>VWYO01017737.1:65712-97174 GCA_013400275.1 Rhadina sibilatrix | reverse complement strand
CATGTGGAAGATTTAAGTTTGGAAACCTAGTATAATTTAGACTTAAATTTCTCAATGTTTAATTTTTGCTGAGTGTTTAAAGAAGGAAGAGAGGGGAAAAGACGAAGAATATTCATAGTAGCACTGGCAAGCACGTATCATCCACAGGACACAGTGGTGGCTACTGTGCTGCATGGCCAAACTCAGACTCTGGCTTTGCTTGAAAACTTTGGGCTGCTGAAGGCTGCAGCTGGCACTTGGTCTGTCGTGTGTGTAATATTAATGTTGCACAGTGCCTCTGCTGAGCCACAGTCCCTGCTGGCCCCTCTCTTCCTCACCTATTCTTGAGAGGCTTAAGGCAGCGTGTGTGTGTCTGCAGGGGACTTGTGCTCTTCCTGGTCTGCAACAATGTGGACAGAGCTGCAAGTGGCAGGCCCAAAAAGGCATGAGAGCCCTGGTAGCTGTTTGGGTGGCCTTGAGGGGAAAAAATGCAGGACAAATCTGCCTGCAGATGTGCTGCTTGCACTTCTGAAATAATAGCTGTGTTTATATAGAGCACAGATACATATAAATGTTTCAGATGAATATTTCTCAAGAGACCCTTTTTACTGTGCACGAGGGACAACAGCCTTTAAAGGGCTATTTCTTTCTTATGTGCAAGGTAATTTTGGATCTTGTGCTCAGATTGTGACAAAACCCCCACTGACTATTTTTACTCAGACCATTCCTCCCTTGGCCAGACTCTCTGGGACCCTATCCTCCTGAAAAACTGTCTGGTTGACTGTGCTTCTTCTGCCATATTTTACATTTTTACCTAATTGCCTTGGAAATCATTGCAAAACTCCCAGCTCAGTGTACAAATCACTTCTATTTCCTTTCTGAGTTTGTGGTGCTTAGGGACCTGGTTTAGTGCTAGACTTTGCAGGGCTGGGTTAGCAGTCTGACTTGATGATCTTAAGGATATTTTCTAACATAAATAATTCTATGATTTTATGATTTTTAGGGGAAAAATAGGCAGCCAGAAGCACCTGAAAAGGCTAGAATGTATTATATCTCTTTGTGCTTGAATATTATGTGCAGTTCTGTTTTTCCACATCAAAAAAAGTAAAACTTTTTGAAAAGTAACAAGGATATGGACAAATGTGTGGACAAAAATAAATGGAGAAAGTTCTTCAGGAAGCAATGAAGGACGTTTACAGCCTAAAAAAGGGACACAGCACATACTGAAAGCCTAAGAAGGCATAGACAGCTCAGAGAATGTGATTAAGGAAAGATTATTTACACTGTCTCCGTATAAAATCAGGGGAGATATCAAATAAAAAGATCACTTGTCATAGGGAAAGCCTACACATGGTGACACCTACTCACCCATAAGAAATCTTTGTGGAAATCATTGCAGATGTTATGTAGTCCAACACTTTTTTGTGATTGGTGAAACCCTTGGAAATACAATCCAACAAATTTGTTAGAACAAATTTTCTATCCCTATCTCAGAAATCACAGGCCACTTAGATGTGGAGAAACATCTTGGTGAAATATTTATCACAGACACTTGGGTGAAATGTTTATCACAGTCACTTGGGTGAAAGAGGGAAAAGCCAGGGCTAACTTCCTTAAAGATTTATGAAGGATTTCTAATCTCTCTGTATATTTCTATGATTCATAAAAAGACCATTCTGACTGGCCTTAACTCAGGAGTTATGTTAACCAAATTTAAAATTTTATCAGATGATAAAACAATAGTGAACTAAAACACCTCATAAAAACAACATAAAAAATAAAATTAATAATCTGTACAACTCTGAGAATTAACCTCTGAATTTCCATCAGGAGAAGAAAGGAAGAGAACTTGGAATCGCTGTTGATATTTTTTTTCTATAGAAAAGTTATAAACCATACTAAATTTAGATGAGTATTGAAAGAAATAAACTGGAAAAGCCTGTGGATACCCAACGCCAAAATCCACAGTAATTCCAGCTCCTAGCTGTAAGGTTTTCAATATCTCAGCAAAACAGTTTATTTCCTAAAAAAACAGTAGGGAAGTCAAATCAATGAACAACCAATGATGCAGAGAGGATGAAGTGTAAGAAATTTTATATCTATAACTAAAGGAGGGACAGAGAAGAAAAACTGTGTTATATGAAATCCCCCTTTCCACAGGAGGAGAAAAAAGCCCCATGAGTCACCACAGCACTCCATTGCCTCTCATATTAATTATTACAGCAGGAAACATCACAAGGAAATGTGAAGAGCCAGAAGCAGCAGAGACATTTGTCAAAAAGCTGGAAATTGAATTGCATTGCAAGTTGGATTTCAACAAAATGAACTCACAGAACTTGAAGAAATACCTTAAGATTGCTACCCAGTAAGGAAAAAATTGGAAAATAGATTTAAAGGACAAAGAACCTCTGGAGGAAGAGAGAGAAAATAAGAAGAGAAAATCAGCATAATATGCAATAGGAAAAGAAAAGGATGCCAGGTGAAAAAGAGCTTCTACAGTCAGTGTAATTCATGGTATTATTATCATTATAGTGATATACTGAAACCTTGAAATCCATGTTCCTTGCAAGTGTCTATAAAAGATTTCTAGTCAGCCATCTAAGATGTAGGTATTTTTGATTTGCTTCTAGAGCTGGGGAAGATAAATGCCATGGTCTTCAGCACCCTTAAAAATTTATGACCACTGGACTTCAGTCAGATACAGCAGCCCTGGGATTTCTTTACTTCTTACTCTTTACTTTTATCCTGGGGAAAAAAGAAAATGCAGAAAGATTATCTGAATAGCACTGCACTAGGTGTTTATATTCTTCTGTAAGGGTCATACATTATTTTATGATATAGGAGAGCTCAGATCAAGTCTTTAGTCTTAATCAGAGGATGGATTGACTCATATTCTTCTGCAACCAGACTGTGTACCCTCACTGTTGGCATGTTTTTGAAATTGCCCAGTTCCCTGTCTCATTTTGACTAGAACCATCTTCCTGGAGATAAAAACAAAACAAAACAAGACAAAACAAAACAAAACAAAACAAAACAAAACAAAACAAAACAACAAAAAAATCTAAATAATTTTTGTTAAAGTTTTAGCAAAACTAGCACAAAGTCACCAAAAAAAATTAAAAAAAATAAAAAAAAAAAAAATCCTCCCAGGAAAAGACAATGTCACACAGGAAAAACCCCCAGCTTCGGTGGAAAATTTTTTCTTAGACCTATGGTGACATTTGTAAGGCAAGTAATGGAAAGATATGTAAGAGAAACATAAAGGGGGAGATGGAACTGCTGAAGTTAGCAAATTTGTGTGAAAATTCTAATGCAATGTGGCCTACCAAGTTTAAGTGTGGAGCCCCTTGTGTTCTCAGCAATGGATTCCATGATGCTGTGACATCAAATGGCAGCATCATTAGCACCTCTCTCCTATAATGGAGAGGGAGCTAACCATTTAGAACCTTAAATCTCACTAGAAATTGTGTGACTTGACTTTCTCTGGGACATGAGAGAAATGAAGTTTGGCTCCCAGAGTGGAGACACCTGCATTGCTAATAGTGAGACTGGACAGATCCTGTGATCTCGGTGACACACTGACACTGATACAGCAAGCGTGTCCCGATCCACATCTTCTCTGAAGGAATCTGGTATTTACCAGTGTGAACAGCTGCCCTGCACTTAGTGGCATGAATCCCTTGTTAGAGATGCTGTGATTAATATGTGCTTTTCTGGGAGTATGCATTTTTTTTCCTTCGGCTTTATGACCTCTCTCTTCCTCTCTTCAGAAAGGGTTCAATTTTTCCTACAATTAACCTCATTTTGTAGAACAAGTGTGTTTCATTAAAATTCAATGCTTTGCTGAGGAGACATGAATCACAGAATCACAGAATATTCTGAGTTGGAAGAGACCCACCAAGATAATGGCCCATGTGGAAGATACAACTAATCAGGATTTATATATCCTGCTGTTTTTATGGGGAGATGCTTCCAGTCTCAGAGATTTCTTTAGCCCTCCAAATCAAATAAATATCAACAGTACCTCATGTTGTCTTCCAAAGCAAATCCTTAGTATTTGAAGGAGATGTAATCATAAAAAGATTCAGTGCTTACCTCTCACTTCTTCTTGGGGTTGTTGTTAGAGCAAAGCAGCAATGATGTGAAGAAAGACGAAATTATGGGATGGAGGCCAGTAAAGATAACAGTTGAAACAGAAGTAGGAATATGAGCCATGGTAGTAGCTCTTCAGTCTGCTGGAAGGGATTTTAATTATATGTCTAAAACCCTGTGACTTTCAGCACAAATGAAAATTTCAGCTAGGTGTAACATTAACATAGAAATGACATTAGATGTTGAGTAACAGAGTTTGACCCAGTGCTTTTTACCACTTTTAGAAAGATAATACTCTATTTTGTTTTCATTTAAACCAGATAATATTTTGTCTTTTTTTTCAATAGCTATTAGAAAATTCTATGTATTTAGAGGGTGACAGTGTTTTGGGGTTTTTTCCCAATCTTTGTTTTGCATCTGTTGTCTAGGTGTTGTCCATCTCTTTGAAACACTGTAGTAATTACACTTAGCTTCAAGTGTATAGAAGAATCACTTTATAGGCTCTCAATTGCTGTGAAAGCAGGCAAATAAGTGTGTGGTAATTAAGCACTTAAAAATAGAGCCTTGTTTGCCTATAGGTCTGCTAGCTTTTAGGTTTGAGGAAGTACTGAGTAAAAATTATATGAATTCCAGGTTTTTAGTAAGATGACTTTTCTAACAATGAGACAAAAACTGTAACAGGTAAATAAGGAATGGAAAACTGTGAAAACTCCAAATGGAGTGTTACAACATACCTGTAAGAAGAGGCCAGAGAAAAATTATTTGAAAAATTATTTGACTTGTCTAACATTTGAGAATATGAATATAGCATCTGCTTCTGAGTGCTAATTTTCTCTGACTCCTTGCAGCCATGATGGAAAGACAACATGAGAAGTCATAGTCACGATTTTCCTAAAAGGAAAGAACAGGTACAGTTGCCATGAACAACAATGGCAAACTGAAATTATTCAGTTAGCTGTCAGTTCATATCAGCCGAAGGATTTTATACACTTGATTTTTTTTTTATTTTTCTGCTTAGCTAGTCCTCTTATGCTAACATACTTAGTGTTTTCAAATAATATTCTTCCTGATACAACTGTTTTCAGGTACAATAATAAATCCCTGGTGGAAGTAGCTTTCAGTGAAAGGTGATATTTTCCACAACAATGAAATTAATTTGTTAAGGGTAGCTAAGCATGTGCTAAGTCCTCTGCTGCAGTCCCCTACCACTGTCAGGTCATGCTGGCTGTGCAAGCCATGTTATTCAATGCTCTTTTACAGCCACAGTGTATTTTGCATGACTTCAGGTATCTGAATCAGTTCTCACAGCACAGCTTATGCCAGGGGTTGTGGGCTTCAGCTCTCTCTAACAATCATGCCAGTCCTCAGCTGTGTCTAGGTAGCTATCTGAACAAAACTGAGGTTGACACCATGCCACAATAAAGGCACTCTAGATCATAGACTCACGGGATATCCTGAATTAGAACAGACCCACAGGAATCGCCAAAATCCAACTCCTTAACAGGACCACCCTAAGAATCACACCATGTGCCTGAGGACTTTCTCCACATACTTCTTGAGCTCTGTCAAGTTTCATACCAGTTCCCTGGGGAGCCTGTTCCAGTTCCTAATCACCCTCTGGGGGAAGAACCTTTTCCTAATATCCAATTTAAACTGCCCCTGAGACAGCTTCATGACATTCCCTCAGGTTTTCTCACTGGTCGTCAGAGAGAGATCAGTGTCTGCCCCTCCTCTTCCTGTTGCAAGGAAGTTGTCGACTGCAGTGAGGTCTCCCCTCAGTCTCTTCTTCTCCAGGCTGAACAAGGCAAGTGATCTCAGCCTCTCCTAATAAGGCTTCCCCTCAAGACTCTTCACCATCCTCATGGCCCTCCCTTTGAGCACTCTCTAAGAACTTTATGTCTTTCTTATATTGTGGTGCCCAAACCTGTCCCCAGCACTGGAGGTGAGGCTGCCCCAGTGCACAGCAGAGCAGAGCAGCACAACCCCCTCCCTTGCCCAGCTGCCCATGCTGTGCCTGATGCACCCCAGGACACTCCTGGCTGTCCTGACTGCCAGGGCACTGTTGGCTCATATAGATGTGTGGAGGAAAACAATGTGTTTTACAGGAGACTTCAGTAAATAGATATCTACTCTAAGTAGATGGGCTGTACAAATGTCTGACATCACCTTGCTGAGGCATTGCATTTGCTTCTCTCCATGCACACCTCTGTGGTTGACATCCACTACACTGGACCGACAGAATTTGTAACCAAAATCCAGGATCTGAGTGGAGCACTGCAACATCAGGGGATCTAACAGATCTACCAGCAGGTCATGCATGAGTTGCGAGGCAAACTCTGCTTGGGAGGAGACTCTGCAAGAGCTAGTGTAGGTAGAGACATTAACACCTTGGTGCTGTGCTATTAGGTGTCTGCCATTTCAGGTTGTGCTTCTTTGCTTCTTTTTATCTTCTTGACTTTCTTTCCCTTGTTTCTTAAAGCACAGGCTGCATCCAGGAAAGTGCTGGCAGGGAAGTGCTTAGTGCATGTGAAACATTAATGTGCTCTCTATTGCCTCAAACTGAGACAAGCTAATCCTTTTGTATGCATATTCCTTTGATGTTATCTGGCATATATCCAGGAGCTGCACTAAAGCTTCCCAATTCTTTGCTTTGCATTGCTACATCCATACTCTATATTAATGTCCCCTGTTCTCCCCTTGATTACTGCTCCCTGTCACAACACGACACAAAGAAATGACACTCACACACTGAGATGTCCAGAGCAAAAAAGGGAAGGTTTATTTACAAACTTCAACATTTATAGAATTCTAAGAGTGACCATGAGTTGGAGAAAGAAAATCTTCCTCTTCAACTACACTGGTCAACCCAACAGTCCATCAGCAGTCTCCTCCTTATAAGAATGTAAACATGGTTATACCTTACAATAACAAGAAAGGTTGTTTATGTAAAATCGTGAGAGACTCCATTGCAAAAGGTAAACACAGAAGGCTGAAACAGAACTTTAGAAAAACTTCTTAAAAAGACAGAGGAGAACAGCAAAAACCCAGACAACAGCTCCCCATACTTTGTCTTTTTTGTTCTATGTTGCCTTTTTTTGTTCTATGTTCTTCCTCTACCTAAAAAACCCCTAAATTATTCTCCGCCAAAACGGTGAAACTGTGGGCATTAAGTATTAAATTTAAAGGAAGCATCCTTTTCACTATTGCAGTAATTACAGAAGGGGGAAAAAATGTGTTCTGAGCTCTTAACCAACGTGAAGCATGACATGGTAGACCAGCCAAGTCACACAACACCAGGGTTTCCAGCAGAGAAAGATATTTCGGTTACTGCAAAATTCTAGCTATTTTGCAGCATCCATTATGTTGATCCATGAGTGTCATAGTTTTAGGAAAAAAGCTCCCAAAAATGCTTGATGCATGGATTGCATGGCAAAGCAGTTCACTGGGCACTATCCATAAAGCCCATTAGTCTCCCTCAGCCTGTTCTGAGATGTGAAAACATCATTCTGGCAGATGAGATCACTACATAATTTCTCAGCTGGACCAGTATCCAATGTTTTAGTTGACAGAGGACACATCTAATGAGTTTCAGCCTCTAAAGCAAGGACTATCTGCTGGAGTGTCCCTGCAGTGACCAGCTCCTTTCAGTAGGACTGCCTTGAGAACAAAATGCTGTATGCACCCTAAGGGAGTAATAAAGAAAGAAGGGAATGAAGAAAAGAGAGATGAAAAAAAAAAAAAAGAGAAAAAGACAAAACCACGGTAGAGTTGGCACAGACACTGAGGAAGATAACAGACACAGACACCTCAGCTGAGGAAGATAATGAGAGGGTAAAGAGACTCTCTGGAAAGCATGGTGGATAATGTGACAGAGCGCTGTAAAAGAGCCTATATAAACTTCTTCTATTTTATATGAGTTTATGGTTTTAACTGGCAAATTATCATCTCTGTTTAATAATACTTTTTACTGATCACAGTTATGTGTTTAATCCTTCTCTTTTTTACCGTTCACAGAATTTAATTTGGCATCCTCATTGTTATTTATTAAAAATTCATTGAAAATATCTTTGCATTCATGGGTTCCAGTCTTGAGTGATTCATTAAAATGGCTGCCTTCACTAATTCATTAAACAATTTATTAAAATGCCTGCATTCACTGAACATTCAGATGCATTACTTTAATCTCCAAACATGCAGAATTTAAAAATATCCCAAGAGAGTACACTAAAATCCCCACATGAAGCATGATAAAAGTTTCATAAATTTGTATCCACCCCTTAATGCATGTTAATCACAAATCTTATATGGAAAGTTGTGCACATTGTTTACACGTGCTCTGTGTGGAATATATTCCTTATTTTCCTTCTACCATTAAGTGTAGTATCTCAGGGTAAACTCTTCCCTGTTTAGGAAGGGGAAACTTCCCTATCCAACCTCACAGGAACTACTCTGGCAGTCACTCTTGCACCAGCTGAGCTGGGACTGAAGCCTTTTCACAGCAACACATTCCACACTCACACAGTCAGACCAGGTTTCCTTACAGGCTTGACACCAGGTTTCTCATAGCAGAGCCTCAAATCCTTACAATAATTTAATCATGCAATCATGCAATAACTAAATATCTAAATAACAACAGCAGATCTGGGTGCACCCTAACAGAAGAACCCCTGTACTTTTATAATCCTACAGGCTAAGCACGGAAAAGTCTGGGAGTTTTTTCCTGCTGTGTCTCTCAATGTCCAGTGACCTGGTGTGCCACCTGAGCTCTTTGTTCTGCAAAGGTTTGGCAGTTCCTGCTCTCTTTCTTTGGGCTTGGGCTGGGGGCTCCTGTCCCTCCAGAGCTCAGCTCCCAGCTTGCACATTGAACTACCTTCACTGAATGTATTCCTTGACAACTGGGCTACCAGTCCGACCATCTGCACACTTCCCTCCTTAATTTCACAAAAGTAGAACCACTATCAGCAAAGACCTGCTGTAAGAGCCTGGGTTCTGTTAACAATCTCTTCCTTTCCACCTCAGATGTCCTTGCTTCCTATGGTCTGAAGTTACTGCTTCACCAAAAACTTGTTTGCATCGAACATCAGAAAGTTGCTCAGCAGGGGTTTTTACATGCAGCCTCTAAAGGGCCAGTAGAGCAGTTGTGCTAAGCTGCAAGATATTCACTGTTTGGCCTCTGAGTTGCTTTGTCTTCAGGCAGCCTCCCAGGACATGTAATATGCAAAAAGCCAGATATAAATTCAAGATGGGAACAGCACAATGGCAGAGCAAGAGAGCTTTGAAGGCTTGATGATCAGTGAGGGCTGATTTCAAAATGTCTCAGTGCTGTGTGGATGCAAATGACTTCAAGTGACAGAATGTTAGCTCTGGGACAGTGTGGCATGCGCCACACATGGAAGTGTTCTTGTGACTCACTCAGAGGTTTAGAAAAGCTGGACCATGTTTCAATTATAAACATGTGCTAAGAATGGAGATGTCTTCTCCAGATGAGTGCCTGTATAATTCACAGTTGTTGTCTCAATGAGATTCTCCTGTAATATCTTGTATAAATATTAGTCTTTGCAAATATAGGGATTGAAAACCATCTGGTCAACTCTAAGTTTCTTTGTTTAGCAGTGATAGAAATGGAACACATCATATGAAAGGGAGTGCCCCCTGTAGTAAGAAATACAAATGTGAAGTGTGAAGCCTTGGCTTTCAATGTCCATTCCTTCTTTTGTCTTCATTTGTTATCTACTGGGAGATGCTATGAAAACTTCAAAAGTTCAAGCCCTACAGTATGATGACCAAAATATTTGGGCTAGAAGGTTTGATTTTGAAGGAATGTAAAGGGCAGATTCACAGGAGAAAGAAATAGATAAGATTAGAAAAGTCTGTGTTCTGAGAAATGACCAGAGTTAACACAGGTCTGTGGTGTGTGAAAGATTGTATTTCGTTCTTTAGCAGTGACATAAGAACAGTTCTGCATTTTGGAGGAAAGAATCTTCCACATTATCAAATAGATATAAGTCACAGAAATAATGAATATCCTTTGTTTCAGATCACAAGTGCACAAATCAAAGCATAAAAACCAAGTTTGTTACTTTTTTTTTTTTGGCAAAAATATGTAAAATGTAATGCTTACTTTGCATATTTATATGTTATGACTTTGCATGACAACTGCAGAAATCATTAATTTAGGTGGTTAATGGTCATTATTCTCATGCATCACTGAACAATATGTGCAGTGAACTATAATTTTTTCCATAAATACAAAGTCTACCACTGTTTAACAAACCTTTCAAGATACTATTCCTGGTGTGTGTTTCCAAAGAGAATAAAATTCTTCCCAGTTGTAGTCTTAAAAACCCATCAGCCTTTCAGCATTAGGAGAACAGTGTTATTTTCTGATGTCTCCAAGCTTCTCCAAGCTTCTCCAAGTGAGTATGGAGCAGGCTCCTTTCTGGGAAGCCCAGTGACAAGTTAATCCCACTGGGTAGAATTGAGCAATGTTTTTGGATAGTCAGTTCATCAGAAATGTTATTTGGAGAATACTGGAATGATTTGTGACAAATCAAGCCATAATTTCAGAAAAAGAAAAAAAAAAAGAAAAAAGAAAAAAGAGGAGGGAGAGATGAAAGAATTGCTGGAAAAGTTGAAAAATAAACCACAAATTTTAGTTCTGAGATTGATCAATAGGTTAGGAAAAAATAGTATAAAAGAAAACATCACAAGCAAGAACTAAAGAAGACTAAATGATGCAGTTCAGTCTAATGCAATTTCTTATTGTTGCTCAGTTAACAAACAGAAAATTCAGACATTCCTGTAGTCCTGTTCTCAAGGGCCTGGAAGCAAGCAAAGTCTTGAGGTAGTCTGTTCCCTTGCACAGCCAGTCTGTCCTGTGTGCTGGGTAAAAAGAGTAAAGCTGTAGTAACATCTTCAAACACCACCTCCCTTTAGCTTCACCTCAGTTGTCCCAGGATTACACGTGTGACTTCTGTTTGCAGGAGAACAAACAGCAGTGCTCCCACTCCTCTCATTCCCAAAAGCTGTTCCAGAGGTTGTCAAAACCTATGTCTCCAGGGTCAGAGTCAGATCTAATCAGATCTAATCAGTGCTACCACCTCTATGGATGTGGACCTATGGAAAGTCAAACACCAGGCACTGTAATCCAGCCCCTGGAAATGTATTTTGTTACAGATGAAAAAAAACGATGATGCTCTATGCTACAAAACAACTGAAACAACTCATTGTGCAGCCTTAGCAAGTGAGTAGTTATTTTGGTCTATATGTGATTTTGAAGATGTCTCTACATAGTTAACTGTTGTCTGTTCAGCAGTCTGACATGTGCTTGCATAATTGACTGTAGAAACTACTTTTAACATTTTGGTGGCTGCTCCCTTTGGTGTTTTGAAGCATGCAGATAGACTCATTCATCCAACCCTCTTCTGTGATGGATTTGGCAGAAACTAGTTCTCACTTCCCCCATCTTTTTATGAGCAGTATCTTCTTTACACTAAAAATAAAGTCACATTTATATTATACTTTCATTTTTATAAGGTGGCCTATTTGTAGCATGAATAATTCCCTGTTCTGCAGATCAGCAGCATTTTATGGTTTCACGTTCAGTTCCCCAAAACTGCCCATGTTGAATGTGGTGGTATGGGAAGTCCTGGGTTCACACTCCTCTCTCTCTGCAATCTGTCTATTTAGTTTGACAAACCACTGCATATATTGTACTTGGCAGTACTATGAATAACTTCCTGGCAGTTAAATTCTCTTCTGACAACATTTTGCAGATCAACCAAAATTTATGCCTACCAGAAGGCTGATATAAAAAAATATCTTGCTGATGACCACATACTATTAAGGATTCTTGCTTTTGCAAGGTTATCTACTGCAGGTTATTGTTTACTCTGTGTCTGCCTGGAAGCTTATTTGTGAAAACAGCCCATTCAGGGTTTTTTTATATAAATATAAAGTTCAGGTTTACTTTAGAAAATAGTTGATTTCAGAACTAAACAGAGCTAATGAGAGCAAAAAAGTCCCCTAATAAATTACATTTTTACCAACATTTCAGATCCTCAATTTGAATGTGAGGTTGCTTGTGTAAAGCGATATATTGCATACTAATTTCCTCTAGATATGCCTTAGAGGGATAATAAATCTAGTTTTTCAATCCATCCAGATCTTTACTTTAAGTGCCTGCAATTTTTCATCTTGATGGCAGTGGGTATAATCTAAAGCCCAGTGAAGTCAACAGGAGTCTTTTCATCAAGTGTTTGGAATATGGGCCAAGGATTCATCTTGCTCATTTTTTTTAAGGGAAGCTATTGGTGTGACAGCTAAGCAAATCCACCATGAGCATTTTGGTCATGTTCCTTACTGAAAACCAGATTGCTGTTATGACAGCATGATAGTTTTTGTTTAAGGAGAGCAACACAAATACATTACCTGTACATATATACACTGTGCCTTTGGAGTGAACTCAAGGTGGTATTTCTGTAGACACAAATTTCTCCACCACCACTTGATTTTTTTGTGAGTGTATGAAATGGAGGTCAAGCAGTAAGTGAGAATCACACCTCTAGCTGCCCATCTTGCAGTCTCACACACTTTTTCTGCTGTGAAAATTGTTGGTCTTTATAAAGGATATCTTCATTGCATACACAGAAGATATGTTGAAAGGACAGGGAATATTTATTGAAAAACTTCTTTAGAAAAATCTACTTAGCATGTTACTGAAATACAGTGGTTTCCATAACCAGTTTTTTGGATGCTGTATAAAAGGGTTGGCTTTAATATGTTGTCATATGACAGAAATTCTTTGTTTGTTAGTTGTCAGCTTCTCTGGACAAAGAGTGTATGGTATTTCACAGACTTGCAAAGTGAAATGTTGGATGAACAGTGTCAAACTGAGACAAGACAATCACATAAAAACTGTGGCAGAACTCCACAGGAAAAAAAATAAAATATACTAATTTACCCAGTCCATGTTCTTATCCCTCTCTGTTGAGACTATTAGACATCATGCAATCTTATTTTAAGTGCCTAAAGCAACAGATTTAAACAGCTTCTGCAGCTTCACAATGTTCCTTCATTTATCAGTTTAATTTAATCCTGTTGTGTCTAGTTAATTCTTGCTGTAGCATCCAGCATCTTCTTGCTTCCCTGGTTACCTCTTTGTTCCAGCTCATGCATTCTCCAGGTTTAGATCTGCAGCTGATATTTATTAGCAAGGAAAACAAATTTGAAATTATGATCCTTTAGACTATCCACACTCTTGTTCTCCTAACAGCTGGATTTTATCACCTGCTCCCATATTCTTTCCCTCTCTATGCCCTTGCCCTTTTCCTTTCTCTGCCTTTTCAAATTTCTCGTGGCTTGGGTTAAGCAAGAGAAATTATTCTCTTAATTACAATTAAGCAAGAGAAAGCATTTCTCCATAATTTGATGCCTTCAAATCAGGATCTGCCTAAAATCAAGTGCTATCCAGGTAGCACTATGTTATACAGCCTGATTTTTAGATGAGATGCAGAAATTTCTGTGTGAGTTTTGGTCCTTGTGTTGTAAGAGAAAAGGCAGAATAATCATGGTTCTTTGGAAAAACAGCAATCATTAGAACAAATATTAAAATTACCAAATAAGTACAGTAACTTGGGTTCTAGAAAGGTCTTGATGCTGTTACTACTCATTCTATCCTAAAACAAAGAACCCCATTGCTTTTTCAAACTTCATGCTGAGCTTTTTTTCCCTCCACAAGAGTTCAGACTCTGTCATGTAACCATTTTCATTGTCCAAATTTATTTGTCATAAGTGATCACGAGACAGAAGAGACGTTAGCTAGGTTTGAAAATATTTTTCTTTGACATTGTAACCACTAGGAGTTTCAGACTGAATTTTCAGAAAGGGCTGATCATATCTCAGCTTGCCTGGCTTCCTAGCTGCCATCAGAAGGTTTTTGTGCCAGTTGGCTTTGAGACTTGTTCTGTCATAACTTAGCATTTATTTTTCCACTGAGACATGTTGATGCTTTGAAGTTGCATGAGGACAACAGCAACCACCTCTGCTTCTCCACCAGGTGACACATGCCCAGCAGTGCCCAGACCCTGAAACATATAGGATGGCTAGAGAGTAATTCAGAAACTCTCTACATGTCAGGGAAGAGTAGTACTGGGTGAGGTAGCCGTTTCAATCAGATAGTTTTTGGAGAGTCTTTTCATGTTTACTGACTTATGTGACTTTTCTGCCTGAAGAAAATGTATTCCACATTCTTCTGTTACCTCAAAACACTTTAATTCCTTTCATCCCAAAACATACTGTGATATGCAGAGCACTTTACCTATAATGATTTGTCTATAATTACATATTACCCTGTGACTTTACTGATTTGGATTTCTGTTTGGCATCCTGCAGCACTTTTGGCTCCTGGTTTCCTTGACCTAACACTCGCTGTTGCCCTTTCTATTATCGAGGACCGTTGGGTTTCACTGGCTTTCAGGATATTTTACAGTAACTGTTAGCTTTGCTGTCCTCAGGTTGTCTGTATTTTGTGGGACTTCCTCCTTTTACTTGACTGTATGTTAGGTTAAAGCGTTTGTATTTCTTTAGCTTTTTGAAGTTCTTTCTGCACATCACTTCTTGTTGTCTGACCAGTTTACTGCTGCAGGGATTGTAACATTATTGTAATCACTGAGCAGGATTTACTTTTTATGTCTATTCTCTTTTCCTCTTTTCTATTAATTTTGGAGGGAAAGAGTTAAATATTCGTTTGTGTTTTGCCTTTGGCAAGGGCCACATCTTTTCAACATTGATTCTGCAGGTGACATTTTGCATATTGCACATCCAATCATCCTCTTCATGAACTCAGCCTTTATCTTTGGAATGATAGAAGAGAAGCAACCATGCCAGTCTGCTAATTAAGTTTAAGGGCAAGTGTCTGTAATAGCTGGCTTATGTACCATGTTGTGCTGCATCTTATTGTGCTCTGGGGATATTCTTTATTCAGACAGTCTGAGTAGGTGAATCAATAAGGACTCTATCTTTTAAAAGATACACTATACAGAAAACATTTTGTGTAGTTGTATGTAGATTAAAAACCAGCATGATAAAAATGGAGCAGAAGAGATTCTGTAGGATCTAATGTGATTTTGCAGCTACCTAACTAATCACATGAAATAAAATTATATCATGCACAGTTTAGTTATTTTTCCAAGTTTTCAGCCTGGTACAACATCTTCGAATCCATGGAATGTGAGATACACAGGATAGGGTGAGATTTTCTAGAATGTCAGGGTCTTTTCATGATAGCAGCCAGTGTTTTTGTTTAGACCTTGTGACAGCTTGTTCCTAGACTCAGTTTTCTGAGATATTCCATGTGCCCTGTGTTGAGCAGCAGTGCAGTAGTAGCTGAGTAGAGGCTGAGAGGCAACGAGGTGCTCATTTCTAGGGTAAGGTGCAGAATTCTGGCACAGCACTGCCCCCCCTTGCTCCTTCTTTACAGGTTTTTCTCAAGCTTTACCATGCCTGTTTACTCAGAGAAGCAGTCTTGCTCTCCAACTGATTTGGAAAAAAGAAATACAAAGAGAGGAATTACAGTGATTACAGTAAGTATAGCTCATCAGGATTGATGGGGTGAGAACTGACCACCCAGTAAAAAAGGCCACTGCTTTTTCTCAGTTATATAATATCCTATGAAGAAGTGTTTCCTGATTGTCTCAAGGGTCTGAGAATTCTTTTATTTAATTTGTTTTCCAATTTTCCTTTCCTCCACCTCTAAGCAAAAAATAAAATAAGTTAGAGAGATTTTTGTTTTTCATGGGGGTTGGAACTGGGACATATTAGCATGTTTTTTACCCACTCCCAGCATTTCTTTCATTCTTTCCACAAGCCCAACACTTTCCTTGCTTTTCAGAATCATTCAAACTGAAGCTCCTTGATGGTAGATGTTTTCATACTTAAGGGCTTAAAAATAGAAGCTATTTTAATTAATACAATATGCTCAAAGAGCAAGCATTATATTTTCTGATGCCCTTAAGGGAAGTTTACTTACTCTAGGTTAAAATACCACTTGTAAACAACTACACCCTTTGCTTAGCACAGAGGAGTTCACTTTTTGGTCAAAAAATCTTCATGTAGTTGTGAAGGAATTTCTATTAACTTTCAAAGTCCCTTTTGAAAGACTGTAATATTGCCAGTTTGTGCCTGTGTCCTATTCATGTTGGAAAGTTAAGTCACATGAGTCACAACAACTGTATCACTGGGTATAAAGAAATGCCTGATAGGGTGTAGTGTCTGATGTCTGTCTGGTCTGAAAAGACAAGATGACCCATACTGCTGAGAAAAGGAAACATGAGGAGTCCAATGGGAGCTGTGTTTGCTGAATTAGGGGCTTTGGAAATAAGGTGCTGCTGGACATCACCATAGGCTTGAGAGTCAGAGCTCAGAAGAAGTAAGTGTAATTTAAACATTTAAGAGCTGATGTTAAACTAAATCCAGCTGTGTGTTGAAGTCAATTTGAAATTACGGTCTAGAGATTTTCAATTCTAAAAGTTCCAAAAGGGAAGTTGATGTAGTAAAAACATTGAAACGAGATGGAAACTTCTTTAAGACCTACTGTTCAAAATGAAAACTTTTGCTTGATGCAGCATGTATAGAAACGATTACTGTATTTTCAGTTTAACAGCAAAGTGAGTTTGGATAAATCCTTTTCAGTGTTATCTGGGATGTTTTCAAAGCATAGCAAACAGCATATTTGCCTAAAGTAAAAATATATCCCTTCCAGCAGATTACACTGAAAATAAGTTGCTTATTGCTTTCATAATAAGATTTGTGTCCCTGGCCCCAACACCCTGCTCAGGGAAGTGTTTACAACAGTACTCTCTGGTACAAATGCTGAAGAAGTTAATAGCACAGAGTCTGCTTTTGTATGCAATTACCCCGATGCAGAAGACCCAAGATAAGTCACTGGCATTTTTGTATTTCCTTGAAAAGATAGCTTAAAAATAAGAAAACCAATAAAAGGGTTTCTTTAGCAAATTAATTTAACGAACTTCTGTATAAATCAGGGTATGTACAAAGAGGATATAAGGTCTTGGATGATTGGAGGATATGAGCCAGGCTTGAAGCCTACATAGAGATGTTCCTGTATGTATAGGAGCCCCAAAGTGCCTTGTAAACATATGCCACATTTATGGGCTTATCCAATGCCTCAGCTAGATTGGAACTTACTGGTAAGATAGTTGTCCATGTCATAATCAAAACAAACAAAACCAGTAGCTGGCATTGACTAGATAATTACAAAGCTAAACTTATGTAATGTCCTATCTAATATCCTTATAGTCATATCTTCCCTGTCATTTCTGCAATATGTAAACCTGAGAACATAAAAAACCTCTCACTTCTTTTTTCAAAATTTGGAAAAACAAAAGCCTGTTTATGGTACATCAAGCCAATTAGTGTGAAAAGCAAAAGATAATAACAATGTGAAAATTAAACAACCATTTCATTTATAAAACAAGTATGACTTAAAACGAAATTGTCATAATAATTTATAGTAGACTTTATAAATATTTATGATATTATGATAATAATATATTTATGCCAGTTAAATTTTGATTATGTGCTACATTCAGTATGCATTACTTTTTGAATTGGAAAGAGTATTTATATCATAAATCAAAACATAACATTAGAATCTTTCATTCAGGTATAAGATGCTGCTAACAATCAATCCAAACCTGGCTTACTTAAATGCAGTAAGTTGTTTAAACAAAGTATGTTCCCCCATGGGAGTACTGGCAAAGAGGTTTTTTATTTGAAATATCTTTTGTTTTTAATTTTTCATTGCTATTTGTGCCTTAATCAGATTAATAAAACTGTATACATAGTCAGTTGCAGAGTTTCAGCCAGTAATTTGTGTGGTGGACAGTATTTCGGTAATTAAGAAATCCTCTGATGATACCTCGCATATCTCATCCAGAGTTATTTGATGCTGGACTGCAGGCATGTGAAGAAGGAATAGGTGCTCAGCTCTTTAGTCTGCATTAACATAACCTCAGACCAAGTATCTCCATGATCCCAGGCACCACTGAAGTTTAGAAAAAAATTAGTTTGGTGATAACATAATTATAGCCAAATAATTGAGAGACATTATTTCCCCGATAATAGACATTTCCCCAATGCACTTTTCTAATTGTGGATGAGGTTGCATCCTAGCCAAAGTTTGCCTCCAGATGATCATGTTTAAGAGACAGCTGTTAACCAACTTATTTTCTGTGAATACGTCAAATCTTCTGAGTTCACAGTGACACTGAATTCTTGAAAATTTATCTTACTTGAAAAGGCATTTTCTTTTGTTGGTTTTATGTTTGCTGCCTAAAAAAATTATTACATAACCTCAGTGCTCAGAAAAATTCTAGATTACTCCTTTTTCCTTTCCTAGCAACCTACCATGTATAATTTGCCTTTACTATCTTTGTCAAGAATTTATTTCTTGTGGGAAAAGCTGCCCCATAGTCAGCAATATGATTATAACCATTTACCTTTCTAGTTTTATGTCTTACATAATTGAAATCAGTAAACAAGGTATGAGTATATGACAGTGTTTTACAGTGGCGCATTGTTGCTTTCTCTTTTATTTTTCCATGTGTTTTGTATAATTTCATATACAACTTTCCTTATATCTTCTCCTTTAACTTCATGTTTTTCCTGCTTTTAATTGAAAAGTATTTCAAAATTAATATATTGGTCTCTCACCAGGGAGCAGCCTGTTGTTGGAGCTCCTGGCTAGGAGTGATTGCTGACCCAGTGTGTGACACTGGGAATAAAATAAAGTATGTGGAGAAGGGAGTGGTTGGTAATCATACTAGAGGTGAAATACAGCTGGAATACACCATTATCTGCAAGCAACATATGTTAGGCAAAAAGAAGTAACAGCTAGGCTTTAGTTAACGACAAACTTAATGTTTTAAGTGCCTTATAGCAGTAAAAGAAGCCAATTGAAACGCTGAACTCTGATGTGTTAATACATTCTTTAAATAAGAATGACACATGTTCAAAGAGTCAACCAAAGATGAACATTTGAAGAGGTATTGATGGATCTGAGGTGGAAAATCAGCCTGCAAGAGGTCCCTGAATTAAAAGGTCAGATCATGGCTATGACCATGGTCAAACCAGAAAAACCATTTGTGGAAACTAAGCATTTGTTCATTTCCTACAAAACAACTCATAGATACTGAAAAAAGGCAAACCACTCTCCAGAGTGATTCTTATGGAGTATAGATGATGATCTTGCAGAGAAGTTAAAATATTTCCGTGAAAGAACCGGTAACAGGAGGTTGGCAGCCTCAAAAGGCAGCCCATGAACATCCTGTAGCAAACAACACCCATCACTGTAATTGATAGTTTTTGGAAGAAGATAGAAGTGTAGTGGATTTTATCATGTTGCCAGGAGTTGCAAGTACCAGCAGAATATGAATGGATACCAAGGACAAAGAGGATGACTACAGAGCCATTAGCTCAGAGCTGTTCCTCATTGCAGTAATGGCCAAGGCAGCAGCAGAAGATGAATGAACTGTCAGCTTGAAAACAAATGGGACACTTTTTAATTTTAAGTTGGACACAGGTGCTCAAGCCAAGGTGGTAACTGGAACAGTGATATTAGCTCTACAAAAAAGACCCCAAAACTCTAGGCAACCCAAAGGCAAAATAAAAGCGGGTAGAGCTTGGGCTTATGGCACTAAATGGGTATATCTGCTGAGGGTGCTTGAGTATTAAACATGAGAACGATTGGACACAATAATACCTCAGAAAAAAAAAATACATATATTTAAATTCATGACCTGCTGTGTTCTCAAAAATGAGGGTACAAATGTTTGGACAGTAAAAGATGTCTTTGCAGGAGGTGGTGGACTAGATGATCTTTAAAGGTTACTTCTGTTCCACTCTGTGATTCTATGAGTCTATGATTGTATGTCAGAAGACCAATGCAACTGCATTCTATCCATCTTCCAGAAGTGAGAAAGACAGAGCTAGGTTGCAAAAGTCTCATCACTCCATAGCCTTGCTGAAAGTTTCTGCCATCCTAAGTCAGATACTCAAATATCTAAATGCACATCCTTCTTGCAGTCTCCAGAGGCCAAAGGAGAAAAAAAAAAAAAAAAAAAAAAAAAAAAAAAAAAAAGGGAATAAAAGGATGACTGCCTACAAGATAAGATATTGGGGGAAAATGTATTAAACATTTTTTCTACAACTGGATTCTATGGATTCTACAACTTCTGATGTGGAGAAGATGACTATAGCATGGTGGATTCATCACCAAAGAAAAGCAATACTAACAAAAATGGATAGACTGTATAAAAATTGCTAGACTATCAACATGGTGGCAGAATTGGGTTCATTTCTCCTCTACTTGTCTACATTAACATGTAGGAAGGGACTGCTATTGTCACACTGGGAAACTGGAGAGACAGCTACTGCTGCCTACTCATTTATAAAACGTGATCAAACAGGAAAGACATTTGATTAGTTAGTGAACAGGTTTGTGCTGCATTTATGAAGATCAGTATTTCTGAAGACTCAACAACCAGTATTGTCCAAGAGTGACCCTGATGCAGTGCATGGGGGGCAGGTTGCAGAGTGTAGCTCAAATGAAGCAGGAGAGAGTCCAGGGATGCTGTCAGAGTGGTGTTTGCAAAAGTAAACATACTTGTTACTAAAATTAATAAATTACTAGTATTATGTTTACTAATCACATCAATTCAATGATCAGCTATAAGAGTGGGAAGACTCTGGGCAAATATCAATCTCTTGAAGATTAATCCAACAGCAAAGATATATGTGTAAAGGTCTCACACAGAGTTTGTATTTGTTATTTATCTTAACAAAAAGATACCTGCTTCATATTTATAAATCTACTTAAATACATTTGTTTAAATATTATACTATAGCAAGACTATATGAGCACGATGATGATAACACGAAAGTTGTGCATTTAATCCCTGTATGGGCTATTCACTTAGAACCTGGACTCAATGATCCTTGTGGGTCTCTTTCAGAGTGGAATATTGTGTAATTCTGAGTGCAATATATGTTTATCTAAATAAAATTTATGACTTTTATATTGCTTAACATTATTGTTAAATATATATCTATATCTATATCTATATCTATATCATCTCTATATCTATATCTATATCTATCTATCCATATATATATTTGAGATTCAGCTGTTGATCTCTTGGAAGAGATTTATAAAGGAATGAAGAACCAAAGAAATGAAAAAGTTTAGTATGGAAATAAAGGGGCATCATTTTACATCAAGATGTAAAAACTCAATTAATATATTCTCTGAGAGCTTAAAACCAGGCTCCTCAATTTTTTTAACTAGATCCCAAGCCAGCATTCTCAGAGGTTTCCTGTTGTTGTAGCAGTAAGAAAAGGGGGACAAAAAGATACCATATTTAAAAATGCAAGTGATTTAGGAAAATTGGTGATTCTCCAAACCTGCCAACAACATATGCTAACAGACATATATTAAGGCATTAATTGATCTCAATTGCTGTTTAAATTGTGATAATGATCACTTGAATTCATTCTAGAATTATAATCATAATTATACTTCATATTTTCTGGCTGGATCAAGAGGTAAAGGAGCATCAGGCCCTGTTTCTAGTATTTGCATAAGTATGGTTTCTGCCCTTCTGAAATTCTCTGCACTGCACATTGCCTGTTGTGATCAGATGACTGAAGGTGATAATCAGATGAGCCCAGGTGATAATGATGAATATATAAAGAAGCTCATGGTCCCCTGTTTAGTCACTTAATGAGACAGTGCTACATGTTTCTTGATAGAGATAGAAAAATAAATCATGTTGACAGACAATTATTTCCCCATTTTTTTCCTCTGGCTGATGTGCCTATTAAGGTACTGCTAATATGTAGGTTTATAATTCAAATTTGCAGATGAATTCATTACCAACCATTTATTAAATCTTTAGAATTATTTATATGATGATTACTTAACAAATGTTGCATAGTATAAATGAATAGACTTTTTAAAAATTATTTGGTTATTTATTTTTTCACCAGACTATTTGTTTCATAAAATCACAACCTGGATAAAAAGATAAAAATTTGGGCTAAAGTTATGAAAGATAACAACTAATTTCAGATGTATAATTCCAACTGTGAAGATAACTAGATTTGCATAACTGACTGGTTTGAAAGTCACACTCTGGAGCACCTAAAGGTATACAAATATGCATAAAAGTAAACAAATATGCATTATAATATATATGGGTCAATATGAAATTATGGAAAAGGAGTCAGAAAAGTTATATTAAATATGGGTATTTTTTTAGCTATCAACAAATGATGTGTGTCATCCTAAGAGTGGGATATTTGAATGCATTTAAAATTTCTCTATACATATTTTAGGATTTATAATAAATAAATAATATCTAAATATATTAAAAGTACCAACAGCCACTGAGGATATCCAGGATTTTTTTTTCTGAAATGGCAGTGACAAATAAAGCAGGCAGAGAAAAAAGTGCAGCAATAAGCAGAAGCTTTACAGTAGAATAGATTCAGTCAGTGATTGCAAGTATAACATTGTTTTCTTTACCATAATATGATTTGTATCATGTTATTATAATAAAATGACTCTTCAGCATTGCCCTAATTCGGAGTACATGTTCATTCCCAGAATCTTGTAAGCAAGTTTTTTCATTAGTCTTTTTAACACATATATGAGCAATTTCAAAGTCAAGGAAAATAAAAATGATAAAATTTCTTCACATGAGATCAACGTAGGAGCAAGATTTAACTGTGGGCATTGTTCCAAACATTTTTTTCATTTTAGAGAAGGAAGACACTATTTTCTGCCTATAACTCTGAAGATAGCTTATTTGTTAGAAGATTTATGCATTAGTATTGAAATGTACTTGGTCCAGTCAGTGCCATAAATCATTCCCAGACAAGTTTTAAGCACATTTTTAAATGCCTATGAAAAATAAGTTTTTCCATCTATAAGAGGGCTCAATTTTGCAGCCCTTGCTGAGAAGGGTCATTTCAGCAAAGTCACAATAAAGTGCTGAAGGATCCAGTTCAATAGACAAATTGACACAGTCTCAATTCTCACCAGCTCTGTGAAGTTGGAGTAAATAAAATTTCTTGCAGCAGACTTGTCTGGAGACAGAAAGATAAACTCCTTTGACCTTAATGAACAGTAGCTGTGGGATTGGTGAAACTGTGTCTTCTTTGTCTTCTGCTGCTGCAAGGGACTGTGAGGCTGGGGAACCTGGCATCCAGCACCTGACTGCTGTTCTTCCTCATCTGGTGGCAGAACAAGGCACATCTACTGCTTTTTAGGCTCCATGTCTGAATTTTTCGCTTCATGAGTTTTGTAAACGAGTTCCCAGATAAGATGCTTACTGAGCCACACTTGTCAATTGTCAGGGCAGAAGCTATCTGCAGGTATAGAAGAGTCATCTCTGTACTGGTGTGTTATTTTTCCAAGTCTCCAGGAAAGTGGGAGAGAGGGTTCATCATAAACTATTACTTTTATTGAACTTCTAATATCTCAAGGTGCTCTTCAAACACAGAGACTGCTCTGTGCAGAGCAGGTGCAGGCAAGTAAGATGGGGCAGATTCACTGTGAGGAGCCCTGTAATCACACTGAAGTGCTGGTGCAAAGCCTATCTTAGAGCAGGGTTGTTTTATCACCATCAGAGCATGCTCCACACCTTCCTGGATACAGAGCATCCCAACAGAAGTCCCATAACACCAACAGCCTCAGCTTCAAGGGACATTTTTGACTATGCAGTGTGAGGAAATTGCTATCATTATCCAGTTATCATTATTCATAAAATAGGTAGCATGTAATCCAGCAGAAACTGGTGAAGGGATAAAAAATTAATTTAAAAGTTTAATCTGTTTAGTGCCCCATTTTACCTCTAATAACTAATGAAACGGTAGTGTGACTATCTTTTAGCATTTAAAATTGGGTATTCCAATGAAAGCAAAAAATAAAGTACAAGATATATTAAAAATAAAAACGGTTGCCCCATTTCTGTCTTTTCACATGTTTTCCAAAGCCTCTTAGTAATGACACTGAAAAAATTATCAAGACTGGTCAGAATAAAATGGCTGCAGACCCATATTACACTGCTTTTTTAAAATTTAGGTCTGAAAAATGTGAAATGTTTGTGAAACTAGATATTTTAAGAAAGTGCCTCAGGAATAGAAGTAAAAACTCTGACAGACCATATAACTACAGTGTTTTCATGAGAAAAAAAATCAAATTGATCTTTGATTTAGATTTTAGGTGGAAATTTTTATTTTATATTTCTTTATGGAAGAGCATGAAAACGTCAAAGTTTTGACAAAATGGCACCTAAATGTTTACACTGTTGTAGATTTTTTTTCACTTTGTTTTCTTTCAATCTATTGCCAACAAGGCAACCAGCTTTCACAAAATTCCATTTTGATCATTACTGTTGAAGGGGCAGTTAGTAGAAACTGTCCTAAGGGAAGTGTGACTTGTAATGTTGTATATTCTTTGCCATTTCCATATTTTATTTTCGCTTAGCAGGACAGTAGACAACCAGTTGAACCTTGGATGAGATCCAGGGTCTTAGTGCATACCCAGAGGGACAGATCATATGATGACATCTTAAAGACCAAATTTCCATGTACTATTGTGCTGACACAGTTCTCAAGACACAAATATATTACTGTGATCTATTAACTCTGTTAAAGTACTGAAAGAACAAATATTCCTGCCTGAAATGATGCTTTACAGGAGGCAAGGGAAAGAAAAAGCCAGAAACCAATGTAAACAATGGAAGTAAAAATGCAACAGAATGTGGGAAAGCATTGCCATCAAAACATGAAACATAAGTGAACAATGCAGATCTTTTAAATCAAGGCTCTTTTAAAAACTTCTCAGGTAGGAGATGGAGATCAATTTACTTAATCAAATCACAGCAAAAAAACAGATTTTGATTGAATTCCACAAGAATTCCCAACAGTCTGAAAATAAAGGATGACTAGATTACAATACAATTCTTCATTTCTCAGAATAAGAATCTTGTGGAGTATGAGCCCAAGAAAAATGTGCTTTCATGAATTAAATCAACCAATTGTTTTTTCATGATAAATGGAGGATTTAATCACATTCACTGTGTTAGAGACACCTTGCTTTGGTCTCTTCACACAAAAGTGCTCTTTTTTTGTTGTTTTTATAAAAACTTCAAGGGCACAGACTCTATAGGCTTCCTCCAACCTAGACGAAGGAACATATTCTTTCTTTCCACAATTAGAAATTTCTTCTCATGTTAAATGTTCCCTCCAGCTTTCTGGGTTTGTGATTCATTTCTCAGAAACTACTGATACTTGAAGCCAACAGATAGACCACTTTTGTGTGAATTCCAAAAACCCTTTGGTCTAATGGAGCCAGGATAGGAACTGTGGAAGTCTATTCAAGATAATAAATGTCAGCACATATTTCTTCTCTTCTATATCCTCAATTTCATTTGAAATTAAGTCAGATGTTTCCAAGAGGTCAAGAATTTTTTCCAGGTGGCCTTTTCAATAAAGCACACTTTTTCTCTTTCCTTTCTCAGTGACTTCCTTCATTGCTGACTGGTCCCCCAATTAAGCCTCAGGAAGAAAAAAGTGTATGCTTGCTCTTTTGACTCACCCAAGCTTCTCATGTTGCTGAAAGATCTTCTTGGTTCATAGAGGATGTTATAAATGAGATATACATTGTTTCTTAAACACAGCGCTAGTACCTAGTTTCTTGATTTGCATTTTCTCAGTTTTCTTCTACCCTCCTACTAGTCTTGTAAAATAAAAGTGAACAAGCTATCTGAGGGATAAATCTGAGGGATAAAGCATCTCATGCATCTGAGATAGTTTCATTTCAATGGCAGCCATCAAAGAGTTTTCCCACTGTCATTGGTTGGGGTTACAAAAAATAATGCTGACCATACCTACAGTGATGTAAATGCAGCTCTTTGGTAATCACATAAAACAAGTGAAGATGCAAAGATGACTGCTACTAGACTCATCCATCCTCTCTTCCCCAGATATCTCATCATAGCAGACTGTCAGGTTGGTCAGACATGATTTACCCTTTTCTGAATCTTTTTTCTTTCATCTTCCATGGACCTGGATGAGGCTGGCTAGCCTGTAATTCCCTGGTCCCTCCTTTCTCTTCTTGAATATACTAGTGATATTTGTGTCCTTCCAGTCCTAGAAAACATCTCTTGACTGCTAGGATCTTTCAAAGATACTCATGAGTAGCCTTGCCAAGACATCCACCAACTCTGTATGTATTATCCCAGGTTCCATGGTCTGTCTGATTTGTTTAAGTGCTCTCTAATATGATCCTCCTCCACCAAACTAAGTCTTTCTTGCTCCAAAATTTTCCACTGGTTTCAGGAGCCTGGAATTCCTGATGTCAGATCTTACCAGTACAGACTAAACATTTCCAAAATGCATCCCTGCACACTCAGACAATGTCTATATATTCCCCTTAGATGATCTGATCCTGCAGAACATCTTTTGTGTGCTTTCATGCTCCTGTTTATCTAGGAGCTCCTTCCTCATTCATTCAGGCCTTTGATTTTTGCTCATCAGGATGGACCATCCTTGAGCTTAAAGGAGGTGATCCTTGGTAAACAATCATCTTACCTGTACCCCTTCTGTTCCAGGACTGTCTACCACAGGAGTCTTTGAAGCAAGTCCCTGGGCAGACTAGATCTGCTTATCGTGTTAGTGTTGTTTTGCTATTTGCCTTGTACTCTTTCCTCAGGATCCTGATTTCTACCATCACAGGATCACTACAGCCACAGTGTAGTGATACAGCCACTTCATATCAGCCTTCATATCAGCAGATGATTTTTCCTTGTTTGTGGGCATTAGGTTCAGCACAGTATCTCTCCTCACTGACTTCTTGATCACCTCTGCTAAGATGCTGTTACCAATGCACTCAGGAACCTAGGGGCAGTTAATCAGGTGGCTACAGCTGCCCATAAAGATGAAGACCCAAGAACATGAGGCCTTCAGTTGTCTGTAAAAGGCTTCATCTATTTCTTCTTGATCAGGGTGTCATTAGGAGAAACCCACAGCAACATCACTCATGTTGTCTTCCTTCTAATTCCAACCCACAATCTACCTACCACCAGGCTCACTGTCCATTCTTAAGCAGAGCTCCAGGCAGTTCTGCTGCTCTCTCCTGCAAAGGGCAAATCTCCCTCCTGCCTTCCAATTATGTGCTTCCTAATTCTCTTTGATCAGTACACACTGACGTCAAGTCAAATCTGCTAGATAATGAGGTCACTTAGACTGCTTACACTGCTAGGAGAAGACCAGGTATAATATAAAAGTACATGGTTTGAACACAGATGTGCCTGTCTGGGGAAAACTGCTCACTTTTTACTGCTGAAGAAATCTTCTAATTGCTACTAGGGAACAATTCCAGAGACTTTCAAGAATGATGCTTAGTATTGTATCAGGATTCAGATTATGTAGCATAAGGAGGCATTAAAAAGCCAAGCAAATATCTAAACATATCTGGATGAGAAAACTCATATTACACAAGTTAAAGAGGGCAACAATGCAAATTAAAGCAATCCCAAATCAATATTTCTTCACTATGGAATTCATTACCAAGTTAAAACATATGGCTGGAATTTAAACGAGGACCTTCACAATGTTATCAGTGATAGTAGATGATGCTCTTGGCAAGTGTATCCCTAATTATACACAGAAACCTATTTAAGTGATCTTTACAATGATAATGATTAGTATATAAGCCATTTTCAAATACAAACCATTTCCAAGATCAGGTTGCTGGCCATGATCCCTGCTATTAGCTTAGGAGATTTAGCTTTGGATTTAGTTCCTTCCCCTGCCAATTAGCTGTGTTTGTGACATTGAGTAAATCACCTAATTTCTGTTCTGCTGTAATGAAAAAGTCCTCATTCTTCCTCTGCTTTGGTCACAGGCTATTGACGGTAGGGACAATGTCTTATTAGGTGAAAAAAACCTCTTTGCAGATCAGTGCACATGATCAGATCAGAGGACTTTCACTCTGCAGTAACCCATCTGCTATTTTGATTGTCCATCAAAATAGTGAATCCCTATTGGCACATTGAAACATTATTTCTTTCAAATTGGCTAATATAAAAATTTGTGATAAAATGGTGATTTGGAAAAATATTAAATATTCCCATTAACAACCTGACACATCACCTTAATAAGTCATTATATATATTATATATAATTTTTATCTATTATTTGAATCATTTGGAGACACCTGATTATAGCAGGTTTTGTTCTCTCTCTCTTCTCCTTTCAGTGAAGTCATCCTCACTGCAAATTGAATTACACATGTCTATCAGTTATCTGACATATGAGGAACCCTGGATTAATACAAAATCATATTCTGCAATTTATGTATGCATTTATTATTTAAACTAGACAATAATTATCTTTTCTGGATGGCTCTCTAGCACTATGTAAAAAGGGGGAAAATGACCTATGAAACAGTAAAGCATTTCCCTTTTGAAGTGATGGTCCACTTTTGATCTCTTCCTTCTCCAACCAGTATAAAGAGAGATGGACCCAGTTACCTCCCAATAATAAACTTTTCTTCTAGTTTTGTACACAAGTACTCTAAGGGAAAGCTAATCTGAATTCTGTAATACATATTTTAAATTAAAGTGTGTCTGCTCAGAGCTTTAAAGAGTTTTATCTTAAATTAGCTTTAAATTCAAAGAGAATTATCCAAATTAACTGAAGCTATGAAGTCAATCTATGTGTATAAAAACCTTTAGGTAAATTGCTCTGCCAAATCCCAGTAGGCCACTTCTAAATGGGCAATCTGAACACACAACAGTAGAGCCAAAGACCAAAAGAGTCTCCAGCATATAAACAATCAGCATGGTATTTTGGAAGCTCAAAGCAGACTCTGTATCAGAGGAGAGTCCTTGATGCACTATTTCCATTGGGAGGAACTGGATTTGAGCAGAGTGGACATATTACTTTCAGTAGGAAACAAAGGGCACTTTTCCAAGGCTATGATTATCCTGAATTAGATCTGTAAAGAGCCTAGGGAGTAAAGAGGGCATTTCTATTCAGATATACAGATGTGCTAATTAACATTTTAGATCATCAAAGCCTTTAGACTTTTAAGTCCAACATTCAGATGTCAGAAACTCAGCTGCTGTCTAACTTCAAAACACCTCAGGCACCTCTGGGGCTTTTTTTCCTGCAAAGTTCATCTAGTTCTGGGAATTCTTGGAAGGTTCTTATCCTTACTAGTGCAGAGTGACTAGTGACTACTCGATTTGGATCACCAGTTTAGTGGATAATTTACCTGCCTTTGTCTGTTATAGTCCAAGGCAAGACACATATCTTCTTGGAAGATATCTTATGGATAGAGCCAACACAAAACATTTGGTGGTAGATTATAGTTACCCTGTCACCGCCAGTCACAAAACATCATTCTCTCAAATATTAGAGGTTCAGTTCCAACCCTTCTTATTTTAATTTGAGATGAAAAATATCGATTGACAGTGTCTGAGCCTCAGGTGTTCCCTTCATTTTGGTCAATATTGTTAATATTAGTCAGTATTACTCAGCTTCCATGCAAAGAGAGGTTATCCCTTCCTCTATTTCTTTCCACTTCTTTTCTGCCGTCTGAATGAATAATTAACTATATCAAGTAAACTGGAACAACTTTAACATGAGGGGCTGGAAGCATGCCCTACTTACTCCTTACACCCTGAGGCAGTCTTAAGGCTCCCCATACATTGTGATGAGGCAGCTGGAAATGAACATGCATGTCCTGCAAGAGCTCCACCAGTGCTCTGCTGACAAGCTGGGCAGAAGGAGAGAGGGGAGTCCCACAGCTTACTTTAGTGTTTTGGCATAGGCACCTGGCTCCAACAGATATCTGGGGCTCTGAATCCCAAATTGGGTCATTCCTGAGGGGAGTGGTCTTATTCTTCCCCTTTGCTATCGTCCCTCTCTGTCACAGCTTTTCTGAGGGACCTGCTGTAACAAATAACTCTTCTGCAACGCATAGGTACTGTAGGAGTATTTTCCCAGATGCCAAGGCACCTGAGAGCTAACTGCCTAAGGGTGAAGGCTGCCAATCTTATCACAAAATCTTACTCCTCCATGGTATAAGAGGGGCTTAAAGCATTTCCTCTTTTGACCTACACGTCTGCCTGAGCCAGTCACAGATTGGCAGGGAAACTGGCAGGCAGAACAGTCCCCAGGGATGGGGTGAGCAGTCCTTTACAAGGACAGCCTGCCTAATCATGTGTGAAATGGCTACATCCTGTCCCCTGGCTCATTAACTCATTTTACAGATATGTTGACATGGAATCCGTGATTCCCAGAACATCACCAGTCACTTAATGCAGTGCATGCTAACCAGGCTCATCCCTCAACTTTTTCAGATCAGTTCAGGTGGTTATTTTAATTTTCATTTGCAATCTGTTTCTCTAGTCTTATTAAAGGCAGGGAATAAAGCAATCTGCAGACTGCCTCATGACGGGCTTGCTGCATGTTTTGCTGAAGTTACAAGACTGGCCTATAATTTTCTGCTGCCTTTTGTACTAATGCCCAGATTCCTTGGATTATTCTGGTGGATACAACAAATCATCTACAAATACATACGTCAACAGAAGGCCCCTCTGGGGGCAATCCAGAATGAGAACTGTAGCATACTCATTGTATGAAACTTGCACCATTTGGAACAACATGGATTATATCTGTCTGTCAATGGGACAAAAGCAGGAACAAATGCAACATAAAAACAAAATATTTTTCTCAGCTTTCCATTTTGAATGGGCAAGATAATATCATTAAAAATGGAGGGTAGAAAAGGGGAAAAGGAAGGGATGAAGTATAGATCCTTTTTCTCTTGTTTGTTTTCCTTCCTTGATCTTTCTTTCTTCCTAATAGGATTAAAAACTGGTCTGTTCTGCAAAGAAGAACCCATCACTTGTGGAAAGCATGTGCCAGGCTTGTCTAGCATGACAGCAGGTTTTCAGTATTTTCAGCACCTGTGTAAAGCTATGAATGATTCATGGCTTAAATGATTCACTATAAAAATATGGTGCAGTCTGTCAGCTTATTTTGTGATGAGTTGATATCACAGCAGAGTTGGTTTTATGAATTGGCAGTGAACTGACAACTCAATTTGAAAATAAATACCTCTGAAATTCATCCACTGCTTCATTTCAGAAAATCAGTCAGTTATTAACTCTATGCATATCTGAACTCTGACATGAGTGAATCGGAGATTAGTATCAATTTCTTATTTTCTCTTCAAAGATGCATATTTATTTTGCGTAAAGAAGTCACTTGCTTGGTGTGTCTGTGAAAAGAA
>VWYO01017737.1:40240-65568 GCA_013400275.1 Rhadina sibilatrix | reverse complement strand
CCCCCCCAAATTAGAAAGGTTGATAAAGATTATTGCAGAAAGATTCGAGTATTAACTTTTTAACTTTTAAGGACAGAGAATGAGTAAGTTTAATTACCTAACTTTGCCTTAAAACTTTACAGATACATGCTTCAGTTCACTAAAAAAAAAACAAAAATATTTATATGCATATGAGTACTTGCTCAANTACCTCTGAAATTCATCCACTGCTTCATTTCAGAAAATCAGTCAGTTATTAACTCTATGCATATCTGAACTCTGACATGAGTGAATCGGAGATTAGTATCAATTTCTTATTTTCTCTTCAAAGATGCATATTTATTTTGCGTAAAGAAGTCGCTTGGTGTGTCTGTGAAAAGAAATGGTTAATTTCTACCATTACCTGCTATTTTTAGTTTTAAATAAGTTATGTGAACTTTCCAAATATCCCTTTACCTCATTCCAATGCTTCAGGCTACACAGATGGACCATTTCAGAATTCAAGAAGCAGCAGCTTGTATCAATCACTTTTTCTGCCTCTCCTTGCGGGATTTCTTGAATTCACTATTATTTTGCCTTTCTCATGCCTTTCCTCAGTGTGATATGCAGCTCAGTCACAAACATACAGGTCACTTACTACATGACNAAACAAAAATATTTATATGCATATGAGTACTTGCTCAATGCAAGAAGCTCCACTAAAATTCCAGGAACAAATTTTCTGCATCAACGTTTACAGTCCCGGGGCCCAGGTACGCCTGTGATCAGAAAATAGACAGAGACAATAATTTGTGGCAAGGGAATCAAAGTGGCCAAATTTCAGGGCAAAACCAAAGAAAACACTTAGTAATATATAAGAGAATTTATAATAAAATCCTCCTTACTGTGTAGTTTGCTTTAAAAAATTAATCTCTTGGAATAATTGTTATTTTGTAAAAAATATAAGAGGTACTGTAATGAAGTGAGTATGCAGTGGTAAAACTACAGTGGTCAGTGCCTTTTTTTTTCTGGGTGTACTGAAGGCAGAGAGCTACAAATTGAATAAAGAATTTCAGTCGTCACAACAGAGCATTTTCTTAACTCAGCTGATAGTTGCACTAAAGAGGTGAATCCCATATTCCCTACAAATCAATGGGTGCTTTTTAATTGAACTCATTAAAGCTGAGGTCTCACACCAAGAGTGAAAATGTGCTAGACAGTGTTTCTTCCAAAACTGAAAACTGTGATTTTGGTTTAACTATGACTGCTGTCTCATGGACCCCAAGATGGGCAAACCACCCTCAAAAGTGATGAATCAAACTGGGGAGACTTTCAGAAGAATAATTTAGGGTCTAGAAGTGAGGTAAGGTTTTTAAAACTACTTTATAAAAGGTATCAAAAAGAAAAAAAAAAAAAAAACAAACCTTTGGAATAAAACACTTCTAAATATTTGTTAGGGAAAAATATTCCATTGACAGGCAAAGTCAGTAGAAAGAGTTTACACTACTTTTCCATACCCAGATTCTAAGGGTTATGTATAATTGTTCTCTGCATTGCATCATGATAGTCTACTATAAATTTAAACTACGTCAAAAGGCACAACAAATGAATTCAAATTGTTTTACAGTACTGTAGTAGCTGGTAAAATAACTAGAACATGAAATAATGTAACTGAAAACTTCTGTCTGAAAATGCCTGCATTACATAAAAAGCTATTTCTATTAGGCCGTAGCTTGAATCAAAATTCTAGGCTCAATTTTTTTGTGCATTGCAAAATGCTCTGTTTACATCCTTGGACTGTTGCAAAACTGTTGTTATAAAAATGTTAATAAACTCCACTTTTAAAATGCTCATCACCCTGCTAAACTGAAACTAATTTTCCCTAAGAATCTATAAAGCATCTCTCATTTCCTAAATTCTATCTTCCTGCCAAACCTTAACGTTTTGCCACAGTTTGCTAAGAATATGCACAAACTGGATCAATATTTTCTTGGTTTTGTTTATTTGTTTGCTTTTTAAATGAAGGAGGGAATAGATTTTCCCCTAAGAGTAGTCTTGAAAATCAACATGTTAAAGCATTCATCTTTGCATGGTAAGTTTTTTGTCCTCTTTGGACAAGTGGACTTTCAGTTTGACAGCTGTAAGTTTTGGGAAGTTTAAAGTGGGAGAATGCAGACAGTTTTAGCTGTTTAAAATATGTTCCTCACTTTTGTGTGCAATACAAGCTATACAAATTTTACTGTAATTCAGACACATATATTTTATATTTCATATTCTCTTGTCTGTGCGTCTTGCCGAGGAAATGTGAAAACTTTGCTCTCTGGTGTTTGATGTCATGTTTTCTGTGTGGTAATTCTTTGACATTTTGCTGCAAATAACAGTGAGACGATAGTTAGGCTTTAAAGTGAACTAAAATCTTTTCTGCCAGAGTTTGAAAGGCATTGTTCTCTGTTGTGCCACATTTTTATTCTGACTTGTTGAACAAATGAACTCTGAGCTTCATATAATTGTGCTAGTAATGCTGAACATCTAGAATGAAACATAATTTTTTCCCTCATTGGAAAACAAACCCTGGAATATATTCTGTAATTTCTGAATTGGTGTGTTCTCTCACCTTCACGCACAGTGCCCTTAATTCATGCCATTTCTGCCATGTTAGTCATTAACTTTAGCCATCATGAGGCAACTCTTACATCCTCTCCCCACCAATTACAAAACAGTATAACAATTTTTTTTTTCACCTAAGACAATCATTCCCTCCATGTTTCACGTGAAAAATTGGGTCATAAACTGTATTTGAAATCATGGGCAAGAAGGTATGACTTTGGAATCACTTAAAAATAAAATGGGTACTAATCATTTCCACTATTTGGATATTCAAGTTTTATAAGAACATTAAAAGAAGGTGGGTTTTCTAATTAAAATTGCTTGAAGTCTAACAAGAAATGCCTAGAAATCATACTCTGCAGGATGATATGTCTTTGGTCACTGTGGTCCATAAACATCTACACTGCAGTATTGATTATTTACTTATCAAAATCACAATTATATAGATTGAGTGATGTTGGTAGCGTGAATTCATCAGTGTCCTAATGCCCTCACTTATTTTTCTCATAGAAACCTGGCTGGTTGTTAGCATAGCCTTCTTGAGTTTTCTCTTGCTCTCTCCTCTCTTTCAAATGGGAGCAGTCAGATAATCTGTTTCCATTCTCTCTCTCATTAAGTTTCTCTCTGCCTACCCTGCCCTGTGTTTTATGTTAGTGCTGCAGGGACTGCAGTGGCTGGGCAGGGTCCTGTGGCTGGCAGGGCTGTTGGGACTGGACACTGCCCTGCTGTGACATCCCTGGGGCATGGACTGATGGGGGTCTTGGAGAAGGGGCAGTGGGCCACGGGCAGGGTGGGCAGAGGCTGTGGTGGTGCTCTGTTTGGGCTCTCAGGGCACTGGCGCTTTGGCACACGTGCACCATATCATACTGAGGAGTTACAAAAACAGCAGCTCAAAACATGCAAGTGTAGCTTGGTTTTCTCTCTTGTCCTGTGACATTTCAGTCTTCTCTTTGGATCTCACTGAAAACTTGTTTGCACAAACTAGCACTTGCCTGAAAATGGGATTTTTGTCCAACCACATTGAGGTTAGACCTTAATATTTCCAGGGACATTAAATAAAATAAGTGATTTGAAAGTACCTGTGTGCTTGCTGTTGACAACAGCAAGATATTGTCATATAGATGGTATTTAAAATAAGACTAAAAATGGAAATTGATTAAATTTTAAAACTAATACTGTAAACTTATTTATGAAAAGATCAAATTGAGTCTTAAATTCAAAAGAAATAACATTTTTGTCATCTGAAATCAAGATAGCTGAAGCATTCTCAAAACTAGAGAACTCTTTTCAGGGAAAATATTCCAAGTGTTTAACACATTTTGGTTTTGATAATGCTGCATTCTCTGATGCAAAGATGCTGGTATCCTGATAAGAGAAAGGTGAGTAATGTGACACTTGGGTACAATCACAAGGTATAGGTGATGAAATTCAGGCATCTCAAAGCAGGTGTTTAAGGTCTGAAGAAAATCCTGGATCCACAGAGTTCAAGAGAGTTTTGCCACTAATTTAAAAAGTGGGAAGATTTCACCTCTCTAGCAAAGCTTCAGCTTTTTCTCCAAACTTTATGGGTTGGAAATAAAGAGAAAGTTTCCTAATTTATTTTTCTGGGCTTTGAACAAGACTCAGAATTTGCAAAGTTACCTGATGATGGCACATGAGCATGATATCCCAGCTCGGGGACACTTACATTTGAGGCACAATATTGTGAATAATATATGACTGAGTCACAAATTGGAGATAAATTTTCACGCTTAAGTCCTTTATTCTGTATTTGCAAATTGTCACAAACCTTCTACTTGTTGCTGAAATGCCACAAATAATGATATTTTAGATGAAACAGCAGCTCACAAAGCTTATTTTACTAAAGGAATAGAAAATCTGTCTTCTAAGCTCAAGTGAAAAAACAAGGAGTAAAGAGAAAATGCTCACAAAGACAGAAGTGAACAAGAGAAAGACAAGACTGTCTGCTTTTGTACAATTTTTGACCACAAATTGATGCAATAGTAACAGAGGATTCTTTCTCTCAGCAGTGCCAGAATCTCCTAGTACCTAAAGTTAATAAAAACACAATTCAAAAGGCAGTCCTGAGGTCAAAATTCGTTATATGCTTTTTCTCTCTTTAGCACTGCCAGTTGCTGCACAAAGGTTTCCCAGAAGTCATTAGTATTTCAGCATTCAATTTTTACAAGACAAAATAGAGTAAAAGTTCACAGTCAGATTCTGCCTGTAGCTTATTATCAGTTCAAATACAGCTTTTATTAACATAAAATTGATCCAGTTGTGTTACTAATACCTAAAGCCAGGCAAAATAATTTTGATAATTAATTTATTAAAAATATTATTAGGTTATTCTAGTTATTTACAAATCCAGTGTTATCCTGAAAAAAGGGAAGTATTAAAATAAAAACCTAAGTAATACTAGTAAACTTGATTGGCAAACAAGTGATACAGGAATTTATGATGAAAGGTGGGAGTACCCTGGGTTTTATTCATGTATCAGGAGGTGAATATGACTTTGAGATTGCTACCTTGGAGTTTTTAAACATGCAAACGTGGTCCTTTTTGTCTCTTTTAAATGCTTCATAAATTGTGCAAGCAAATTATTCAAAGACAATAAACTCTTTTTGTACCAGGTGAATTTAAAGGAAGATGATGTTAAAATTCTATTTGTATTGAATATGTGATGGCTCTCCTCAAATCTTCCAACAGAAAAATTCAGAGCTCTTTTTCCAGGATAGGCAACTGGGAACAGAACAGAGTTATATACTAAACCTGTTAAAAAACAAACCTAACTGAACAAACAAAAAAATCCAAACCCATATCCTCTCTTTAATTCACACTCTGCAGAATGTGATTCCTTTTAATTGCTTAAAAGCAGCTGTTATTGTAAGATTTTTCTCTCTGGTTAGGAATCAGATGTTCCAAAAAAGGACTGTGATTATTTTTTTAGTTTTTATTTCAGACAGACAAACAAATAATAATCAATATTCATGTAGGTCAAACCCATTTCACTCCCCCCTTCCTCTCATCCCCCGCAAATATTTTGTTTTCACAAAGCTGAAGTGTTTTTTCACACAACTTTATGTGGTCTACAAAGTGTTCAGTTTGATTTGCCTTGTGAGTTAATTTACCTGAATTTGAGTAAGAAGTTCAAAGGATGAACCTTGACTAAGCAATTCAAAGCAGATAAGAATATTTATTTATGAGTCACTTCTGTTCATAGATAGAGATGAAGGTCTTGAAGGAGGGCTGGTTTTAAGCTCTCAATTACAGCATCTTCTACAGTCAAAGAAGAGGATGTTTGCTTCATTTTTTTTCCCACTGTCTCTTCAAGTGGTATTTCCTGTACTACAGAAGCATTAAGTCCTATGGCCAGCTCCCTGGTAGGGTTACTGGGAGCAGCAGCATTGATCCTGAGTGGCCGAGCAAAGGCAGTGGGACTCTTTCTGTGCACAACCAGCAGCAAAACTGTTCACTAAGGATGACACAGCCACTAGCTCTGGTCTTCAACACTCCTGCGCCTCTCCCTTTTAGCAAGCACAGCCTGTTCAGCTGTTTAAATTTGAAGATCTCTTTCTGCAAAGCCACTGGTACACCTGACCAAAGCCTGACTCTTGCAGGGTGAGTTCCAGTTCCCAGTGGTTCCAGACACAACCTCTCCATCATCAGCTTTTTATCAGGCCCTTTTGCCTGGATAAAAGCTTCCAGAAACTACACCATTTTATTATTATCTCACCATTCCAGGAAACAAGAAAGTTAGTTTTTATTTTTGTTGAAGAAATTCACTGTACTAATTTCAAGATACATCAAAAGATGGCTGTGGAATGGAAAATGCAGCAGTAGCTTTTCCATTTTTGTATTTTGGTCACCAGTTGTTGATGATTCCATATTTCTATGACAAAGTTAGCAAATATGTATTTGGGAAGGTTAAAGACCTTTTACTCTTGAGCTTCATTCTACTCAACTGTGCCAAACCCATGTGAAAAAACAGAGATTTGATTCCCACATATCGAATTCAGAATTTTATATTACAGACTGAGCAGCAAAAGACAATTTTTTGTCTTGTGCCTTATTAACCTTTCTTTGTAGCAGTGTGACTAAAAAAAAAAATCTAACAAAGCTATTTAACTGTTTAAAACAAGACCTCATATAAGAAGTGTAATTTTTCTTCTACGCATCATGACCCTTGTAACAGTGCTGAATTTGATATTTAGTTTTAACTAATAAAATTTTAGTGTTTGGTACACAAAACTGAAATAAAGCTGTAGTATTGTACTGTATAAGAGTGTGTAATAGAATGGGGATTTATTCTTCCAATGAAGTACAGGAGGTGGTACTTCCCAAAGCTATAGCAGGAGCTGTAAATTGTTAGAGGCTGTGGTCAGTTTAGCGGTAGATAAGGCTCCTTTGATTGGAGTAATGAAATAATTTAGGTTAAAAGAGCCTTCTGGAGGTTGTTTCTGCTGGCTTCTCTAAGCAATGTCAGGTTCAGAGTCAGACCAAGCTTTTCATGGCAATAGTTAAACCATTTTTATGTGCTGCATGTGTCAGTCTTCCCTCATCTCCATTTTTGAACACAGTTAGATGTTGAATTAGGTGATGGTTTGGTTTGACCCAGAGGATCTGTCCTTGCATTCTTATTCAAAGAGGTGCCATTTTCTTGGTGTTCTTAGTGCAGCAGTGCTTTGCTAGGAGCCAAGGAATGGTACCTGGATTTGCTTGCAAGCACCTTTTTTTAAAACCAAAAGAGCAAGGAGGTTGTGCAGATTGCTTGCTCTCAGGGGGAGTCCTATCTGCAAGTCATCTTTACACACACACTTTGTGACAGGAAGCTAAAAAGCTGAAGCACAAGCTTGATTGTCGTGGGTGAAGTGTCAGTAAGTGGGCTGAGGCAGTGGATTTCAGAGGCCTGTAGCGTGCGAGGAAATTACCCTTGTTCACTTACTGCAAATCCAATATTCCTGCTTAAGAGGATTATTTTTTCTACTCCCTTTTTTGGGAGTAGAATGTTTCAAAACAGTCCCTTATGTTTCAAAGCAGCCCCTTAAGTAGTTGTGCTACATGTTAGAACCCTCTGACTGATGACTCTGCAATTAGGTAGCTGCTGGGCATACGGAGAATGTGGCAAATAGAGGGGTAGAATTTAAAAAACAAAACAAAACAAAAACAAACAATAAAAAACAAAAACAAAAACAAACAAAACCAAAAACAAACAAACAANAAAAAAACAAAAACCAAAAAAAACCCCAAACAAACAAACAAAAAACCCCACCCCCATAAATTGTTCAAAATCATAGTGGTTTTCCTTCATTTCCAAGGGGTATGAAGAATATATGTACATTCAGGATAAACGGTTGCTTTATTCTATCTGACTTGTAACATCATGACTCAAGATTATACATTCATTATGATACTCAGTATCGTCTTTATGCATCAAACTACCTCTCTTATTCTTACTGCATGTAGGTGGCAAAATGAGAATTTATTTTACCTGCCTTATTGCAGGTGTCAGGATTACATTTTCCTGAACACAGCTCCTGGACAGCAGTGCATGCTAACATTTTCCAATCTCTGCAGCTCATCCCCTCACTCATTCACAAAATAATGAGGTCAGTAAGATTTCCCTAGTTAGTATGTGCAGGGTAAAAGTCACAGTAGGATTCTTCCTACTGACAGGAAATATCTAGTTACAGCACAGATCACAGAGTGGCATGACAATGTTGTATTCACCATAGCTGGATGCCAACTAAGAAAATCCTTACACCCTTGACCAATAGATGAGACTATGACCTGATGAAGTTCTAGGTAGAATTTCTAGTTTAAGTTCTTTAGAACCTAAAATATCCAGTAAGTTGGGTCAGTGGGTGAAATGGAACAGGACTAGAGGAAGCAAAACAACTCAGGATGAATCTCTCCTCCTCCACCATGGCTGTAGCTATGCTTTGTAAAAGATGGTACATAAACAATGGCAATGGCAGTGTGTGAAACTCACATGGGATGTAGCACCCAGCCTCCAGCAGAGCTTCTTCCAAAGTAGACCTCAGGGCTGAAAGGTCAGATACAAGGAGAACGGCTATTGTACCATTGCTTTCCTCTTTCGTAGGGCACATCCAGGCTTTTGTTTTAGCCTTTGTTTTAGCCTATTAAATGGAGCTCTGACAAAAACTTCGAAGTGGAACTTGACAGATTCTGGACAGTGGAAACTGGTGCAGAACCCCATGTAACCTGTGTCCAACAGTTTTGAACCCGTTATCTCAAACCTGGAGTGTACTTAAAACTCAATTTTAGCTATTACTGATTGCTCCAGTCAATATGGCTACAAATCCCATCTGCTACAGCACTAAAGATTTCAAGGCTTTTCCTGACAAAACCCTTGAGCATATTTCTACTCAGTTTCCATCCCATTTTACTGCATTGAGAGAAGCCTTGCAGGCAGGCCTTGGGGCTGGGATAAGGTATCCCCATGAATTGGGAAGCATGTAAGAAACATACTCTGTGCAGGCTATAATTCATACAGTTTTAGTTTAGTTTTTTAGTTTAGTTTTAGTTTTCAAAACATTTTGAAGATGGGAAAGGAAGAGAAGTAGTGTGAAAAGAAAAAAGATTTACAATCATGTGTTCCTGCACACTTTCTAGAAATAAGGTAGTTCAGCCACAGTGACTCCAGGTTTCAGACCCAGCATTAATTGCACATAATCAGGTGTTGTTTCTGAGACTGCATGAGAAGACCTCCAGAGATGGGCATACCACTGCCAATCAAATATAAATGCTTACTGGTATCAATTGTAGTTCAGCAGCTAATAGACACAGGAAGATATAGCTGATACATCTGCCATGAGACCTGCTACCCCCATGAAGAGAAAGCTGACAGACTTCTGTGTCACTCATATGCAGATGTCTTTGAATGCAAGAACTGTTTATCAGGCAGTACACATCAAGAACACTGGGAAGATTGGGTAATTCTTTCTGGGAGGAAGATATAGAGACTGAGAGACAGTAGAGGATGACATGAGCAGTAATATTAACATTGTATTGAAACTTTTTTTAAATTCAAAATCTCATATACAGAACTCATACGCTTGAGTCTCTTTCAATTTTGGTTCAGCAATGAGCTGCATGAAGTAAGAAAAGGGAACAAGTTATATTAAACTTTGACATATAACACTGTAATTCTATCAGTCTTAAACTCATGGTTGTGCAGTGTCTGTAGCTGGAGTTCCTCATCCTTATTTGGGAATATACCTTTTCATCAGGAACTGGAATGTTAACATCTGTACCTCTGCAGGCTTTTTATGATTGGATGAAACTGGACTCCATAAAAAGAAAGATATTAAAATTTGTATCTGAAATGGTTTGAAAGATTTAACATTTCAATAGATGGATTTCAATAGAAGAGAAGTTGAAGGGTACACATACGAAAAATAAGATTTTTATTTTTGTTTAACAGTAAAAGAGCTTCAACCTGTGTACATTCTGAAACTAATGAGGCAAATACTAGGTTGGATGGTCTGGGAAGACTTCCTACCAAATGAGATTTACAGAATGTGGTGTCCAGAGATCAGATCCTCAATACTTGAGTTGTCTAAAGTCAAACTCTCCCTCCCCCTCAAATCTGGAAACCTCTAGGAAGCAGTCTGGCAGACTTCCATCTCTAATTGCCTTGAGTTATGTACACCTAATCTACATCTTCCAGAGCCACAGAGCCCAAAAGCAAGCAGAGGCTCTTTCATGCTTACCTTGACTCTGCACAAGACAAAAGGCCCCTTGTAGGAAGACACTGTACAGTACTATATATCTTAAGGAACCTAGGAGCTGTTAAAATAGCAAGATGTCAACTTTTAAAATTCAAGAGGAGATTTCTCTTCAGGCCACATCTATCTCCATAGTAACACTAATTCAGCAAAACATATTTTCATAAACTAAAGAATATCTTGTGGCAGAATTCTTTATTTTCAAGCTCACTCTAACTGCATTTTTTCAGAGGGATCAGAAGAATCAAGGTGAGTACTTTCAGCATTCCTTAAAATCACAGGCATTTCCCTCAACTTAAAGGAACATTGTGAGGACAGGGTTAAGGGAATGACATGTTCCTCTACTTGTACAAAACATACTTTGTGGTCGACACATCCTTATTTATTTTAAGGAAAGATGTGGCAATCTTGACGGCTTTTCCTTTTCTTCATCCCAGTGATAAATGTTCTTTAACTGAAACTTTACCAGCAGAAGCACACTGATTAACCAGACAGCATTACCAGAATCTAAACCAGAGGTCCATATTTGAGCTGTTACCACTTAGTTGGAAACAGTTTATTTTGGATTTAGCACCTTAGAGTATGTATGTTAAGCTTTCAGCTGACCCAGGAGATCTTTGCATGTATAAAGTGGTCTGTAAGTGCATTGCTGAGTCTGTTCTGAAAGAAACAAAATAAATTACTTGTTTAGAAGTCAATCTGGCATAGTGTAAAAAGTGAATCACACACTGTTCAGGTTTTGTGATTTATTGTCATGATAGGATATATATCTTTTTTAATGTCCGTATTTATCTAATGGTAATTATACAGAAAAAATATTCTTAGTTTTGCCTTTACATCATCCTGAACATGGCATGTTCTCTTTATACATGAAAGCAGGAAAAAAGATGCCATAGTATGCAGGTATCTTTATTTCCTACTAGAAGCAGTGACAGTAACTGCCCCATTGTTTTGTTGGGTTTAATACAATTAAAGAAAAAATTAAAAAGCTAAGTTTCCAAAAATGTCACATCTACTTGAAAAGCAAAAAAAAAAAAAAAGAGAAAGGACCATCTCTTCTACTAATTACTAAATTCATCCAAAGTAGCACCTTACGTAGCACAACCGACAAAACTGGAAAAATTCCCAGATGCATATGCAGCATTTAATTACATGGTAACTCTAGTAGCTTCATTAACACAGCTGTGTCAATACTGGGGGGAAAGTTGGGAGAAGTATCTTTTGGCAATGACAGTCTTTTAGAAAACTCTGAAAATCTTTTAAAGGTTAGATGGAAATCATATGCCAGGTTTAAAAAAGGTGAAGCAATATTTTAAAATGATTCTTCTTTAAATGCAAAAAGCATCTTGAAAACCCTTTAACATCATATAACAAGGTATGAAAAGTAGCTGTTAAGATTTCTGAATGAACTGTGACATCAATTTATCAATAGTTAAAATTGTTATGCTTCAAGCGTTTTTTAATTTCTGGGATTGAATTTGATATCAGAGATGGTAAAATGACACAAAATCTTGGGTTGGAAGTATGCAAGCATGTTCATTCCTCTTAAATATAATCTGTAGAGCCACTCCTCTCTTCTCCTCCAAAATAAAATATATGTCAGAAATGGGAGCAAACTCTGTCTGCCTGAATATTTGTCTATGTCTGATTTAGTCACTACACGCCACGGACAGAGTAAAATGTAAATAAGAAAGTCTACCTATAAATAAAACCTATCAATGTTGAGCCTTATCCTCCTTCAGAGAACATGAACACCCATGCTGTGCTCTATGTCCTTTATGAGAGCATGTATCATAAAAACAAGGGGAGTCTGTGTCAGACTGGTTTCCAATGGATGTGCTGCCCAGCAGAGTAGAAAGGCTACATCCAGAGGTTTGGCTTCTTTTCAGCAACTGTCTCAGGAATTAACTGGATTGCAAGGCCAAGGCCAGAGCACTCTAGGAGGAACTGTGCAAGTTTCCTGAGTCCTCTTCCTTCTCCATGTGGATTTTATCAGGGATGAAAAGGTCGCAGGTCTTTGAAAAACCTTTTCCCAAATATCCTAAGTGACTGTAAACTGCAAGTTTACAAATATTACATTCCTCATTAATAGGAATAATACCACTCTTTTGGCACAGATCTTTCTCCATACTCACTTGGACTAAGTGGGTAAAGGTAGTTGGCTGCAATTACTCAGCCTTCGGAGTTCATGGGGTTTTTTTAATGGCTATCCGAGTTTCAAGTGTTAGAAAGGGATGGACAGAATATATCTAACTTGAGAAAACTTGTTAGACTCCAGGAAGGTCAGACTTGTTTAAAGCATCTCTTTCTTCTTTCTTTCAGGTCTGAGAAAATGTAAATGAGATAAATCATAAGGAAAAGAAAACCACAACAAAACACACCAGCAGAGCCCAAATGTGCAAGATTCTGAAATATCATGGAAGGAGGAGATTGGGTTGGACATCTGAGAGATATGTCTTAATACCATTTTTCTACTCTGTCATCATGGAAATAATTTCAAGGACAGTAAAGGCTTGAGATGACTCAAGGGATAATGGCTTTAAATGGAGAGATGGCAGGCTTAGATTAGATATTAGGAGAAAATGCTTTACTGTGAGGGTGGTGAGACACTTGGAACAGGTTGCCCTGAGAACGTATTCCTACAAGTGCTCACNGCTGGGGCTGGGCCGGCCCTGTCCCACTGCAGCCCTTTCTTTGGCCCTGCTTAGAGGCTTTTGCTGCTCTGTGGCCCCGCACCCCCTGCCCTGCCCTGCCGGGACATCCCCGCAGTTCCAGCTGCCACAGGCAGAGCTGCTGATCTCACCCACCAGCCCGGGATTTTCCACCCTTCCAGCCTGGTACTCTGGAGAGATCAGCCTGCCCTGGGCCTTCTGAAACAAAGCCCCTCGAGGTTCCTGGTTCTGTAACTATTAATGCTGTAGTTTGTTTATCTTGTTATAAAGACCAGTAAAGAACTGCTATTCCTATCCCCATACCTCTGCCTGAACGCCCCTTTAATTTTCTAAATTATAATAATCTGGAGGGAGGGGATTTGAATTCTCCATTTCCTAAGGAGGCCCTGCCCCTCCTTAGCAGACACCTGTCTTTCAAACCAGAACATGGCAGGGGAGTTGGAACTGAATCATCATTAATACTCCTTCCAACCCAAACCATTCTATTATTCTGTGGTTTTGCAACTGATTTGTTATTCTTGGGGCCATGGTAACTCTGTTGCATTCTGGTCAAGATGAATCATCTCAGTTTCCTGATGCCCAGTGAACACATGCTCCCAGACGCCTAATGGTGGATGGGCAGAGCACAGGTGTGCACGTTGCAGCTCAAACCACAGCCCAAGCAAAGTCTGGAAGGAGTAGTGTCTATCATAGCTCTACTTCCCCTAGGCTGGGAATAATACTGAATAAAAACGAAAATGCCAATTTTCAGTAAAACCCAGTAGATTATGAATTCTGATATAAACAGATAAAACTGAAGAAAATCAAAGAATCCCAAGAAAAGGGTGGGATTCAAAATACTTCATTCTCTGTTTTGCCCTATTGATTAAGTGCAGCTGGTCCTACCACTAGGGGCTGGAAACTTCATCAGCTCTTTTTTATTTTTTCATACACCTTACATTGAGCCCAAACACCTGGCCATTTTTCCAGCATAACTCCAAGGAGAAAATGTCTAGAAGACAGGAGTTTCAGCACTGCTGCCATGCTAGTTCTCTTCCTTTTCTGCCTGCAGACTTCAAACATGACAGGTCTGCATAGGAAAGCTAGCATATCATATTGAGTGGTCATTTTTACTTACAGTCTCCCACTGTCTTCACTTGTATTCAGTTAAGAGCTTGCACCTGCAAACAAAACCTTTCTTTGGACCTTCATCTTTACCTTGGCCTTTTAAAGCACAGAGGGGAAATAAAACCTCTGATTTTGATAATCAGTATTTGTGCAGACTAAAAAGAAACATTAAAAACTAAATAACAGAATTTAAACCTATTATAATAATTGCTCCAGATATTAACATCACTTTATTCATTTTTAACTCTCAGTTATTCTTCACTTCCAATGTTGATCACTAGAAACACTCAGATTATACTTTCCAAATGCATTGGTGGCAAACAATGGCATGCAATTAAATACTTCCAACATATTAAGCAACTATTAAAATGACTTATATAACTATTTTATCTATTCATAGATGACAGTAAGTCATGTCATAACATTTCATTTTAATGCAGAAAGCATTTTTAATGCATAAGAATACTATGTTAGGAACAATAGTAATTAAGTATTTTAATTACAAAAGTTGAAATCTCAGAGTTATTCCTTGGAAAATTTCTCTTTGTTTATATTGTGCAATGCTTTCAGAATAGCCAGCATTTGAAGCACAAATTGATCTAAAAATAAAAAGAATCCTAATTGTATAACATATTTCAACACTGTCCCACTTCTAACAGGAATAAGAAAAAAAATTCTTCTCTTTGTTGAGGATCACTTGAGAATGCAATCTCATTTTAAGTGATCAGCATTCATTCCCTCCTCCTAGGAGTAGAAATGTGGACCATCTCACTAGAGAATAAAGAAATTAGTGCCTAGGATAAAAACAAGGCAACACCTAGGCTTTTCATTTCCTATATTGAAATTGCGTTTTAAGAAATAAGGAAATAGGACATTGAGAACAAGAATATTTCATTTTCCAGGAAGAAGTGTGACATAAACCTGAAACTTTTTTGGTGTGACAGACATTAATGACCTCTGTGAAAGCAAATAGAGATCCAAGGTGGTGTTTTTAGAAGATAAGAGGGAAAGGCTTTGGTCAAAGAGATAGCAGGGTAACTAACTAGTCATAGTTATATACTAAAATACAGGATCTTAAAATGCATAAAACAGGGACTCATCAGATTTAAGTAGGTTTTTTATTTTAAAGCAATAATTAATTAGTCTTCACTAGAAAGACATTTGAAGTGGTTGTAACCCCAAATCATGTTTTGTTCAGCATGTAAACTACAAGAAGTATTCCTGATTTCAGCTGCAGTCTACTTCTCAGATGCTTGTCTCTCTTTGAAGTACCTGCAGCTGGAGATGAAGCAGCTCTCTAAAGAGAGAAACAGGATGTTTGAAAACAAATAATCTTTAAGTTTATTTGCAGTTTATTTAGCATCTCAGGCAGTAGAAGTCACCTAGTTGTAAGCAGATTTTAAAGGCATTTTAAAAACTAATAAAATCGGACATTTATGGTAATTCAAAGGTAAAAGGTGCTATGAGAAATGTGAAAACTGCAAAGTGATTTTACCCTTTTGTTTTATTTTTAGAGTGATTCTCACTGCAAGTTTCCTAGCTGGTAGGTGTTAATATACGCCCTTTCCTAAAATCTATATTTGCAACCCAAATTGAATTTGCCTCTTTTCAGTGGAGGATGAGAAGAGGAAATGAATATAGCATTCTTGGGTTTAGTAAGTCTTAATCAGAAATAAGAAGTCATAAGTTTAAAAATTAGAAGGGAAAAGAAGCTACTAATCTTTTCCCAAATTATTCAAATGCTTAGGACTCACAGTTTTCACTCTATCACATTTTGCCTGTAAAACTATATGCTTGCTTTCAGTAAGACCACTAAAGAATGGATTCCTCAATACTGTGAGGAAAAGTGATATCTGAATTGAATGACTGCTTATTCTGCTTTGTATTACCTTTTGTACACATTTCCCCCTTAACTGTAATGAGAAATCATAGGTGTGGCAGATATGTAATAGGATGTGGAGGGATGTCCCCACATGATGTTTCTGCAGCTCCAGAAGTGAGACCTGTGCAGTTTACCAGTCCCTTCCCTGTGGGCAAGTGTGCACCATTTTTCAAGTGTTACATTGCTAATGCACATGTGAGCAGAGCTCATCAAGCAGCATTCACTCCACTGTTCTGAACTGTATTTAGATCAAGATGGGAGTTATCCTTCTCTCTTTCTATGTGTCCTACATATATGTGACTATGCCAAATACCTTTTTATTTATCCATTTGTCTCACTTTTATTAATACTGGGTTAATTCCAACACTGCTTACATGTACAGATGAGACAAAGTTAGGCTCAGAGGTACATACACTCTTTTATTAGCAGGGCTGCAGAGGCTACAGCATACAAGCCACCTATGTATGGCTTTTAAAGCTGGCCTCACTACCAGAAGAGCTGAGGACTCCAGATTACACCATTACGGTGATTTTAAAGGAATATTTTCTCATTACAGAGGGCAGCCTAAAACTGGGGGGCAGTGACAGAACACCTTGTCAGCAGCACTTAAATGTAGCTTGCAAGGGCTTCAGTTGGGAATGAACTAGATGAGAGTGCACTCGGTTTTCAAAGGTATCATATTGTTAATGGAAGTAAAAATCTTGGGAATAAGCACAGAGGTAACAGGAGGCACAAAGTGCTGAATCTTCAATATCAGCATTTGCAATGTGACATGCAGCTTGTTCTAAAAAATAGCAGGACAGTGCACAGAAGCATTCTGCATAAGCAGTCTTTCTCATTTCTGAATATAATTGATGACTTTGGGAGAGAATGAAGGCAGAAATGATCCACAAGAGTTTGGTTTGATATATATCAGGCTGAATTGTCAATTTCAGGCTAAATACGGAAATTATCATAACATCTTGCAGATGGACATTGGCTGGACTAAAAATAAGCAGTAAACCTCACAGAAATGGGGGATGGACAATATCTGGCTGCATGAAGTATCATAAGTTTATTCATATACTCTTATAGCAGACAAAGAGCTCCATTAGGCTGCACATCTTCTATTTCCAGCATATATGTATTTATTTGTACCTGGAGAAAGGGACTGGCCTCTCTGTTGCATGCCATACGTGCTTGGATGGCTGCTTCATAATTTTCCCAAGCTTCAGATACAAAGTCCAGGTTTCAGGCAGGCTGTCCATACTGGTGCTCTTAGGGGACTATTTTTAAAATCAGCCTTCCAAGACTAAATCAGTTTATAGTATTCTCCTCAAACAAACCACCTCTTTGCATCACTGAGTGACACCCCAGGGTAGATGGGCCAAGACCTGTGAGAACCTGTGGTCCTGACTACTCTCTCCATGGCAATCAGGGTGCCCCTCCCAGGAACCCTCATCTGCCTCTTGTGTGACAGTGGGATTTGACCTGGGTACTGGGTGTGCCTGCATCCAGACTTGCTCTTCAGACAGGACTTCCCAGATTGACACAGGGCCAGAGGTAAACCCCAGCCTTCACCTGAGGATGACCCAGCCTTTCTGCTGCTGCATGGCAGCCATCCATGAGGAAGTTTCTATGGCCTGTGTTGCAGCCAGCCTAAATCCCTGGACTGGATCCCTACCTAGGGTTCCCCCAGCAACATATGTCAACACTTCTGAAATTATGGTCCTTCCTCTACCACAAAAGCATCCATTCCCTACGAAAATTAACTGCAGCAACTGGTTGTTTTCTTCAATGGGTGTGTTGTGGTTTAAAACCAGCAGGAAATTAGGCCCCAAGCAACCACTTCCCTTCTCCCCACCCTCTCGAGGGAGAAAGGGTGAGATCATGGCAGAGATTACGGGTTGAGAAAAAAAATTTGCCAGCAATAAAATAAAGAAAACAAGCAATAACAACAACAATACTAACAAGTGTATGAAAGAGGGCGATAATATGTCAAAATGCCCATGGAAGTCTGACTGACCCAATGTTGTAGTGGCCAGCGACATGAGACAAAGGAGAAAATGGTGGTTGTCACTGCAGACAATGCTTTTTGCCCCAAACTTGAGACAATGATGGACAAACCCTCTGAGATGGAGTACTCTACCCACACAGCCTGCACCGCACCGACCAGTCCTCGCCCCATCCCTGCCACCCCACCAGCTCTGTTCACCACTTTGTTACCTTGGAAAAAGGAACAAAATGGCTGTGGGTCTGTGTTGTGTCCATTTCTCCTCCACCCAAAGCCACAGCTCCTAGTGATGATGTGCATGGTACAGAATAATAAACCTGGATGCACGCACACGGCTCCAGGCTCCGCGGCCCTCATGTCATCTTTGAGAAACCAGGCCAAAACCAGAACAGGGTGACATTGAATGAATCAGTCCTAACACTGCTTACCATGCATCCACAGCTGCACCCCAGAGCTGCAATGGGCTGTGGGGAATGTGCAGAAGCTCTCTGTCGGTAGTCAAGACAATGTCAGGAAACAATGAGGTCACTCATGAGTCTCAGTAACAGCACATCACTTCTTTCACGTCACTTTTTCCTCACTGCTTCTCAAATAATAATTGTGCTAGCTATTTTTGAGAGTCTGTATCTAGTCTCCTAAGGTCAAGGGCCTTGTGAATGGTTGACATGAAGGCAGTTATACATTTTTAAACAAAAACCTTAAATATTTTTGAATTACAACCAGCTTTCTGAGCTGGTTGAACAAAGTTTCCACAGCACAAGAGAATACATGCTGTTCATCTATATTCATTTAAAATGGATTTATGGTATGTTATCCTTGTCACAATGGCTCCCATAAATTTACCATTGCTCATGCTACTCACCAAAATATTTATGTAATAGATCATTGTCTTCCATTCAAGGACTTTGTATTTGAAACAGAAAATAAAAATAGTTATAAATAATTGGGCTTGTGGAGATGACTTACAGTTCCACATAATGTATTGTGGCAACTCACTTTGTTTTGAGAACAAAAAAAAAATAAGCACCAAGATTTGTTTTTCAGAGACATTTGGCAGAAAATAACGCTTCATTCCACAAACAATAGAGAACTATGATTTTAAGTCTGCTTTATTTCTGTTTCAAAGCAGATCTCCAGAAAATAGAGTATTCCTAAAATATATTGAATCTTTTCAATTGAAAATCTATGCTGAAATATTGGAAAAGTCTACATCCTATAAATGCAGACTCAGTTCTCACACCTGCACACCTCAGAAACCTCAGCTGAGGCTCTCTCAGAAGCTGAATTCAACTTTGAACCAAATGGCCAAAACAAAACCTCAGTTCTGAACATCTCCCTTATATACCTCATATAGCACCATGCTTGCTAACCCTCCTCAGGTGTTGCTTGTTGGCTTCCCATCAGCATTGTGTAATGCTCTCACAGTGTCTACTGCTTTGACCACTTTTCTGACAGTTTTCCTTCTGAAGTTTTTCTTTCTATTCTCAGCCTCTATTTATAAACCACAAAACATACTTCTCACATGCTTCCTAACTCTGTCCTTACATCCTCCTACAGACTCTGTGTAAATCAATGTCCAGGATGTATCAACCTTCCCATTGCAAGCAAGGTAATATCTTGACCTGGTGGTCTGTGGGGTTTTGTTGTTGTTGTTGTTGTTTTTAAATGCTGTGCATCAATACAGTAAGCCAGAGAGCTGACTTAAAGTCTGAGTAAAGGTCAATGATGGTGCTATCTTTGAGGGGGAAGTTGAAAGAGCTAGAGAGCACTGTCCCTTTAAATGATCTGATGCTTTACAACCTAATAAACGCCTGCAGACTTGAGAGAGATATGCTGATATAGACTGTATGAATTTGGTCAAAAAGGAATCATTTTTTGGTACATTTTTCAAAAGGCAAAATCCTTTAGGAGTTCTTTGTTCACACTGTACTTGCAGTAGCAGATAAACAGATCTTCTTTCAGTATTTCCATCTTTCTACATGCTTCTCCTGTGAGTTTGTCCCAGCTGAAAACACTCTTGGTGTTTCAGCAACATGAAATACATCCCTTCTGGCAGAGGAAGCTCTTGCAATACTTTGCTGCAGCACAGGTAATTACCCAGGAGATGCAGGCAGGGGCTTCTCTGGCTCCTTGCTGAATTCATTGTTTCATCACCTACATATCTCACATTTAATTATTTCCATTTTACTACCAAAGAATTGAGAAACAGTTTTTGAGGAGTTGCTGGTTAATCAGCATGCAAGGATTGCCTGGCTCCTGCACTTTATTAGTTTTGCAGACTGAGTTTATAGCAGGATCATTAGTGCAATACTGGATTACATAAAATCTAGACACTTACAGACTTCTGAGGTGCTTCACCTGTGGAAAAAAGCTTTCATAATTACTTTGTCAAACTTTAGTTGTCTGTCTAGCCCAGACAAACTTGTGGCAGTATGCCCTTTAGAATGGACAGTTAGAACAAAGTATTTGTTGAACTTTTTATGACATGTATTTCTTAATAAAGTGGAAGCACGTTTCTACTGCATGCCTAGCCTACAGTAAGATGCTGTTGTGAGAGAAGTACAGATGGGTTTTGATTTTTTTTCTTTAAATTGGGATATTATGATATTTTTAGATTGTTATTCATGTTTTTTCTGAAGTTAGGTGTTAATTGAGGTTAGATTTTCAGTTACTTAAAATTACTTTAAATGATAAGTAGTTAACTTTTTGCATGTGGTTAATGTGTAAGATGGTTAAAAGGTGTCCAAGTTTCACTGATTATTTGTCTAAAGGGAATCTTAGAAGTACAGTCAGTATTGTGTAAGGAACTAAGCAGGATGTTTTGGTGATTGGTTAACTAAAACCCTATTATCTCAGAAGAGTCCCCAAAAAGTGACTTTCAAAGATTTCTGTTGTCATTTATAGTTTTAGCACTGAAGTTCTTTCACTCACCTCAGTGACACTGCGATCTTAAAGGTGAATTTGAAATTCTTTTCTTAAACATAGTCCACATTACTAGGTGGGATCAAAGCTGTATTAAATCAACCTGTTTGCCTGAACCTGGTACATACCACAAAGTCCACTATGAAACGCTGGCTTATTGCAGAATATTTTAGCCAAACATGTTGATCCAGCTGGAGAAACCACATCAAAGAACATAGTTTACCACATTTCTGCTCTTCTATCTTTAGTAGTTAGTGCATTGATTTCACTACCTTTTTATTTTGAATGATGTCAATCAAAAAAAACCAAAAAACCAAAACAAAACAAACAACAAAAAAAAACCACCCCAAAAAAACCCACAAAAACAAAACAAAACAAACAAACAAAAAAACCAACAAAAAAACACCACCACCACAAAACAAAAAATACCCCAAGTTTCTATTTGGCCTGATTAAAATCAGGGTCAATCAGAAGTGATTTCTGAGCATCTGTATCATACTAGGGGCAAATAAAGTTATTTATCCCCAAGTGATTGATACCTTGCATAAGGACTTGATTAATTGACTGATTGAAACTTCCTCCTCAGCCCTTGAGAAGTGAAGATTTTCAGAATCCCAAAGAGAGAAGAAAATGAAAGAGCTTTCTGGAATGTTGTTATAACTATGATTATCAGCATGTATGATAAACTTCTTTTCTTGACCCTTTAACAAGAATTTATCAAGTTTGACTCATTTAAAACCAATATAAAAAGCTAAAATCCAAAACTCATAATCCACTCATAACTCATAATTATGAATTTGATTATTTGAAGAAATTCGATATACAGCCATATTAAAAGCAGAATTTCAGTTTATAATACAAAATGTTCATGTTTTCTTATAAACAAGAGAGAAAGACATCTTAATATTATCAAGCACCAAATATAGTGAAAGTCTTTCAATTTTTATTCAGAAGTAAAAAAAGAAGCAAAACTGTGGTGGTGCAACCTGCCCACCCCAAGTTGCACTATGACCTCAGAAATGCTCATCAGCCTTGATGAACAGCACCTGGGCCAAGCTTATCAGAAATTCTGTCTGTTCCCAGGAGCTGGTGCTGTCCAACAAGATCCTGTTTGGGATTTGTTGTTGTTTTGGTTTGGGTTTTTTGTTGTTGTTGGTTGTTTGTTTGTTTGCTGGGGTTTTTTTAATTTTTTTTTTTTTAATGAACAGCCTTGAGGACTATTTTTTGCCTGAGTAGCAACCCGAGTAGGATAATGTTTTTGTTCTCAAACTTTCAAAAGGATTTTCTGGCCTGAAGTGTGTCCGGGATGAAACACTGTTATGACTGAAGCTGGGTCTCTTGTGATCCTATGTACAGGGGTGCAAAGGGAGACCCTTTGAGCTCTCCTGGAGGGCGGCACCATCGAAGCCCCTCTGAGCGGGGTCCCTCAAAGCCAGCAGCTCTCAGGTTTGCAGTACTCGGAGACTGCCAAATCATGGATCCTGGTCTGCCATCCCCATTCCTCAAGGCTCTACCCTTTGCTTGCTGAGAACTTGCAAAGCCATCTGAAATGAGTATTTCCCTGCCTTTGAGGGGAACTTTTCACAAGCACCTTGTACAGACTCTTTATATCTGTGTGCATGCAAGTGTGTGTATGCTATGGTGAATGTACAGGAATGCTGCTCTCCTAAATTCTTAATTACTTCAGACTCATGAGCAAGTTAGGCCTGCAAGTAACTCTCATGATATTTTAAATCCTATAAGAATCCTTTGCTAAATTGTTCAACATAAGTTATAAGTTATAAATTGAGTAAATTAAATGCTGATAGGTTAGGATACTGTTAAGCTGAAGTTAAGTGCAGTTGGGCCTTTATTTCAGTTTGGATGGATTGACTCCAGATTTTTGTTAGCTTTTCCTCAGAGTACCATAACCATCCAGTAAGTAGTAGAGTGAAGCTTTCCAATGAATTTTCTTGTGCTGTTGCTTTTATATTAGACTTGTTTTTATTGATACCTTTGCTGGTGATTCTTTAAGAGATCTTAAAACACTCATTCATGTCAGAAACAAATATTCCTTAGCCTTTGAAAAGCTAAAAGTAAAGCTAAGAGAAGTTATTCAGACAGCTTTTTCACATAGTCATATCAACTATATCTGGCTTTAGAATTACTCTTCTTTCTTGTGTGTTACTAGGTACTGCAGATGGAAGTACTATATTGCCTTAGAGCTCCAAGGACCAAAAAAAAAGCACAAATTCCATAATGACTTCTCTCATTTTCAGGAAAATATTTACAACAGAATGAGGTTGTCCTCCACAATACTCGGGATCTTTTTCCTCTTCCATGAAAATTTTTACAGACTTTTCTATACCTACAGATTTAAACTTTTCAAAATCAGAACCTGGGACTTCCACAAAGCAGTAACAAAAAGTGTAAAACACAAGGTGGCTGACAGACCTTCTTCAAGCAGAGACACCAGTAGATCAGAAAGAACTCCTTTATTCTCACATTGAAATGACCAGAGGAAGAAGTTCCTTAAAACCACTAGAGGCAGGAACCATCACCTGACACAAGGGTTCTGGACGTATTAGAGTGTACATCTTGAATTGTGATACAGCAGAAAAGTCAATAGTCTTCTGTCTGACCTGTGATTAAATTGAAGCTGTAGAAGGTAGATTGTAGATTTGTGATGTAATCTGTAGAGAAAAGGAGAAAAATGCTGAAAATAGTAAGAAAGGTGAGAAAGAAAATAGGGGAATAGGAGAATATAAGAAGTAAGTGCAATTGCTTTAGAACATCACTGAAATATTAAATCTGCCATCCACAGAGGAAAAAAAAAAAAATAGCTCATTTTGACTGGGCTAGACAGTACACACTTTTAATCTGCCTCTCCAGTCACATCCCTCCTGTCTTTTCAGAAGTGAAAAAGAGCCACAGCACGCTTCAGGGTTTGTGAAGGCATATTAATAACACTCACTACTCAGTAGCTAAATAATGCTTCCTGTGCAGATGTGATTTTAGACCTAATTTTCACATTTAAATGTGAAAGACAAATGTTGCCTTCAGTTGCCAGACAAAATCTCATAGAAAACAAATATTTGACTTTGTCTAAAACTCTTTGAGGAAAACAGACTCTACCAAAGCACAATACTGTAAATGTAAGAATTACACCTCTAACACTATCATAAAGGATATTTTATTATTTGCTGAAAAAAGTTTTCATTTTATCATTTTTGAAACAACTCAGAAGAGAATGGATTTACTGGTATAGTCCAAGAGCCAAGAAGACATAACAAGGTCTTAGTAAGGTCTCCATAAAGGTCTCTGATATTCATTCTGGAAGAACTTCTCTCCTTGACCCCTCAGGGAATTTGATCATTCTGAATTATGTTTTGTTTGGATGCATTAGGGTTGTTAATATGCAACCTACTTATGCAAATGATCCCCGTACCAAGCTTCCCAGTACATTATTTTCTTGGTTTTACCACTGAGCTTCAGCTTTACAATTCTCTCATTCCCCTTAATGCTTCACCTTACCCACTAAGATTGTAGTACTTGTAGATCACATCTGTGGCAGCTTCTGTTCCAACTATTTTTTCTTATAATTTTTCTATATTTTGGAATTTTTTAAAATTTGTTACACAGAAACCGACTGCATTCTATATTTCTGTAGTTAAACTGCTCCATATAATGGCCTACCAATGTAAAGTCATGCAGAGCTGTTAGAAAATTATTGGTCTAACCCATGGAGGTTGTACTCATTGTCTGCTCCATGGCCAGACAATGAGAATTCATTTTAACTTAGGTGGTGAGAAAAGTATTAAAGGAGAGTCTTCCTGGACACAGCGTTTGTCCTGACTGAAGTGGGATACAGTACAGCTTGATATAGGACCACTGCTGGGTGTTCTCTGACAGATTTGTGTTGATTTGCTCCACTTGTAATTTGGAGAATTTTCAGGACTCTTGCAAACCAATGTTTAGCTTACTTCTGCCAGGTGGATAGTCTATGAATTTGAGAGTTGTGCAGAAGAACAGAATTAGGTGGCATTAAAGTGCACAGCTGTAAGCCATGAAAGGCTGCTTGCTGTGCTGGTAGGATCTTCTGCTTAAATAGAGATAAATAGAAGCTTTATCCCTTTGGAAACCCAGGCCTCCTGCATGTATAATGCTGCTACACATCTTTCATACACCACTCTTTATTTAGTATAGATCCAGCTAATTTATTTCACAAAAAACTTATTATGTAGTCTGCCTCTATATTACTTCTAAATCTAACTTGGTATCTCACACAGCTTTATTGATAAAACTTATAAAGTATTTTCTATCACCAAAGATGCACAGTCCTAAACATTTCCCTGAAAATTCTGTTTCAAACTAATCAATAAGCTCCTTCAGTATTCTTAAATGGAGAATAAGATGTTGCTATATATACATATCATTTTTTTTTTTTTTTTTTTTTT
>VWYO01017737.1:4633-35609 GCA_013400275.1 Rhadina sibilatrix | reverse complement strand
AAAAAAAAAAAAGAGCAAAATTATGACAGACCTGAAGGGAACAAAAGTTTTTATGGTTGACATTTAGTTAAAATGAAATCAGAGAAAGAAAAGAAGTCAAGCAAAAAATTCAATACATTTCTCACAGATTGAGACTACGTTTTGAGATCAATACTTAGCATGGAGGATAACAAACCATCTGGCTACTTGCCTTTAACAAACAATTTAAACAGTTGAGACATCTATGACTTCTCTTTTCTTTACTGAAGTCCGTAACAGTAATTTGGGTCACACCTCAAGATTTTTGTGCTTTTTTTGCAAGATAACGAAAGGCACCTCTATTATTTTCCTTTTAGATAAAGAATGAATCAGAGCAACTCAAATGCCTAAGCCTTATGAGGTGGGGTAAAGTATTAGAGAAACTTGGAGGAAAATTCTGATCTCCTGTGTAATGTAATGAAGTCTTAACCTTTGTATTTTCTGAAGGTGCTGGAAAATAGCATTTTATTTACTCACCCACCTACATGCAGTTCTCTAACTTAAGACAACTGTTTATTTACACCGCCCCGGTAAGCATCTAATTAAAAACCATAGCTGGGGTTTGGAAATCTGAGCAGCTTCTGTATCAGGACGATGACCTAGGAACTTTCACATTTGCTCTGTTTCTTGAATGGCTTTATAGAGTTTGAAGCAAAGCTCAAATGTGAACATCAAATCTATATCTGTGGGCACAGTGGATGGATTTTCATAAACTATACACCAAATACTTTAAAAAATAAAAAATAGTAATGTTATTCCTTAATATGTGTCATGATATATAATAAGATGAAAACTCTTATGTCTCAATAATGTCTATTGAAAGACAGTGTATGTTAACAACAAAAGAAAAAAGACATGATGAAATAACTTAAGAGGAAAATTACATATTTTCTTTCTCTTTTTCTCTTTTATACATTTTCTTGTTTCTGCATTTCTCTTTGATCTAGATTATTTGTCTTCAGAATGTCTTTAAGGTTATTATATTTATTAAACTTGATGTTTAAAACCAGAAAACCAGCACATATTATTGTAAATTGATGCTGAAGTATTACAGATATTATATCCTTTATATATAATTTCAATTGCAGAGATATATATTTCTTAAATCTAGCTATTTTATTTTACATATAAAGAGTGAGGTATGGAAGAGTTTTGATCACTGTCCCAAGTTTAAAGGCAGGATGCAGAATAACACATACATGTTGCAATACGTAGTCTTTTGCTCTTTGCTGAAAGCAATTCCTTTCTTTTTGTAATAAAAAAAAATAAAACTACAAATACCCTTTATACACCTGAACTTACCAAAAGAATAGGCCCTTCTGTCAGTCATCCAGATCAGCTTTTTCCCTCTAGGTGCCTCACTCATCTCTAGCAGTTTTCATCTCTTTTGAGACAAGCTGTGTGTTACCAGACCAATCTGATTTAGGCTATAAACTCCCTGGGACAGTGATTGCTAGAATTCGTGCAGCTGGGCCTAAAGGGCTTTGGCTCATTGGTATCTCAACCTAGCTGCAGTTTTCAGGGTGATCAGTGTTACCATTCAATAACTACAATTATAATTTCTCCTTAGTTGCTGTGGAGAGAGTTTGGCATTTCCCAGTGCCTCTCCTGTAGAGAAAATACTAACTTCTCTTGCCTGGTTTTTTCACTTCCTGCTTTCCACACTGCACCTCTGCAAGTTAATGAAGGGCAGAATTGTATGTGGAGCCAAAGTGAAGAGGGTTCCCTGCAGAGGGGTGTGGTGGTAGGTCAGGATGTCAGAATGGACAGCTGGGAGATGTTTAAGGCAATCACTTTAGGGTTTCTGAACTCTACAAGGAATGAACAAGCAATGGTGAATGGTAATACTGTGGCTCAGCTAAACTGAATCTTCCCTCCTTTCCCTTTTCAGTATAACCACTCCTAAAAGGCCTGGAAAGATGTTTATTTCCAAATTTCCCTAGGTAAGCAGGTCTAGCTCTTGACAAGCAAAGCTAACACTGCTTTCTGTAATACAGCTATGTGTACTGGAGTGTTTGGATCCTTGTAGTGTATCTTGAATTTCACTCAGTACAAAGAGAAAGGATTAATTTGCATGTCAGACTTCCTTCAGCAGGGAGATATTTGTGCTGCATCGTTAACAAATACAGACCCTTTCTGAGTGAGATGGGATAAACTAACATATTTACAGTTTTTGTTGAGGGTTTTTTTTTTTTGTGGGACTTAAGCTACAAAGTCTTGAAATCATGTGAGCATCTGTCCTCATTAAAAAGAACAAAACAATCCAAGCCTCTCACAAGTCCCATGGGAAGACTGGACCAAACACATTTCACTTAAAATCCAAGAGAATAATATATCAAAGGTTTCTAAGTGCTATTTCTTATTGATGATTTTAAGTCAGTTCTTAAAAATGTTGAAGATCTGGCTAAGGTGCTTTTGAGTTGCCATTAGTACCTATTTGTCAAATTTGCATCCTTGATATGTTAAAATTTCTAGGCTTAGTCTTATTACAGGCAATGGGAAGTATCCATTTTCCCTTCTGTCACATGCCTGCATGTAACTCTGGTCACGATGCCTTGCTTATGATTAATGCTAAAAAACTAAAGGGTGATCACTGTGGGTAAGGTGAATGCCAAAAACATGTTAATGCTGGAAGTAACCCATGTCTGTCCAACACTGAAATCTAACAGAGACTTTCTCTGGAAATCTTTCAGGTGTACTTACAAAACACTTACTGATATCAGTAATGGTGGAGGAGGAGTGCTTACAAAAACCTGTAAACTTTCACTTTAGTACCTTCTAATATGCAACTAATTTTTTCTCTAAGTATCAACAAATTCCTCTATAATGTATCCATTTCTTGAGGTTTTTACTTAAAGCACTCGTTAGCCTCTGTTCTTGAAGGAATTGGACTTTTAACATAAAACTTGGCAGTTTTACTTAAAACAAGTATTTTTATACTTCTTGTTTGATATGGCTTACAGTCTATTTAAAAGAACTGTTTCAATTATTTTTTACAATATTTCTTATCCTTTTCCTTCGTCTATTTAAGGATGCATTCAAGATTTGATCCAGTCCCATATCCTCAGGTATTTAATCAAATTTGGAGTCACTGTATTAATGAGAGGCAATGAAGCATATCTGCCTGTCTGAGGGTGAGACTGAAAAGCAAAACTGTTTATATTCACTCTTCATTAGACATAGAAATAAATATTTTAGTCCTTTTTTGCCCTTCACTGGTCCCTTTGCCTTTTCCAACACATGGGCCACCTTGCTGACTCATCTCTATAGCTACCATTTACTGCTGTGTATTCTGCTCCTAATTGCCATTTCCCAGTCTTCAGTAATACTGTGTAATGAGCAAAGAATAACTTCATTAATTTAGATTAACCAAAGTCCAGATCAATTAGAAGACTGTAACAAGACTGTAAGATTCTCTTGTTCTTCCATCACCCATGACTAGCATTGAACAACAGGAAAGACCACACTGTTGTTTTCAAGGCAAGGGTGGTCCTTTATGGTTTATATAACTGCTTGAATTGAGTGATCATCTTCGTGCACACTTCACAGTAACCTCACTTCACCACCCACCCTGCTACTCTTCTCTAGGGGCTAGCATGTTAATAATTCCCTTCTCCCTGAGAACAAAGCTCTTGTAATTTAACTTCAGATGCTCTCAGGGTGAATGTTACAGCAAAAACAGTGAAGAGGCATGCTGAAGAGAAGTGTTGATGTGTTCCATAAAGGAGCTTTACTCCCTACGTTCCACATGTTTTGTAAATGGCAGAAAGGACGTTAAGGATTTGTGTAAATATGATTTCAAATCCCCAGGAAGGGAGACAGGGCAGTTGGAAAGGAAAATCAAAGAAAATCTGATGGTGGTTATTGATAAAGCAATTCTACCTGAATTTTGAACTTTGTGGCTGCACAGAGTCCACCAGCTGGTTGTATGATGCTACCTGGGAAAAACTTGCTCAAAATGCAAGGAAGAGCAAGTCAGAAAAGTTTGCAGGAGTGGAATGCGGAAGAAAATCAAGCCAGGTGGTTTTTTGTTTTGTTTTGTTTTGTTTGTTTGTTTGAGTTTTTGGGGTGTTTTTGTTTGTTTTTTTTGTTTTGTTTGTGGTTTTTTTGTTTTGTTTTTGTGGGTTTTTTTGTTGCTTCTAACAAAAACTATATGGTTATACTGTAGCTGGAGATGGATCTGGCTGATCAGTTTTCAGATATGGCATAAACTGAGTCTTGCTACAACAAAGTCCAGATGTATGGATCCCAGCCCTACTGTGCCTCCTTCTCATGACTCTGAGCTGTATTCAGAACAGGAGATTTAATGATCCCTTTGAGAGATGGGTACACAACTCTTTCAGAGACTTTTATGTGCTCAAGCACCTTTCAGCTCACAAATAATTAAATCATGATGCATTTAGTAATAATAAATTGAAAGTTCTACATCTGTTTTATATCTGTAGGTAAATATTGCAAATAAATTCTTATTTTTAATGTAGATAGACCTAAACAATAGAAAATGGTGAAATAATGCATGTCATTCACCAGAGAATACAAATTTAACAGTGGAAACTCACATAAAATAGATGTTGCTGATAAAGATATTCTAATGTTTACATTTGTGGAAAACGTGTCCCTAATATGATCCCACTGTTTGGGGTCTAAGAACCATGAAAGAGGTATCATTAGTCCAGCTCCAGGACTTGGGGAGCAATATGAACCTGATCCATGTATTCTTAAAAGCAGAAATAAGAGCTTCTGCAGAACCATGCAAAACATTGTGTCCGTGAGACAATACTGCACTAGTGCATGTTTGACTATATTTGAAAAATTCTGCCTGCAAACATGGCTGGCTAGCATGACACCCAGTGGTGTAGTCAGCATTCCCAGCTGGGATACATCCATGCTCACACTGCACTTACCTGGGACTGTCCATTTAAAACCCAGAGTCCCAGAGAAAAATGACAGAAAATTAATAATTGATAAATTACCTCACTACATTGGGCAGGGAAATTTTTTCATGTCCATTAAAATCTATGACTACATTTTTCAAGCTGTATTTGTAAAATTACTGACTGTAATTTTCTAAACATTAGTTTATTCTGTTCTTTATTTCCTTCTCTGTACTTTTAATTTGTTCTCTTCACTCCTTAACTGACTTGTAAACTCTATGCAGCCTTTTACACTCCTTAATGAAAACCACAGAGTTTAAATCAATGTAGTTATGCTTCCTCCTCCACCAAAGTAAACTTGCCAATTTCTTTGGCTCTAAAATTCTCATGTTATTAAGACTGCATTCTGTATCAACTGGAAAGTTTTGATCTCACTTAAAGCACCCTCATTAATGTCCTTCAACTGAAGACCATTGCTGGTAAAATCAATGTGCAATCCCTCATAAATGTGTTACATCGTAATATTTTGTTGAATATACGTATGCAATATTTTGTGGGATTTTTTTTTTCTAGAGGAAAGATATTAGCTATTCAGTAAGTATATATAGTCTGAAGTTTAATAGGCAGCCCTATTCCTTGCTCTCAGTGAATACTTTAACATTGTTGCTAGCCACAAACAATTTTGGACAGCTTGTCATAGAAGCAGTACATGCCATTATCTTGACCCAAACTCATTTGCTCTTTACCTTCTGCAACATTAAAGGTCTTTTGGACCTGTTTGTAAAAACCTAGAGAATAAATTCACTGTCTGGGAAACCTGAAGGTCTGGGTGAACAAATCATAAATCAAATGCTAGCACATGATAACACTTGGCACGCTCAAAGCTAAAAATGTTGACACTATGCTAATAGTAATTCTTAGAGAGAAAACTACTAGATCATAGAGTCATGGAATGTCCTGAGTTGGAAGAGACTTGCAAGGATCATGGAGTTCCACTCCTGGCTCTGCACAGGACATCCCAAGGATCACACCATGTGCCTGAGAGCCTTGTCCAAACATGTCTTGAACTTAATCAGGCTGGTGCTGTGACTACTTCCCTAGGTGGGCTGTCCCAGGGCCCGGCCATTCTCTGGGTGAAAAACCTTTCCCTAATATTTAACCTAATTCATTCCCCGACTCAGTTTCATGCCATTCCTTGAGATCTGTCACTGGTCATCACATCAGTGCCTGCCTCTCCACTTCCCTTGTGAGAAAGCTGTAGACTGTGATAAGGTCTCCCCTCAGTCTCCTCCTCTTTAGGCTGAACAAACCAAACTGTCTTCAGACTCTCCTTATATGACCTCCTCTAGAGCTTTCACTGTCTTGGTGAAGGAAAATGGAAGAAAAGAGAGAAAAGGAATGAGATCAGATCTTTTGGAAAATGAATAAAGTGCAGTATGGTATTTCTGAATGTTGATTTAAACTTTCACAGTTGACAGGAAAAAAAGCCAACAAAAGTCTATCTTCATGTACAGAAACAAATCTCCATAAAGACAGTAGGACGGCTAAGGATAAGCACATGTATCAGTAATTTGCTGGGTGATTGCAATTTGCCTTCTGAAGATCTTTCCAAGGCTAATCATAAGACCCAGATTGAAAAAAAGAGCTTTGCTTCTTGCAATAAGTGTTGGGTTTGGAGGGTGGGGAGGTGATTTTTATTGTTATTATAATTATTAATATTATTTCTACACTACTATTGTTATTAAGAGTTATGGAAGCTAACCTTCAGTATCACATCCCTGAGCCCAGAGCCTATATAGTCATTCATTAGATCAACACAAAACTCAAGTGTAAAGACTGTAAAAATGCTGGCATTCAAGAGCTGGAAGCACTTTAAATCCACTTTGCAGGGATAGGAACAGAACACAAGCAACAGACATTTGAGTCATCTGTGTTTTGTAATATCTCCTGATCTATGCCTTAATGTTAAGAAGCCGCTTTAGGAAATGGCAATTTTGTTAATGCAAGAAGAAAGACAATTAGTTTGAAAAAAATATGCGCCCTTTAAAATTATTACAGAATGGAAATTACATGTGCATTATTATCAAAGATTAGCAGAAAATTCCTAAGAACAGGGATAGTTTAAGTGCAACTTCAGAATAGGAAATAGGTATAGAAATATTTCCTGTGGGTGGCTGTGCTAAAATGAACTAAATTATCATTCTGTCTAAACTTTTTTGTATTCAGTAATTCGCTACTATTGTTGCCAGCAATTTACTAAGTGCATGAAGGGGAAGAATTAAAAAAAGAAGATTTAATTAAGGAATTCCTTAGAAACACAACAAGCCTCAGACACCTCATACTTAAAATGTGCAAGTTAATAGGAGACTTGCAGCTTCCAAATTCATAATTATGTCCCACAGCTAATTGTTTGGCACAATTATGTCTCTGAACTGTGTTCTGTTACCAAGAGAGATCTTGGAAAAGTCAGGAAAAACAGAAGGGCTTAACTTGCCAAATAACAATTGCTCCAATCTTAAAAATAAGCAAACAAACAAACAAAACCAGTTTGCAACAGCTTTCACTGCAAAAGTCCTTGTTCAGGTTTCTGGCCATCTTTTTCTGGGACCAGGGTCAATGACCTTGGGTGTGGAGTCCTCCCATTTCGAGGGGGCTGAAATCTGATCTTACTCTCCTTGTGTTATCTCCTCCCTTGACCAAAACCCTAAGACTTCTCCCTGCAATACCCGATAAAACCCAGGACCCTGACCTTGCTCTCTTTCTTGGTCCTCACCCTCTCCCCAGTCCAGGGTGGGGTGAATAAAAATGATTCTCGAGCTTAACAAAGAGACTTGTCCCATCTGTTTCCCTGCCAGCAGCTGTACCCTCCCTGGACACGATGATCACTGTTGCACATGCTGCAACACTTGGGGGATTGCAGAAAAAAAGAGATTGATGGTAAAGAAGATTTAAACATCCCAGAAGAGACTGAACAGGTAGGTAGCTTCTTTAAAAAATACTTTGTTTCTTAGACACTTGCAAGAACAAAGTGTTATCAAAGAGATCCCCAAGAACTGAGGCATTGCTAAAAAAAGATTTTACCTGGCCCTCTGGAAGCAATTTGTTTCAACATTCAAATCTCAGGCCTGTATGTTGCTTACAGTACTTTGCATGACTATTGAGACTGTGAAAGATTATCACTAAAGTAGTGCTCAGAGTGATCGAGAAAGAAATCTCTCTTCTCTCCAAAAGCTCACTTTTGGAGATTTTGGTGCACAAGCCTGGCATGGTCACATTGCACATGCTCCAATCTCAGCCAGCCCCAGGCAGTGTCATAGTCAGTGGCATTAGTAAACAGTGTCATTGCAGCCAGAGACAAAGATTAAAACTAAGTAATATGAGTTGGCTCTGTTAGGAATTGTCTCTAGTGGCCATTTAGGATCAGCCTTTTGAACTTAGAGCAGATAAATATTCTTCAGGATATGTGGAGACCCATTAAGACAATTGTTTCATGTAACTCAGCAGAACTAAACTACCTTGCCCAACAGCATGTACAGTTGCTATTGAAATAAAAAAAAATCAGCTTCTCATATATAATGCTGTAAAGGCTAAAGTCGTACTTGAAGTCTGATTACCTTAAATGGTTTATTACTCTTGAGAATTATTTAACAACAGTGAAGAGGAATGAAGAAAATTATGATAAAGAATATAGAGACTCTGTTTAGAAAATTCAAATTTCCATCCAAACACATAAACAAAAATGTGAAAAAGAAAGTTCCCTGTGGTTTGCTGAAGGATTTATAGGAAGAAGTCTCAGTACAATAAAATTTACAAGATAAACACATTCATCTCAATATTTGGGATATTTCAGAAAAAAAAAATATAAAAGCATTGTGGAGAAGAGACAATGTTGTGATAACTAAACTTCCCAGGATAACAGAAAGACCATGAGGAGTATCTTGATGGATTAATCTAACATTGCATCTAGAACAGCATTTGTTTTCTGATATTGGTAAAAGCTTGAAATTTTCTGCTATCTATCCTTCTCATTCCCTAGTATGTACTACCACTGAATTAAGGATATTGGAGGTCACATTCCTGCTTGTTTTCTAATACATATGATTTGAAATTTTAACCTGATGAAACCATCTGCTATCCTCAATCTCCTGTGGTGAAAAGTTCCCAAAGTTTACCACCCATTGTGTAAAGTACTTTTAAATATTTCAAACTGATTTCAATACCATCCGGAGTCCCCAGGTGTCTGTATTGTGGGAACTGGTGAACCATGGATCTGCATTCTGTTTACCATTACCTGCATGATTTGCTTGGTCATACCTTTCCTCAGTCTTCTCTGCTCCAAACTAAGTAGTCTAAACTTTCTAATCTTTTTTTCCAACACATCTTCTGTATGCCTTGGATTATTTTCACATTTTCTTGTATCTCTTACATCTCTCTCGAGATGCAGAGACCAGAACTGCACAGACTCAAGGTGTGGCTGTATGACAGAGGGACAGCATCTTTGTTTTCCCAGCACTCTCAATCTTCTGTTTTCTATAAAGGAGATACAGAATATAATTTACTGTAATATTGCCGCACAATTAGAGACAATATTTTCATCCTGTCTCAAAAGCCCCTGCTGAATTATCTTCTTAAACGAGTACCTAAACTTTTTAGTTCAAAACCAAAAATGACATATCCAATGCAACTTTGCACATCAGATTTAGAACAGCTCTCTGGGGTCCAAACTATTTTTTCTCTTCATGCTTCCTGAATAAATAGGTTTTGTACAAAGTGTGAGTATAAAGCAGATAAAATTTTAAAAATCTTCCTGAGCCTAGAGGCAGGCTGTGGCTTAGCTTTGTAGCCAGTCACAGGTTCTGCTGGGAACAAGCAGGCTGGAACGATGGCCAAGGGCTGTTACACATGCTCCTGACACAACGGCTTTCATACATGGAATGGTACACCGGCAGCTCGAAACATTTCTTACAACACGTTCACCCTCAAATCAAATAAAGTCACCAGCCAATAGGCAATACTAATCTTTTGCCTGTAGGAGCTTGCTGCATCTCTGTTTTTTCAATGAGTGAACACACAGCCAGATAACTACCTCATTTTGAATGGNAAAAATAAAAGGGGAAAAAAAAAAGGTGAGGTAGGGGGAAGAAAGGAAACTGAGCCTTGATGTGATTATCACATTTTGGCAAACTTTCCTGGAAATGTGAGTGAAGAACCATTCTTCGTCTCAGTACTGGCCAGGTGAAAATACAGTTGCTGTGCTCAAGCATAGACTCGTTTCTTCACATTTCTTTAAGGGAAGCAGAAAGAGAAAAACAGACAAAATTAGGATTTACCTGATTTATTCCAGCCATGCAGGGAGAAAGGTGTCCTGCTGTTACCTTCTGATATGGAGTAAATTTTGGCTTTCACCTCATGGATGTTCCAGAGGCATTTATGCTTCTCAAAGATGTAAAATGTTCTAGGATAGAGGGCAGAAAAAGGAATATAATCACTTTGTCCCCACAGCCCCACTGCGAGACATAGGCTATCTGTGAAGTATTTATCCATCTCCAAAAGTGTGGAAAAACTGAAAACATACTCATATACTGGCTGCTATTTTCTTATTCTTGTTATGTAGCCTACTTAAAAGGAAGGTGTATGTCTAATTGATCTTACTGGAGCAGAGATTACACAGATAAAATTGGTTGCTTCTAGATGTGCCAACACTCTCCCTGTGTTAATATTTTAATCTCTGATTTTCATAAGAGAAGGAAATAAAGGATGTACAGCATGCTTTCTCATCTCCCACCAACTCAAATGCCCTCCTACATTGATGCTCTGCCTTCATGCCCTCCCCAAAAATTAATATTTTTCTCAATACGGTAGTGTGAATCACTGTTGTTAGATATAGCTAACAATGTTAAATTCACAGAAGGCAGAAGCAATGAGTTTTATTTTACTAGTGACCTGAGGACCTTGCTCATCACCCAGGGAAGAAAGATGTAAAAGTAGTGCTGAGCATAACAAAGACAAAAAGGAGATTTCAGGAAATCCAAATATTAGTATTATCAACACTCCTCATGATTTCAAAATGGGGGAAAAAGAGCATAATAATTTTCCAAAGTTCCCTTCTCATTTGTTGCCACATATGTTGTACTCTGCTGCATTGTGCTAACCACCCATATGGCTCTGGTCAAAGTAAAGTTTCCTTACCAGCACCTTCAGTCCTACCAGAATGCATCTTCTCAAAAAATAATTTGATTACAGTAACATTTTCCACTCTATAATTATATGTTTACTTAGAGTAACTTGGGTGAATGAGGGTGATTTCTAACAAAATAATGACACTGGTATCTTCTTGAATATCAATGAAATTTTAAAAAAAAATAGTTTGGCATCTGGATAGTAATTAAAAGTCTAATTATGTGGTTGCCATGTCTCTACACTGGATCATTTTCTGACAGTATATAGTCTGTGATTAATAGGGACATAAATAAGGAAATTACCCATTTTTTTAACCAAATCTTTTCTTTATCTGTGGTGCATCGTCCCGCCCTCTTCTTCTCGAGCTGCATGATGATCTCAGAAATGCTCATTAGGCCTCAGCCTTGATGAAGTGCACCTGGGCTAAGCTCCTTTTGAGCTTATCAGGAACACGATCTGCTCCCAGGAACTCATCCTGTCTAACAAGCTCCTGCTTTTTAATGAACAGCCTTGGAAACTTTTTTTTCCTGCCTGCATAACAACCCAAGCAGAACAACATTTTTGTTACTGAAATTTAAAAGAAAGTTACTGACCTAAATTGTAGCCAGGATGGAAAACTACTGGGACTAAAGGCAACTGTCTTACACCCCTATTGTATTGGGTTTGCATGACCAGGTAGACGTCTGCATCCCTGTGGTCTTCCATACAGCTTCCGCACTATGGTTTGCACCACAGGCTGCAGAGGAATCCCAACTCCAGCCCCTGGAGCATCTCCTCTCCCTCCTTCTCCACTGGCCTTGGTGTCTGCAGAGTTGCTTCTCTCACAGGTTCTCATCCTGCTCTTCTCTGGCCACAATTACATCTGTGCTATAATTTTTTTTNNNTTCTCTCTGCGCTAACTCGTGCTGTGTTTTATTTTTTTTTTTTTTTTTTTTTTTTTTTTTTACCTTCTTAAATACGTTATTTCAGGGGCATTACCACCCTTTCTGATCGGCCTGGGTTTGACCAGCAGCCGTCCCTCTTGGGGCCTGCTGGCATTGGCTCTGTAGGACATGGGGGAAGTTTCCAGCAATTTCTCACAGAAGAAACCCCTGTAGCCTCTCAGCTATCAAAATCTGGCCATCCAAACCAAATACACCCATCAATAGCAGTCCTGAGTGAGACTCTTTGAGCTCTCCTGGTCCACATCAGGCTACAACCAACTATATATATCTTCTATAGAGTCTTTTGTTAAATTGTTGCTGTTAAACCTTTAGGCCTAAACCATTGGTCAGTTCGGCAAGGGGTCCCCTCTGAACCCTGTGATTCAATGGGAGGATCTTCCTTGATTACCTTTTCCCATCCTTACCCTTCTACCCAACATCCACACAGGTAATTTCTGATTGCTTTTAGTTTCAGTTTGATTGTTTCCAGATTTTAGTTTGCTTTTTTCTTTGCTTTAACCATTTAGTAGGCTGAATCTTGCCAACCAACTTTATATTAAACCTGCTTATGCCAATACCTTTGCCAGTGATTCTTTAAGTGATCTTAAAGCACTCATTTGAGACAATGTCCTATCACATATGCTTTCAAAGAGTTTCATTCAAGTGTCATTCAATGAACATCATTCAAAATGACAGGAAATACAAGATAAAGATCTAAACTCTGAACTTTATAAAATAGAGCAGAAAAACAAGCAAAAATCACAGCTGAATATTTTTAAAGCACTTATTCAATGTTTGAGAGAACTATTTCTTCAACCTGCATCTGGCATTTTTCTAGACCCCTTACACTAATTTGGGTGAATCAGCATCATTGTGGGCCTCATCTCAAAACTGTCTTTTGTTTCCCTATCCTCAGGGCAGGTATCTGTTTCTCCAGAGAGCTACAGGAAGGAGAGCTGTGAGGTCACCTTGCTTTATTAATTCTTTATTACGTTTTATTTAAATGCTTGTTATATATGCTTACCCAAGATACTCTTGAGCGTCTTTGTTTAGCATTTATGTGCTCTCTTGAGTACTTTTTTATTGGTAGAAAAATCAACGCCACCAGTTCTTCAGGCTCTTGGTAAATCATTCTCTTGTGAATGAAACTATACAGTATTTTCATAATTTAAATATTGTGTCTAAGATTTCTATATAATTTCTAGATGAATTAAAAATTAATTTTTCACAAGGAATTCCATGCAGTTCCAGTGGCTACTTGCCCTGTTTTCCATGCATGATTTCTACTTCACATTATTTCTGAAGTTCTAGAGAAGAAACAGAATAAGTATCTTCAGCTTACAGATATGCTTCTTTGACATCCTTCAAAGTTTTTACAAGATGCCCTTAAATGTGTTTACAGCCAAGACTGTAATTAGGAATTAATTTTCTAACTTATTTTTCAGATTTCATATGTCTGTATTTCTTTCCCCTGGAGAAGGGGAAAAAAACCACACAAAGCAAACAAAATACCAATAATTGTATTAAGGAATTTAATAACATATATAAGGATTATTGCTCAGTTAGTTATTTAACATACAATTAAGATGGGAGGATAGATGAAGAAACACATTCACATATGTTTCTGCTCCCAAAAATTCATAATATTTTAAATTTGATCTAGGGAAACAATAGGAAGAATCTATTGCCTTGGAAGATGAACTAGACATAGCTTCTAAGGATGCAGGCCCTCTGTCTTGGTCTGTTCAATAAACATTAAGGAACAAGGAAAGACAATGGTATCAGGAAAACATTCATACACTTATACTATGATGTCTGTATATACATTTTCTGACTCTTGCAAAGCTACTTCAGTTTGCAGATACGGGGAATGTGACTCTTGACACAGATTTTATTAGTAAGAATGCAGAATTTGAAGAAGGAGGGTTTTGGAGCATTACAGAAATCCAGGGCAATGAAAATATGCATAAAATATTAGCGTGAAAGAGTCTGAAGGCAGAAAGAGAATTCAGGCACCAAGCAGGCGTTCAAAGCTTGACACATTGGCAGAATGAGTCAGTATAACAGTTCACATGAGAAGAAAACAGCAGCAGCTAATCAGCAAGATGTGTACAATGCCTTGAAGGTTAGAAGAAAAACGCGGCATTTTCCATCAAAAGGAGGTACCTGAAACACAGAAGTAAATTAAAGGGAGGGGCATTTATCGACACAACTGGTAAGAAGGAATTTAGACAAATGGGAATGTGTATAGGCAGGAAAAGAATTTATGGCACAAATTTTAGGTTCCATTAATTAATTAATGGGCTATTGGATTTGGAAGCCTCTTGTGACAAACAATATATTTAAGATCAAGGGACTGAAGCACACTGAGAACAGTAATTTCAAAGGCTTTTTGGACTAAGATCAACTGAGGTGCAATGCAGTGCAAAGAAAAACACAAACTGTGGACTGCAAAGTTCTGAAACATTTATGAGTCCTCACTCATTTTTCCACACTCATTTTAATCCGAGACAAATTTTTCATTCTTCTCACCTTCATTTTTAAATGATTCAGCACATGCAAACTGGTTTTATAGCATTTAATTGCACTCTCCAGGAATGGGATACAACACAGAAAAACAAGGTTTTCTCTGTGCTGGTTGTTTTCTTGTTGCTTCTGGTCCTTAGGAAGAAATGTGGACAAAGGATCCTTAACCATAGGACCCATGCTGTAGACTAGGAGTCAAAATTCCCTCAGCAGCTTGGCAATTGTACTGTACCAGCACTTGGCAAGCAAGACTGAACCCTGATCCTCCTGAGAGCCACAGCATAATGTCCTCACCTCTGGCACCTGTGCAGTCCACTGGCTTGGCACTGTTTTTATTCCATTTATTGTGGGAACAGGCTTCACACTGGGGTAAGAAATTAATTCAGATTCATTTACATCTATGATGGATCCCTTAATAAAAGGTTGAACTAAATTTTTTTACTATTAAAAAAAAAAAAAAAAGTACTCCTCTTTTTTGCCTGTTTCAAAACAGACCAGAAGCCAGCACCATCCCTCTGTCATTTCTCAACTAAGCACTGTGTGGCCCTGCAGTTGTATCCCAGCAGCACAAACAAGTTTCCCTTTGAGTGTGATCTGAGGAAGCTGCAGGTTGTTCTTGCTCCAAGAAACCAGAAATACTTCCACCTTTAAATCCATTTCACAGGAAATTTAAATGTAGAGACTGAGTCAGCATTGGTGTGGTGTCTCAAAGTTGCTGTTTTCAGGTACAAGCATTGACATCAGGAACCCTCTGATTTAGAAGGAATCAGGTTTAACATTTTTTTTAGAAATAGATTTTTGACTTTATACTCACAGACCAATAACTGAAAATAATGTATGGACAGATGTTAAGGACTCCATTCAAACAAGATACTGAAATTTAAGAACAAGAGCAGCCATTGTAAACAATTTCTGCCAACAATCTCAAAGATCAGTATTAGAATACAGAAAACTATTATCTTGCCTAACATCTCCCTTATTTAATTTACTACCATGCCTTCCCCAGGGCTCCCATAGCCTGATTTCCTCATACTGCTTTTAGAGAGATAGCATACATCTCTGTAGATATTCTTGTACAACCACCTCTGTCACTGTTGATGTGTTACACTTTCAGAGGCTCTCCGCCACAGTCCTGATTTGTGAGGATATCTGATTTTCAGTTCAGTTTTTGCAATCATTCTTTGTATATTCACTTGCCCCAGTTTACGTTTTGATTAAAAACTTTCTCAGCTTGAATCAGGAGATTGCTAAATTGCACTGAATTGGCTAAGCAGGGGATAAACCTGCTTAACTAGGACTGTTTTCAGTGTCCCAAAGTAGACCAATTCAAAATCAATTTAGGCAGATGACTAAAAGGTTTCAGTGAAGCAGAGCACAGATAAGGATGCATACTAATCACTCTGATTTAAGGCTGAATTTTTAGGTAGCTGTTAAATACCTTATTTTGTCAAAGTAGAGACACAAAGATTATTATATTAGCATCCTTGAAAGAATAGAAAAGGATGATTACATAATTAACCATTTGCAAGTTTTCTTGTGTGCATCAGATCCAAGAAACTCTTTGCTTGCCACACATCTATGATATGATCTGCACCATATACACATACTGTCTGTGGAAAGGATATTGTCATCATTATGAAGAAAAAAATTGTTTTTTTGAAATTACAGGTGACAAAAGGTACAGGGAGAGGTGTTAAGGACATATGCTGCTGAGGGGAAAAAAACAAGCTCCTGAGTTGAATAGGGTATGTTATAGAGTGTATAACAACAAACTTTTATCAGTAAAAACAAATGGAGCAGTTACAACATTCGTCTCTGGGGTAATGCATATTTTTGCATAAATTTTTCATATCCTAATATATTGTCAACATGTTTTTAATTGCATGTTACATGTCTCAATTTAAAGAGGAAGAAAAAGGAAGAGAAAAAAGGCTTCTTTGTATTAAGGTAAATTGTGTAATCCCTCTACCACTTAAGATTCAGGTACTAGATAGTAGACACTCATGGTTCTCCACCTGTAATATGAAGTAGTGTGACTAGGGAAATTGGCTGATGTCATTCTGAGAAGATCAGCTTATTTCAGAACAAGAACTTCTGGCTTTTCTCCAGTTTACATGATATCACCGTGAACATGGCATGAATATAGTTTATAGCACCTGCTTACACATTTTCATATAAATGTAAAATTATTGATTACAGAAGGAAAACTTTCGTTCTTGAGATAAAAAGGATAAATCTGTTTTACTGTAAGTAACAGGACTTTTTTTTAAGAAAAAAAATAAAACATGGATACAAGTTGTTCTCACTGCCTACAATCTAAAGAGAACTTGTGAGAAGAGCATTCTATTGCCTATCTATTTAAATTTGTTTCCCAAACACTGGAAGAGTGATATTTCACCATCTGCCACTGAATAGCTCATATCAAAGCCTTGTTAATTGTCCTTAGCCTGTTACATTGCAAGAATTTATGGAGCAACAGTTAAACAGCATCAGTGGAAACCAGAACTCCTTTTAAAACACTGGGAAAATTTCACATCTCTTCAGTAAATCTTACTTTCCATAGAAAGGACTTTGATTAAGTGTGGTATTGCTGTTTAAGAGATGATCCAAACTTTGGGTCTGGTCGACATGGCCAGCAGATGATTTCCAATGATTCCACTGGGTTTTCAGCTGGTGGCTGTCAGGAGACCCTGCACAGCTGAATTGTACCAGAGTATTGCATTCAGCTTTCACTGGAGTTCCTTTACCCATTCAATGTCCTTTAACTACTTCATGAAAAATACCTAACAGTGTCATCTTCAAATGCCAGAAATCAATAAATTAGGTCACAGACTGCTTGAAATTGCCTTTTGTTCACAAAATACAAGCTTGATCCTGTAGCACTTTGCCTAGATGCTAGCTGTATGGATGCAGATGGTTTGGATGGACCCCAAGCAATAGGCTAAAAGCTGCAACATGCTTCCAGTGAATGAGTAGGAAAACACAACAGCCACAGGTCCATCATTGCTTTCTTTTATCAGATATCAACTGGCACCTTCTCAATCCAGTAACACATTTTGCAAGAGATCTTTTGCATCAGACTTTGTGTGATAATTTTTCTAGATTTTCAGCTCATATTTCAATGCATTATGTGAATCTGAAATCTCTGTGAGATACAAGACCTCTTTTGACAAATATAATTTTGACAATACATTTTTCTTGACAGTACACATGATACATTTAACTTATCTCTGTAGGTGAGTAATAATAAACACCAAGATAATATTTTTATGATTTCGATTACCTGTTGCTTTTTACTTTTTCCTAATATATCAGTTTACCTGAAAGTTGAGAATTTGAGGTATTGGACTTTTATGAAAAATAACAGCCTCAATATATCATAAGCCTGATTTTTTTAATTTGAAACGTGATCTGAGTGGGAACTGTGCTGATCTCCACCTTGTACCTGAGATGATCCCCACTGAATTCTGCAGAACTGTAATCAGCCAGTCAGTGTAGGACACAGCATTTCAGTGAACCTCTAAGAATAGGTATTGTAGCCCAGGCAAAGAAAGCTTATAGTATTGACATAGTTATACTTCTAGACTGAAATCTAGAAATGACAGGGGGATCACCCAAGAGTTCCTTGTTCAAGGTGTTAAGGTGTAAAATGTTTTACTCTTGCTAAAATAACCAGCAAGAAAGGATAGCCACTAAAATAACTTTGTAAACCTGGACCTCAGTGCCTTTTAGCAATGCTCTTTGAAGTGGATGAAAAGGGGTGGAAAAGACCTCATCAAGAAGCAGAGTCTCAGATGGTTTAAATGATCAGTGCTAAACTCTCATAAATTCACTTACACTGAAAGAAAATCTGATTCTTTGAACATGAACTGAATCTTTCATTAAACAGAGCAATAATGAAAGTGCCACTGACAGGGGGTTAGAAACACCCCCAATACATCTTGTTGACATGTAGCATACACTTCATTATTAAAAAAAAACCAAAAAAACCAGGTCCTAAAGAATTGGTCGCCATCACGAACTGTTTCCAAAACTAATATATATATTATATATATACACTAAAAATCTGTCATTTTTGAGAAGTATTACTCTTTATCCTGTTGTATTCTGTATAAGATGCTTAGAATTTAAAAGTACTTCTCAAAGAAAGATAAAAAGGTATCATTTTTTACCTATGGAAAACTTCAAATAGCTTCAAGAAACTGGTGAAACAGTAAACTATTATTTATCACTCAATCAACACATTAAGAAAACAGTAGAAGTTATATTGGATCAGGAAGCACTCAATATGTTTGTGAAAAGAAAAAAACCCGCCAACACAACCATCACAGGATCCACTTCCATTGTTTCCTCTCTTCTGTACAAAAATAACAGCCTCAATTCTACCCCACAATTGAATATATGTTTTTTATTTTTTCCAAATGCAATGAATTTAAATAGCCATTTTGTCAGACTGAGTTAACACCTAAAAACCTATTTCAATGAGGGCTCTATGATTAAATTGTAAATGAGTGGTTGAACAGTCCACAGCACTTTTCTGGGAAAGGGTGATCTTCAGTAATTACTTTTTTATTCCCTACAAGACCATATGTGTAGGACTCCTGGTCTAGAGGGAATGTAACATTCTGCAGACTTCACCAATTTTGAAATGAGCTAAGTTATAATAGATAATTCAGCAGGCATGCTGTAGAAGTGAGATTTGCACTGCAAATTATTTTGTTAATTGATTTTTGTTGTTGTTGTAGCACTTTCATAAACAATGATGTGCTAATATTGCAGAAATCTTATATCCACCATCCCTTACACTAGCACTGCCCTGGTTTAATGAGGAAGTTGTAGATTTTCTCACAGAGATGATGGGGACTTGATTTAAAAGCTATTAAATTCAACAAGATTATTAATAGAGGTCACAAGATTACACCAGTAACTGAATGTCCTACCCCAAATTGGGGTAGGGACATTATGACTTTGAGATATGGTTCATGTATACATATATTTATATGCACATATTTATGTATAAAATAAGGCTAAACAATCATGCAAATAAGAAAGCTTTTAGACTATCTTTAACATTTATTTATCAGTCATATGTCCCAATGAGCTAGATCCATACATGTTTTAAAAAAGGCTGAATTCTTCTCCTTTGTTCGATTAACTGTGAAATGAAAACTGTGAGATTTAATGTGAGATGAAATTCCACCCTAACTTAACGAGAATTATGAGTTAAGAGTCAGCTCCAAAATTAATTATAAATCAAACTGATAGACAAAATCATAGATAACTCCCACAAGAATTGCAGTCTTCTGACATAAGTAATTCTAAATTTTTGTTAGTAAACCTGAGAACTGTCCTGAAAAAATATTAAGCTCATCTCTAACTTTTATGTTCTTGACTATTACTTGTGTTCAGCTGTTTCTATCTAAAATATATATCAACTTTGAATAGGCAAGTGAAGCTCACTCATAGTCATATAAAAGAAAAAGAAGTTATTTATGTTTCTCTTGAAGTCTGCTCTAAGGGCAAGAATATTTTTTTCTCTTTGTGTTGCAACAGGCTCAGGCACAACAACCTTCTCAGCTTCACTAATTAATCTTGTCCCAGTTGCTGACTGCACAGGTGATGAGACTCTCCACTTGTCACCTAGGAAATACAGTTTCTGTAATACAGAAAGGTTTCTGTCTGTGAGAGACTTAAAACCTCTATTAAAAGGTTTAAAAAAGTTATGGAGACCTTGCCCATATAATTGAAGAATATTTCAACTTTGAAGTTCTGAAGTATAAACAATCAAAACTTGTTTAGTTTGGGATTTTGTTGTTGTTTTTTTGTTGTCTTGGGATGTTTTTTTATTTTTTTTTTAAATCAAGTTCCCATTTCAAACCAAAGTAACAATATCTGCTTGATAAATAATTTTTTTACACATGCTAGATAGTCAGTTACCTGCAGTATTTGAGTTTTCAGTTTGCAAACTGTCCAGCTTCCTAGAAAAAGAAAACCACTTTCTTGTTAACTAATTAAGATGCTTGCATTACTAGATATTTGTTATTTTTCCCACAACAACTAGAGGAAATTCTCTTCTTGGGGGAATGCTGTAAGAATTCTTTGTTCCTATTATGGTGAAAAGAGAATACGTGAGGATTCCCACTCAGCCAGCTGAGTTGATGATGAAAGTGAAATAAGCCTTTGTGACATTTTGCCAGTATTGATAGGATGTTTTCATTTATCTTCCACCTACCCTGTTCATTAGGAATTGATTTCCAGCAGACACTACTTAAGGAACAGCCTGAATTGCCCGCAGTTACGGCGAGCAGTATTGCTGGTCTTTATTACAAGTAGACCGTAAGGTCAGCATGTTCATTCCCTCAGCCACTCTCTTTGATCAGAGACAGCAACTCCATCTGACTGAGCCTCTGAAGACCTGTCAGTGACAGGGCTGCTGCTGGGTGGTGACAGCTGTTTATGACACTGACCATAGCTGCAACACTCAAATCAGTCTTCTTCCTCCCAGTTCTAGCTGTTCCCCATCCTACCTCCCACGTCATTTTCCATGCTTGCTCCAAATTGCTGCTTTCTCTTTCTACCACCCTGGGACAGGGGGCTGAGGGTTCTGGAATATCACCAGTGACTGCCTGACCTCAGCTTTCTGCTTCACCACTGCTTAGCAATTTTTTTTTTTTTTTTTTGCTAGCTGGACTTCTGCATGTTCCAGTCAGAGCCAAACCAGAAGGAAATGGGAGCAGTTGTTCACAGTTAGGTTTGGAAGTCTGGGAGTTTGAAAACAGATTCTTTGAGGACAATTAGGATCATTTGAGGATAATTGAGGAAACTTAGTTGGCACCAGGGAATGGAGTCCAAGGTTGTCAAGAGCAGCTCTACGACTGACCTGAATACATCTACTGTGTAGAAGACCTGAAATTTGCTTGGATCTTTGTGAAGACATCATGCTGCTGCCTATCCTAACAGATTCAACAGTGTATGGGCTGTTCTTGTGCCCTGAAGAAAAGGACAGAACAGAGCTGTGCTCCTGCTGCTGAGCTCTTTATCCTTTCCTGCCACAGCTCCAAGGACAAGGTGGCCTTGTATAGTCAGCTGGCTGGGAGAAATACCTGGGTCAGATTTGTGCTCCAGACAATTCCTTGGCATCACCAAAACTGTGGCAGGGCTCATGTGTATTGGATGCAGAATCAACAGTCACATATCAAGACTTGAGTGTATGCCCTGTCCATATTTAGTATATTAATATGTGTGTACTCAGTAATTCAGGCACTGGGTCCTTGACACTGTGGTGTTGGGGTAAGGCTTGGTAATTTCTTGGGATAGAAGGTAAGATAAAGATTGGAAGAGTGTTCAGTTTTTTGTGGTTTTTTTTTTTTTTTTTTTTTTTTTTTTTTTTTTTTTTTTTTTTTTTTTTTTTTTTTTTTTTTTTTTTTTTTTTTTTTTTTTTTTTTGTTTTGTTTTGTTTTTGTTTTTTGTTTTCTGTTTTTTTTTTTCTGTTCCTGTGCCACAGGCCAAACCATACCTGAACCTGGCAGATTTGCTCTCAGAAGCAAGACCTTGTTATCATCCTAAAAGACAGAGAAATTATAATATCAAGCTTTCCTTCCATATCATAATTTCTAAACTCTTAACTATTCTTGTTCCCTTCCTTGTTTAAGTAGTATAAATCCTTCTCAAGTTGTGGCACCAAAAATTGTCTGCAGCACTCCAGATGAAGTCTTAACGAGTCTGAGTAGAGAAGAATTATTAGGAGTGGTTTCTATATACTGCATTCCTATTTATGCATTCAAATAGATTTCTTGCCATTCTCACAAGTATAAAAATATTGATTTTTATTTAGCCCCTCAGATCTTTCTCTGCAGAGCTGACACCCCACCAGTAATCCCTGACCTGCTTTTGCCTAGCATATTATTCTTTTCCAGGTGAGGGATCTCCCTCTTGACCATATTTAGTAGTATATAGATTTGTTTAAACCAATTGATCAAGATAATTTTGAATTCTATTTTTTTAATCCAGAGAAGTTCTTAAAAATGCACCCAAAAATGGTTATCAATGAATCATTGCTAAAATCAAGAGGAGTGTGGAGTACTGAGTGTGGAACTACATGAAAGGTTGAATTTGTTAAATGTTCACCATTGCTAATACAGATAATAAAAAAACAAGTGATAGAAGCAGCACTTTTGAGCTTATCCTACCCAAATATTCATACAGAACACATTTTCTTAATTGCTTACAATATCACCACATGCTGTTCTCCTGTCCATGAGCCCCTGCATTCTGCTTTCCATTGAAATTAGATCTGTTCAATATGGTTTGTGCACTAATCCATGCTGGTTTTTATTCATTCCCTTGTTCTTCTTTCCAGTATTTCTAAATGGTCAGTTGGATTATTTATCCCAAATCTTTTGGGTGCCATTAGAATTAAACTTATTTATATGCATTATTCCCAGGCTTCTCCTTTGCTTATGCTGTTTTCCTTGTGGGCAGAAAGATACCAAATAAACATTTGTGTTTTTTACTCCAGAATAAGACTGATCAATTGAAACACTCATCAAGTATAAGAATTAATTTAAATTTAATGAAAATCTAATGGGTGAATCATCTAACTCTGTTCAGTTCGGATTAGCTTTAAACACAGACAACAGTTGAAGTAAAAAGAAGTGTGGTTTTTTCTTTGTCTTCAGAATGTTCCCAAATATGGAGCAGAAATCCAAACTGTGCCTCCTGCATGTGACTGACATAGATGAGCTACAAGAAAATGATATTGTAAACCAAAATCCAGTTTCCTTTGGCAAAAGAAATAATTCAAAATATCCTGAGAAATTACCTGAACCTCAGGACTTCAAATTAAGTGATGAAATAACATGAAATAAACAGTCAAAAGATGCAAAACTAAGAACAAAAAATTGGACCAGATTTTTCCAGCCACACAGGAGAATAGATTGAAGGCACAGGCATTTTAGGATTGACAACACTACATTTGAGAAGTTACATAAAAACAGAAACAAGCAGAACCTACAGGAAGAGGTTCTCATCCTATTACTCTAGGAGGAGAATTAAATGTGCTACTTAGAAGATAACAATGTTCTTAATGAAAAGCATGAGTTTAAGATTCTATGGAGAAAATAGCAATAAACCTGACAGAATAATACCCCATTGGCTTATAAACTGCACCCAACGGGACACTGACCAAGCTAACTGAAATTAAAGCAGCCATTAAACACTTTTTTTCAGTCTTATGTATTATTCCCAGATAAACAGAGCTCATATCAATGACATCAACTGCAAATTAAAGGTTTAGGGTTGTGTTGAATTGCATTCTTTTTTAATTCTGCTGTTGATCCCTATTTATTTTAGATTCCAGGAAAGGCAAATCTCCAGGGCTAGGTGGGTATCAAATCCATTTCGTTAAGGCAGTTAAAAGGTAATTGCTCTGTTTCTGACTTTCATTTAAAAATTAAATTTAAAAAAATACTATTAAACCCATATTATGACATTTACATATTTTATATAAAAATATCTGACCTACTGATGAGAGTTATCTGTAACATCTCTTGTAATGACAGACAAATATTACAAAGGTAACATGTGCAGTTCTCCGAGAATTCCCTGGGCCTAAATTTATTATAGAAGTATTTTTAATTTAAAAAACACAGATATGGTAAAAAAAGTATTGCCTGATTTTAAAAGAGCTAGAATGGGAAAAGAACAATATTAAATTAAAAAATCATAAACATTCCATATTTAAAATTATTTTAAATAAAAGGAAGATGGGATTATGCTCTGGTCATTCCAGATATGTGTATTTTCCCTATGTGAGCATGGCCCTGACTGCAGTGGAGAAGTGGCATCGTCTGTGGCTCAATCTGGCACCTAACCTGCTCTCTGTGACTAAGGTGGAGAAGGAGTCAGGCAGCTGCTTTCAGAAACCCTGTATGTTCACCTGCTTGGCCAAGAGCTGAACCTCGAAGCAGCCTTCTCTATTCACCTTGCAAGATTTTGTATCCTTTCACCAGACAGCCAAGAAGAGTTTGAAATGAAGAGAACAGGAAAGTAGGCATGATCAGTTCTTCAAACTTCATTTTCCTTCTGACTGAAATCACTCCAGCCTTTTCACAGCTGAGATTCAGTGTTCAGTGGCTTCTTTTTCACTCCCATTTAAGAGACAAGGGGAAACAATCTACCACGTATTTTACTGGTGGCATGTATGGGGGTCTCAGAGCATGAAAACAGAAGAGACCTCTATGGAAACTCCAAGGCTAAGTTTTCTGAAAGATGAGGAGCCTCATTTCTGCAAGGAATTTCTGCTCTCGACTGTATTAGTTTCAAGGAATAAGGACCTTGTAAAACCTAAGGAGAAGCAGAGAGAGTAGAAAGATGTAAGCAGGTAGCTACAAGTGTGCTGCTGCCACCCACACAGGCTGGAGTAGATTTACTTGTTAAAATGCTGGAAGTGAGTGGGTGCATGGGCGACATTAATCTCAAAACCAGCACTATGTAGGAATATTCTCTCTTGAAATATGGAACATTTAGATTCATATTTTCAAGTTGTACCACAGTGCAGATTTTGGGTTTCTGGTAAGACCTCAGAATACTCTGCCTTGGTTTATCTGGATGATTTTACTCATTTTGCTTAGAAGAGAAGCCAAAATGCTCCTAAATCTGGTTGTTCCCCATCCAGGGGTACTGGGTCTGGGTGAGATTGAGATGATTTTCCCCTCAGCAGTTGTGCTTTGCAGTGGCACCTGCAAAGATGTTGGTAATACTCCAGTGTTTTGGCTACTGTTGAGCAGTGCTGGTGCAGCACCAGCAATGTCTCTCAACATTCCACCCCTGTCAAGGGCCTGGGAGTGGGTCACAGCTACGACAGCTGACTTGAATATTCTTGAGTAGAATACTTAAGTATTCTATACTCTATGACTTCTGCTTGGATTTAAAAGCCAAGGAAAGGAGGAGAAAGTGGGGAGAGGCATTTGTTATTTAGGATGTTTGCCTTCCACTATATGTATTGAAGTTTCCTGGGAAGCGGCCAGACATTATTACTTGCTGATGGGAAATAGAGAATAAAATCTTTGGTATTTTTCCTTTCCTTGTGTGTGCGCAGCCTTTCACTTTTGCTTTAGTAAACTGCCTTATTCTCAGCCTACAAGTTGTTCTCTGCCTGTTCAGCTGAGAAGGGGGACTAATAGACCAACTCTGGACTTGGTGTCCAGACATAGTCAAGCCACCTTAGCAGGAGACAGTCCTTTTTCTCAAATATCCACAGCTAAGAATACACTAAAATGAACCAGATAAAAATTGTACCCCAAAACACCTTTTCTCCATCTCCAGGGAAAATAGCAAATGTGCAGCACGGATGAAAAAGATCAAGTTCTCTTCTTGCTGCACTGTGTCACGTGAATCTGCTGTAAGGCCAAACGAGGAGGGGGAGATCACTCTTGTTGAAGCCACCTGCTTCCTAGAACTTACTGATGTTCAGTAAATGAGAAGGCTAATCTACTCAGCAGATCTCTGAATACTATTTTTTAAACTGAGCTGAACAGAAACAGATGATAAAAATAGTGTCCTATGTAGGTTTCTCTAAGGAGAATTATTTATATATAAAGTTATTATGTTTGCACTTTGTTGGAAGTGGATTTCCTGCTCTGACAATGAAATGTAAATTGACTTCTGTGTATTCTTTATGGTCTAGAAATGTGTTAGTATAGTAGCTTTGATTCATGGACTTAAAATCTGTATATACATTGAATCAAGCTCCTATTTTATTAAGATATTTTATTAAAAAATCTGCAGCAAATATTAGTTTTCTAAAGCACTAAATTGCTATTTAAAAAAAAAAAGATAGTTATAGAAGGTTAAAGAAGTGTTTTTTAGACTGCTTCAAAATCACACCTTTAACTGAGTAAGAAGACAGCATTCTAAAAATGTGTTACCAGATAGTGCAAGTATGATCACTGAAATTTTATGGGTGTAACTGTAGTCAGAATTTTGTCTCTCATTTACTTGTCTGCCATGCATGTGTTTTGCATTTCTGTTAGCTTGGATAACAAGCATAGACTTCTGAGTTTCATTATTTTATTTTGTTGATTTAGTCCAAAAATTTGGTGCTCGCATTGCAGGACAGTTTTCCTCTTAATTCTCTTTCCAATAGAATGTCTAAAATCAATTAGGGGCTAAATTTATCCAAATGGTTAACCAAAACTGACCTTATGTTTCCATTGAACGTTTAAACACAGTCTTAGAGTTGTTTATACTTATGATTCACTTGCTCTCTTAATTGTACATCTTAGACTTCTCCAGGTTGTAATTCTGGCTTTAATATTGAATTTAAAAGGAAAGGTTAGCACAGTTTTATTAACTAGATGTTTCCTGAGGGGAAAAAAAAAAGAAAACAACAAACAAACAAACAAAAACACCAAAAACAAACCTCACTGTATAAACAGTGTTGTAATGCCTATTGGAGACAATTAATAGAGACTTTAGCATTTAAAAAAATCCTATTGGAACAATCTTTAAGAGAATATCAGGGGGACTTGAGTATCTTCCAGTCAGTTTTTCACACAGGCATTAACTGCTGTTAAGAAGAACACACGTGATTTGTTCCATTTTCATCTGACCACCTTTATGGGTATGTTGCCTTCACACAGTCCACATCCCATTATGAGTTTTAAGCCAAAATAATTTTCTCCAAATTTGACAAAAATCCTATCCAAAGTACCACCAACAAACCCGCCCCCCACCCCTGTTTGACACCCTGCCTTTTTCTTCCATGGGAATCCTCTTCCAGGTACTTGCCTTGCCCTTCTTTGTGCAATTTTGTTTCCACTTTGTATGGTTGCACTCCTGCTCTCTTGTTTCCCCTCTCAATCACCCAGGTCCTACAGGTATTAGATACCATTTCCTGGGATTGGCAAGGAGCTGAGCTGAGTGTATTCATGTTGTCCTTGCAGCAAAACTGAAAGAAGCTTATCCCCCTTCTGGCCTTCAAATCAGTCTTTATTTTCTTGTTCTTTCAAACCATTATTTTCAAATAAGTTGCTGGCAGAATCCTGTATTTTCCACTTGGCTATTAGTTGGCACATACTTATTTTAGTAGATGAGTTTAGTTGTGCACTCTAAAACTGGGAAGATTCAGGCTCAACCAGATCTGGTGTGGAACTCTGTTTCAAAAAAATCCTATTGGGTTGTATTTTCTCTCCCAAAAATTTTCCTCTCATCTATCAGCAGGATGGAAGCTGGACTATGTCAGACCCTGTTGCTAATGTTGAGTAGGAAACAATGATGGGAGGACAAGAAGAGAAATAATTCTCCACAGAGACCATCATAAAAAGTTTGACTGGCTTGAATATCTGATTTGAAGTCAAGGCAGGTGCCAAGCATATGTACCACAAATTCATGCTGGTAATCATTGGCTTGCATTTGCTGGGACAAGGATCCATGTTTTGTACCAGATACAGCTAGTACCCGTCCCCAGACTAGCTGTAAGTCAAACACTTCCAGATCATTTCTTGTGGGAAAAGATACTTGAAAACTCAAGACAAATAAATAGAATTCACTGGATCAAAAGGTACAAGCAATATAATTGTACAGAAATGAGCAAAGAAATTGTACAGAAACTGAACATAGTTGCCTCTTGTCCTGAAGTTCCAGAGTGAACTGGAATATAACAACCAATCCCTTCACTCTTGTGTTCAGTGATGCCATGAGGCTGAGGTCGGATATCAGGAAAAGTTTCTTCACCCAGAGGGTGATTGGGCACTGGCACAGGCTCCCCAGGGCAGTGGTCACAGCACCAGCCTGACAGAGCTCAAGAAGCGTTTGGATAACACACTTGGGTAAACAGTGTGATCCTTGGGGCGTCCCGGGCACGGCCAGGAGCTGGACACTATGATCCTTCCAACAAAACATATTCTATGATTCTATGATTTTTAACATCTCTGCATTTTTAGGGAGAGGTTTGCAGGCAACCATGGAGTCTGTTTTTCCTCACAAATGGCTTTGCTAAGTGAACCTGGAGTTCTCACGTATTTATGATGGCACAAAGGTGTTGTGATATACTTCTAGCTTGTTATAGCAGACAACCTTCTATAGGACATATCCATGTTGGAAATGAAGCTTTGCAATCGGGTCTTAAGATTCCTCTAGGAATGTAATGAAACACAGTGGTCATGTGTGCTTTAAAGCAAATTAATAATACACTGAATATAAATATCATCAAGAATGTAAATTCAATAGAGAAATCAGAGAAAAAGAAACATTCTGCAGAGAAATTACTAATTACATTATCTTGGTATAGGACAGATAAATGAAAAATACTGGGGCATATGTTAGATTTGTACTATCCTTTTTTTTCTGAATATTAATACACCTGAATATTCAAATATATGAAATTTTGTTTAGCTTGTATCAGGCTGATATGTACTTGAAGCAAAGCTGTTGTGTCATGTCAAGGAAACAAGTAGTTTTCTAAAAATAAAAATATTTATTCCTTTCTCTGAGTAATTTTCATTTTGTGTGTATTAAAATATTTTTCACTTGTCAGATACTTAGGCTTTGAAATATGATATTAGAAGCATCAATATTAACTTCTCCACTAATTCTCTTGCACAAGGAGAGAAAGGCCAGTCTACCAATCTCCTTTCAGATTTCTGACTTTTAATGATGTGTTGGATCAGCTTCTGTTTTACTAAAACTTTTATTGTACAAGAATCAGTAGCAACTCATTTTGCTGAGTACAGTACAGAAATACAAAGTTTGAAAGGGAGGATTAGGCACTGCAGTATTCAACACTGAGACATTAAAAAATTCAGCCCCTGTCTGCTCAGGGGAATTTGTAACCCCAGATTTGACATCCCATCTGTTTTTTGGAGATCCATGTGGGATTGTAGAAGCACATACACACAAGCCAACAAGCTGGCTTCAAAATCAGGTGGTGCTGGTCCATAGGAAATTGGAAAAGAACAGAGACTCATGGATTTTTCCTCCAAAATGTAGTGTTTCTCATGTTAGACTGAATAGAAATATACCTCTCTTACAATCATGAACTTGGACTGAAGTGTCTGAGCCAATCTTAATTGTGTTTATCCCAGAGAAAGAAGAAAGAATAGTGGCCATTGACCTCCTTTTGTCAAACACAAGTTTAAAGACTCATTAGTTAGAGACACACTGAAAATGTTTCAAAAACACAATGACCTTCATATTAACCTGGGATACTTAGATACACACCCCTTCTTCAGTGAACACAGAAATATATTAAAAAGGAGAAACAGGAGAGATGAAACCTACCCATTCCACAACTTCTCAGCAAGGGATACTTTCTGAAGTGTGAAGTTTCCTTATTCAGGTCCCAGCTGCCTGCTGGAAGGGTAACCCCTGAGTGTCAGGCTCTGGGGTCCTTGCTCTTGGCTCTGCTCTGCTTGGTTTGATGGGCCTGGGGATCCCAGTGCTGGGCTTGGCTGCCAGGACCCACCTCAGGTGGAGCTGCAAGGAAAGTGCACACTCAGGGCAGGCTGAGACAATCAAGCCTACATAGGATAAAAGCTTAAAAACGTTGCTTTGTGAAACATGGCTATAGGATAACCGTTGCTGGTGACAGTTTGTGCTGCATTTTTGTATTAATTCTCAAAGGCACAAGTGCAGTTGCTGGAGAAAGTGCTGATGAAAAATGAGCCATTTATGCTAAAGTGGCAGTAGTGTGAGGTCTAGAAACTCACCTATGAGACCTGATGTTGCATTTAGGGATTAAAAATGATGTTTAGACTCTCAAACCCCAGTTTTATTTAAATTTGGAGGTTTTTAAAGTGAGAGTATAAATCACTCGATGCAGGTTAAGAGTAAGATTTTCAAAAATGCCCTGCACTGACTTGGGAAAAAAACCCAATAAATATCACATCAAGCAACACAAAAAGAGTAGAGTCATTGACTTTTCTGAAAATCCCCTGTCTTCAGCAAATTTCAGAGCCCTGGTTTTGCTAACACTCTTCATTTCTGTGCTAACAATCACACCTGGAAGAGAAGTAAAAATGCCTTCCATTTTGTTATGCAATGTATATGTATTTAAATATGCTCTTTATTCAAGTTTTCATGTAACTGGAAGTCTGACTCAGGAAGTTCTTATCACATTAAACATTAAAAATTATTACTTGCCCAGTGACCATTAGTGTGTGGATATATATCATTAATTATGAAAATCCATCTGCCTTCTGGGTCCTGAGATGTTATGCTTATCAGTGTTGCCAAAAAAGGGCAAAAGTAAAGATTCTCATAGGAACATAGTGGATCGGGTTTTGGAATTATAGATTAGAAAATCCAATATAAATCAGATGAGTAACATACACTGAGAATATAAATTGAAGAGATTAATTCAGTTATGAGCCTGCAGGTCACTATGGTTCTTCTTCCAGTAAAGTAAATAAACAGTATTTACTGGGGTGTTTTTTTTTTGTTTTTTTTTTGTTTTTT
>VWYO01017726.1:0-11305 GCA_013400275.1 Rhadina sibilatrix | reverse complement strand
TCTGGAGGAAGAGATAAAGGTGAGAAGGCTTTTTCCTAAATATATGAAATCATTTAATCAACAAAGTGAAAGGGAAAAAAATAACCCCTTATATAATGGATTGCAAATTATCCCATAGTAACATTGCTTCTCTTTCCCTGCAATCTATTCATTAATCGTTTTGCAAATTCAGAGATCTTTTTCATCACAAGTCTCTCTAAGATCTTCTCATTAAGGAGATTTCCCAGGATATTTCCATTCATTATCACACTGCTTTTTGTTTTTTTTTCCCAAGGCCAAGAATGCCCTGGCCCACGCCCTGCAGTCTGCTCGCCACGACTGTGACCTGCTCAGGGAACAATATGAGGAGGAGCAGGAGGCCAAGGGGGAGCTGCAGAGAGCCATGTCCAAGGCCAACAGTGAAGTGGCCCAGTGGAGAACCAAATACGAGACGGACGCGATTCAGCGCACGGAGGAGCTCGAGGAGGCCAAGTACGTGGGGAATGGAGAGAACACTGGCTGAGAATAAGAATGGAAATTTGAGGAACGGACTGTGACATTGTCAGGAAGAAATTAGTGTCCTCATTTAGGTGGGGTCACAAAGAAACAAAATATGACAGAAAGCAGTTACGCAGTAGGGAAAAGTGGTAAGGTCTAGAATAGCAGAGATAAACCAGGAGAGAGGAAACTGCTGCAGGATTGCTCTAGAATTTAGAATAAAGGAAATAGAGTGGCTGTCTTGAGAATCTAACACCTATCTATGAATGGGGATCACACAGTACCAAGAGGGCAAATTTATTATTAAAAAAATATGGTGCTTCACACCACAGGCACCAATTTGCTTGCTTATGCTTACCACTTTACAGGAAGAAGCTGGCCCAGCGCCTGCAGGATGCAGAGGAGCATGTTGAGGCTGTCAATGCCAAATGTGCCTCCCTGGAAAAGACAAAGCAGAGGCTGCAGAATGAAGTGGAGGACCTGATGATTGATGTGGAGAGATCCAATGCTGCCTGTGCTGCTCTGGACAAGAAGCAGAAGAACTTTGACAAGGTCCTTTGGCCTCCTGCACCAGCACTCCTGGCCAGAGCATGCCCCTGTGATGGCCACAGCCCGACTCACACCCCGTTTCTCCTCAGATCCTGGCAGAATGGAAGCAGAAGTATGAGGAAACGCAGGCTGAGCTGGAGGCCTCGCAGAAGGAGTCGCGCTCTCTCAGCACGGAGCTGTTCAAGATGAAGAATGCCTATGAGGAGTCCTTGGACCACCTGGAAACAATGAAGCGGGAGAACAAGAACTTGCAGCGTAAGTCCCTGGCCCTCTGCTCCTCCCTGGCCTTGCTCACTATCAGCCATGATCACCATTGTTCATGGGTCTGTGCCTGCAGGTCTGCAGAGATGCCTGTCACCTTGCTGGGACAGGACCCTTCCCATTCTGCTCTGTGCCTGACCATGCCATTGCTCTTTGTTCCCACAGAGGAGATTTCTGACCTCACGGAGCAGATTGCTGAGGGAGGGAAGGCAATCCATGAGCTGGAGAAAATCAAGAAGCAGATTGAGCAGGAGAAATCTGAACTGCAAGCCTCCCTGGAGGAAGCTGAGGTACATACAATGCTAATAAATGGTGTCACCACCAAGAGTATGTGTGTAGTTCTTTAGGGAGACAGCAGGAAAGTAAGGCTATCATTAATGTGGAGTTGCAAAAAAAAGTAAGACATCCTTCCTGCTGAATTGTGCAGGCCTCTCTGGAACATGAGGAGGGGAAGATCCTGCGTCTGCAGCTTGAGCTCAACCAAGTGAAGTCTGAGATTGACAGGAAGATAGCAGAGAAGGATGAGGAGATTGACCAGCTGAAGAGAAACCACCTGCGAGTAGTGGATTCCATGCAGAGCACTCTGGATGCTGAGATCAGGAGCAGGAATGAAGCCCTGAGACTGAAGAAGAAGATGGAAGGAGACCTGAATGAAATGGAGATCCAGCTGAGCCATGCCAACCGCCAGGCTGCAGAGGCACAGAAGAACCTGAGAAACACCCAGGCAGTGCTCAAGGTCCGTTCAGCAGAGCTACAGAAAGAGAAATGAGATCCCTGACATTTTTTCCACAGGACTGGTGCCTGGTAATGTGTCTTGTGTCTCTTTCCAGGACACTCAGCTGCACTTGGATGATGCTGTCAGAGCACAGGATGACCTGAAGGAGCAGGTGGCCATGGTGGAGCGCAGGGCAAACCTGCTGCAGGCTGAAGTTGAGGAGCTCCAGGCAGCCCTGGAGCAGACAGAGAGATCAAGGAAAGTGGCTGAGCAGGAATTGATGGATGCCAGTGAGCGTGTGCAACTCCTCCACAGCCAGGTCAGTCTATAAACATAGTTAGTATTTATACTATTGCTCCATATGTGTAAATGAACTTAAGACTGGCTGACCTCTAACAGTATTTTGTTAAATGCAGTGGCTTTCACAGTTAGTAAGTAATAATGTTAAGACTATCATTCAGATGTAGATACAACATGAATTTCAGACTATTAGATCACCTTAATGTTAATTAATTCAGAGCAGTGTGTGAGGTTCTTACTCTTTTACTTGAGTTCAACACCTTCCAGATTTCCATTTGAAACCTTAAAGGCAAATGTAGGCTGACCATGAATAAAATAGGACCACACTAACTCTGTCATTAATGCAATTTAACAGTGCCATTGTAAGTGTTCTATAGAACCATCTCAAAGTTTTATGGTCGCTAGACTGAAAATGGTAAGGAAAGTGTTGATTTAATTTTTCAGACTAAATTCCTTCTTTGTTGTCTGACAAACTGTGAGAAAAGACTTCATGGAGGATGCTCATAAAATACCAAAGCACATCTTATCTGAGAAAATAATAGCTACCGCACTAGTTCTCTTAGAATCCAATGTGACCTGATGGCACAACATGCTGTACTTGATATGAAACTGCAAGATAACAAAAGCAAAATCATATTCATTCTTCTCAACAGAACACCAGCTTGATCAACACCAAGAAGAAGCTGGAAACTGACATTTCCCAGATCCAGAGTGAAATGGAGGATACCATCCAGGAAGCCCGCAATGCTGAGGAGAAGGCCAAGAAGGCCATCACAGATGTGAGTTTGATGCTCATCATTGCTGATGATAAATGTAAGTCTCCTCCAAATATANTGACTCTCTTTCCTGTTCACCAACCACTCTAGTCTGAGGAAGACAGGAAGAATGTCCTTAGGCTGCAGGATCTGGTGGACAAGCTGCAAATGAAAGTGAAATCCTACAAGAGACAAGCTGAGGAGGCTGTAAGTACCAATTTGTCCAAACCAGACTTTCTCCTGCTGGAGATGGAATTCTGTGTTCATATTTTCCTCTTTACACTTTTTGAAACCTTCACTGTTTTGATGCAACATGATGATATTTTGATACAATGGGGAATGTGAGAGTAAGACTTGCTGGGTTTGGGAGGGAATATACTTCCCCAACCCTATTTTTTTTGCTGTAAGCCTCATATCCCACTCTATATCTTTCCTTATGCCTTTCCCTGGATGTCAGAAGCAGTTGTCTGTGTATTTAGGACTATGACATGAACTCTGCCTAGGCTATATTTTGTATAATGTCTTTTTGACATTCCAATGTTCTTTTCTCTTCTGACACACATAACACCCTGGGAAGCTTCTCATCTTGGTTTTGAACCTACTCTGCTAGCCCAGCTGTGGCATTTGAATTTTTGCTTGCCCAGTTTTTTGATAACAGATGTTCACAAACTGCCTGTTGTTTTCACAACTCCCTCTTCCCTCACAGGAGGAGCTGTCCAATGTCAACCTCTCCAAGTTCCGCAAGATCCAGCACGAGCTGGAGGAAGCCGAGGAGCGGGCTGACATTGCAGAGTCACAGGTCAACAAGCTCCGAGCCAAGAGCCGGGAGATTCATAAGAAGATAGAAGAAGAGGAATAAGATTTCCAAGACTAAAAAGTGACCAGGGGCATGCATAAAATGTAAACCTCTGTGTTGCTTTCCTCAGTAATTATCATTTATGTCTAGGTAATAAAGACAGTAGAGACCCCTTGCATATGAACAGTGACTATCGTGGTTTATTTATTTATTCTAGCATTCACTGCTGTTGAAGTACATGTTCACAGTTCATCTTCACATTTAAAAGTATATCAGACAGCAAAGCATTTTTACATTTGCACTTTTAAAAATGCATGAAGAATGGTAATAATTATATCGATTCATTATTCCTCTTGCAATGAGAAGTATGCATTTCTTAGAAGGCGTAAGACTGCATTCTTTCAAGTGATTTTCATCTTCTTAGGAAAAAAATAATAGGAGCAAAGATTCCTGAATCATTTAGCATACACACACATATAAATAAATATTTATACAACTATATATATATACACAACTATATATATATACAATTATATATATATATTATCATTGTAAAATGTTGCTTATTTGGTTAAAAGTATGGGAAACTCAAATTTCATTCCAAGCAGTGACAAGCAGTCAAACGAACATGGTGAGGAAGTGGCATGAAGAGACATCCCCACTCCCTTTCTCTGAAGTAATTTTTTTTCATGAATAGCACAAAATTATATCCATTCACATGTAGGATGAGTGAGAAGAACCTGCATTTAAAAGACTGTGGAAGAAAGAATAGCTAAGACTGAGTACTCTATTTTTAACTTCAGTCAAACCTTCCACTGCCTTTCTGCTCTGTCTACAATCTGACTGTTCTGTTTATTGTCATTCTCAACACACTGTGCCTGTTCATCTTCCTAAGAGCTGATTATTAGCCCACAATATTGTATTTTGCATTAAGCTGAACTAGACAGTCAACATTTATATGTTGATTGGAAATGTAAAGTACAACATTGGCTGGATAGGGTATCTAAATACTGATCACACTTTATAGATGGGTAAGTAAATTAGATGGTTTGGGAACACATTCAACGTGTCTAATGGCCTGGTAAATTAGAAGCAAAGCTAGATAGATTCTCTTGCTGCTGCTAAACTTGTTTTTGCCAAGACACAGAGTGGGATACTGACTTGGTTGGTATTTTGTGTCAAGCTTTAGCAGCTCCTTCAAACTTGCTGTTTACTTAAAGCAAGTCCTAAGCATCTTTGGCCATCCTATCAGAACTGTCAGTCCCTAGCTGACCCTCATATGTCCCTTTTGGACATCCTTTCTAATCCTTCAGCCAGTCTACAAGTGCTGTACAACCACTACTTTCAAATTATAAACGTTCCTAATTAAATATAAAAGTAACATTTGAGCAGCAGATGACAGCTGGAGCTGGGAAGGGACACTACTCCATCCATGGTAGAAATGATAGTTCAGGATCCACCACAGCTGAGCATCTCTGGGGTTTTTTGGTGCTCCCTCAAACTCTTCGGGCCCTTGCAGCACACTTTGTATGAGCAGGACCTGTCTTCCCTGTGATTCTGGTGATGTCAAACACAGCCCAGCTGCATGACCCATCACAGGATGTGTCAGTGTGCTTCTAAAATGCCCTGCTCTTCTAAGGACTCACCAGAGACCTCCATTAACACATCACTGTTTTTGTACCAGCTGCATTTCAGAAAGGGTGGCAGCGTGAACCAGGGAACTGCACTTGAGCTGAGCAGCAAAAAGCTCTTTTCTGCTCTTCTAGCAAGTTGCATTTCTCCTTCATCCAATAGGTTTTTTGCTGTGACAGAACCCTTGTACAGGCAGATTCTGGCTGGACATGGGGTCCCACAACACTCTGCCCACCACAAAGACCACGATACAGGTGGAAATGCTCCTGGAGCCAGCTTCAGGAGCTGCAGTAACCAAAGGAGGGCTCTGCCAACAAGGCAGAAAAGGGAGAATGAAACTCCCAGGCATCCAAGCCCACACGATCAAAGGGCCCGAGCCCTCTGAGTTTCCTCAGGACTCTGACCTGATGGCAACTTGATAGAGAGAGGCAGCCTTGATCCAGTTGTCTAAAAAGGAATTTTAATAATGCAAAAATAACAAACAATAAGGCGCACACTCTATTGGAGCTAACTGGAACAAAGGCAGGGTCCGGGGTCAGACAGGGGTACTTACACATCCCGGTGTGGGGAGGAGTTAAGGCGGGAGTCTGAGGGAAGGGTCCAATAAGGGGAGAACGATTAGGAATATTAACATTCCAGCGCCAAAAAAATCAACCTCTGGTAACACAAAGAACCAGGAACTTTCTAGCAAAGGTTTGCACGCTCGAACTGAGGGAACATGCGGGTACAATCTGCATATTTGAACCGAGGGAACACTGTGAGGAAGCATCTTGCTTTCTGTACTTACAAAGGGCATCAAGCAGGGGTTCTCTTTCTCCCCAGAGAAACCACTCTCTACAGGAGAACTTCATCCTGCTAATGGTGATGTGTTTGTGTTTCCCCATGCTTAACTGCATCCAACTCCTTCTGCTGGAGAAGCAGGGTGTGAGAGGGGAGCTGTGGGAGGCAGGGAGGGGAGTGGTGGCAGCAAGACACCGGTTGGGCACAACAGGGGAGGTGGGAAGCCTCCACCAGAGCCTTGAACTGTAACAATGCAAAGCGATATGGACCCTCCAGGCAGGTATAAAGGAGGATCTGTTCATTGCAAAAACCAGACCTTTTCAAGCAATTAGGCCTTTTTCAGTTACCTTCTGTTTAAGCATAACAAACCTAATTCAACCAACCACCAAACACCGCAGTGTGAACACGTAATTGTTACAGAAGTTGCTTTTCTACCTCATTCCCACAGTCCTTTTTTACTTAGACAAAGTAACAGCAGTGAGCCATGATTTTACAAGGGTAACAAGGCCTTCATTTTGTAGAGTTTTATTTATCCCCAACATTGAACCACCCTCTCCCGTGCTGTTGGGCCCTGCCAGAGCCAGACAGAAAGACACACCCATAAATGCCAGCCATGAGCTGGTTTTAAAGCTCTTCCAAAGGCTCATACATCTTCATCATTTTGAGTCTTCAAACCTTTAGGGATCATTCTTTACCTATTTGGAAAAAAAATCTTCCAAATCAAGGCTTTTAGGCAGCTATCACCTTTATGCCAGTATTACATATGACTGTGGGAAAACTACGAGTTTTTCTTTTTTTTTTTCCTTCGTAGCCAGTTTTAATCCAGGTCAAAATCAGCACGCAGCAGCAAAATAAGACATAATAAACATAGAGAGTCCTTGAAATACCTGAAACTAACCCTGAATTCCAGTTCTCACACAATATAATTGCATTAAAGACATGAAAGAAGTGCTGCTTTATGTTCCGATGAGGGTTTAGCTGATATGGCTAAAGCATAGGCCTCAGTCTTATCTTCAGTGGGAATTTACTCCAAACATGAAACTGATGTCTGTCAATCTCCTTCCCACACCCAGGATTACAGTGCCATCACAGAGATGCAGACAGCTGAGAGAAGAGGAGGAAGGAATTACCTCACTTTCTTATCCAGACCTCTGAGTAGGAGATGCTAAGAGGGACAGGAGCACAACTGGTCCTGTAATTGGGGAGGCAATATGCTGTGGGGCCAGGTGAAGCTGCTGAGATGTGACTCACTTCAGATTTCCTTGTTTGTGGTAGGAGCCATAGTTTGTAAAGTGAAGACCAATACATAAACAAACAAACAAATAAAACCCCACCAAAAAAAAACCCCAAACCCAAACCAAAAACACAAACAAAAAACCCCCAGCAAAACAACCAACCAAACCAAACTACCACACTAAAAAAAATAAACAAACCCAAAACCAAGCACCCCCAAACCCTGAACAAATCCAAATCTGTTGCATGGGGAGGAAATTGCTTCTCAGGAAAGCGAATGGTTCCACTGCTCTCTCTACCACTCTGATCCTTGTGAACATAGAATGTGTCCCCTCCTTAATCTGGGTGAGGAATATCCCAGATATCAGAACAGTAGATTGGCTTTTTACAGAACCTATCATGAGGTTCAGATCCCTTTAAAAATTGTTGCCTATCTTCCAGAGCAGCATAGGTTATGACTGACTCTATTTTGGAGGATGTAAATTTATTAAATCTTTCCTAGCGCACTTATTTTGCAAAAATAATGCTGAGTGACCACGCTGTGTTGAGACAGCAGCTGTTTCTCCTGATTCCAATGGGATATATGTCTTAAGTTCAGTACAACGCTTCCATAGTGCTGTTCATATGATCCTTGAAAACCTTCAGCTCCGAAAACAAGAATTTGATTCCTGTGCCTTTTGTCTGGGACTTAACTTGATGACCTCAGGCTTTGAAGCTTTTATCTTCAGGCTAAACTTGTTCTGCTCTTTTATTGCTTCTTTTGCCCATGGTGACTTGGTGATATCCCACTGGAATCACATCCCTGTTTACTTCACAGAATCGACTAGGTTGGGAAAGACTTTTGAGATCAAGTCCAACCTGACCTAACACCACCTGATCAACTAAACCATGGCACTGAGTGCCAAATCCAGTCTTTTCTTAAGCATCTTCAGGGACTTCCTCTTCTTTATTCACATATCCTTCCTTATCACTACATTCAGACTTATTCTTCCCTCCTTCAATGCTTTGGTCCACTCTAGTCCTTGGTCATTCTTATCATCTCCCGATTCTCATTTCTGCAACTTCTGTTCCTTTTCAGATGCTTCCTCCTGCATTGGGATTTTCTTCCTCTAGCAATAACCCTGCCTCTCAGTAGGACCCCTCCTGCTTTTCCACACTGAGGACTCTGAGTGCTTGCAGCAGGCAGGAGCCTGTGCCTCCCCTCCATCCCTACATGTTTCCTATGAGACACACTGGCTCTTACTCTTCAATTTTCTGTGTGAGTCAGCATCCGATGGATTACAGAACCAATGTTGCCCCTTTCATCTCCTTTAGCACGCCCTCCCACTTCCCCCCCTTCTCACGCTTTCTTGTCAAATTATTTATAGGACATTGATTCACAGACCTGTTATGTCTAATTATATCCATTCACTTCTAATATGAATCGCAATTCTGTTAGGAGTGAAGATTGCCAAAAATGTTTTGACCTAAGAAAGAGGAGGTGGTGGCTTCATATGCAGATCAGATCCTATAAAAGTACCCTGGGATTTGTGTGTCTTGTCCTTTCTCAGAAATCTCTAAGGTAAGAGTTTCAGGGCTTGGGACTAGGGAGGACGGGGAATGAAGGGAAGCTGGCCCTACATTCCACAAGTTCCAGTGCATTCCTATGGATGCTCACATTCATTCAATGGGGGTCTGCCAGTGTCAGCTGGGATTTTCAGTCTGCTTTCCAACCATCCATATGTTTTCAGTCTATAAATATTGTCTGGGATGCGGCTGTAAGAAGTAAGTTGCTAATTATTCTGCTTTTTAATACTGGTCCGTCTTCCGATCTGCAACCCTTTGTCTCACAAAAGGTAAGATCTTGATTTATTCACTTTTTAGGGGCAGGTAGAGTTGCTGTAAGGCAGTTCTATGCAGGTGTGTTGGAAATCCTGGTAGTTATTATATTTGTGTCCATTGTTTAAATACAGTATGAGAATTGGACTGGATTGTTGAAATTTTTGTCACAAGAATCTTAAAGAGCATGATCTTTAAAGTCCTGATCACTGCAGCATTGCCTACACTTTCCCCAGGAATCTCCAGTAGACAGTAGTTCTGGAGAAACTGTCCTGAGGGGAAAAAAAACACCAGAAAGTACTTAAAAAAATTTGGGAGTAGGTTTTTTGCATTTATCTCAAACATCAAGGGTCACTGGCACTGACCCTTCACTGACTGTAAAGAAGTAGGAAAAGAAATATATATTTAAATAATGTTAATATGTTCTTTTTTTCACATGGCAGCTTGAGGAATGTGGCTAGAATTTTGTGTATCAAAACAACAAAGTGCTAAAAGCAAACAGTTCAGTCTGAGCTTCCTTATAGGCTTGTTTGTGCCTCTGAAAATATTGCATAATTGTGACAAAATTATATAAGCAAATATTTGTAATCATAAGGAACTGAATAAAGGCTGAAACCTACTTGGATAACTGGAAAAAGAGAGCTGGAACTGCAACTAAATTCAGTTTTAAATATTTACACTGAGGAAAATAACTCATCACATTTACTTTTTACAGTAATTTATATTAATTTTGTCAATTGTCACTAGAACATATCACTCAAAATTATAAAATATCAACAAGCAATCCTATAAGGAATATAACCAGCATGCTTTGAATTACTGAAGGAGAATTAGCATAGCATTGATTTCAGGAAATGTTAAACTAAACAAACAAAACAAAATAGTTTACTACTTTAAAAAGTCAATCTACTGACATATTACATACATATACTAATGTATAATAACCTACTATATATTATTATATAAGGATGTATTGTGAGAAAAGCATCCAGTGTCTATAAAATAACAATGTACAATATAGGTATAATGTACAAATATAAACTAATATACAATAACATAATATATATATACTGACATAGTACATACTAAGATATATAATATAGCAATCTTTTTCCTCCTAGGAATAGTTAATATTATTCCTCTTAGGAATCTTGTAAGAAAATGTGTGATAACATAAGCAGGTTAAAATTGCTGGTGAAAAACTGGGACCATTTTTCAACCTTTTGTGATTATTTTATGGAATGGTCTCATTTGAGTTATAAGATATTAATTGAATTGAAAAACATGTTGTTAGAGACAAAACCAGTCAGGAAATTGCACCCATTCATCTGAATTGATAACACCAATTTGTGTAGTGAAGTTTGTCTTTGGCTAAGAAGGCAAAGTAATTTTTTTATTGTTGTAAAGAATATTCTTCCTAATATCTAATCTAAACTCCTTCTAATTCAGTTGTGAGCCATTCCCCTTTGTTCAATTGTGCCAGACCCTTGTCTAAAGTTCCCCTTCAAGTCTCTTGGAACTCTAGGTAATGAAAGGTTGCTAGAGGGTCTCCTTGGAATCCACTCTTCTCCAGATTGAACTACCCCAGATCTCCCAGCTTATCTCCAGAGAGGCTTTATCCCTTGGAGCATCTCCATGGCCTCCTCTGGACTCACTTCAGCAGTGCTTTTCCTCTGCTGGGACCCCAATACAAAAAGACAAAAAGCGCTTTTCTGCAAATGCAGCTCTCCAGTAGGATTAGAGATCTGATCACACAAAAAATAGTAATAATAATAGAAAAAACATTACAGAAGAGAACTCTGAATTAGCAGAAAAAGAAAAGGCAATTTAGTTGATACTTAAAGAGCAATTAAATGTGCTATAGGAGTGTTTCTTCCATCGCACAACATCTTAATCTATTCTCCACTCTCACAGATACTCGCTGCATTACGTGCAGTAAGCAGCAGCAGCCATGTCTACGGACGCGGAGATGGCCATCTTTGGGGAGGC
>VWYO01017724.1:190-31226 GCA_013400275.1 Rhadina sibilatrix | reverse complement strand
ATGTGTATGTCTGTGTATACACATGCTTTAATTATGGGTTTGTTCAGAAAATCACTTCATATTGGAATGTTAGGAACTAGAAAATTTGATTAATTGAGGTGATGATGGTAGACTGATGATACAGCATATTCATTAGATAAGTAATTGTCTTAAATGCATCTAAAATACTCTTTCTTGTTTAAAACTACCTCATGACAAGTATTCTTAAATTCTATATTTTTACTCTCCTAAATCATAAGTATTCACAATGCTCTTAGTTGTGAGAGAGTAAAATAAAGGCTTTTTCACTTTACGAATAAAATTATCCAGCTCTCTATAGTTAGAAATTTGTGAACATTTTGATAATTTATATAGTTTACAGTTTTATTTTTCATGTTTCTGGTTGTTCTCTTAATCCTGTGTAAACACAGTCTTGATTTTGTGACCAGTGTTTCAGGCTTGTCTCCACTATAGAAACTGAAAATCAAATATATGGATTGCAAAGATTTTTCCTAATCTTTCCTAGGATTAGCATTTTGAAAAAGTACTTCGTATTCTGAGGAAGCACCTTTGGTAGCACAGCATGCCAAAGGAGGATTTCAGTATGCAAGAATATAATTCAGAATGTTTCTGCATTTTCCAGGCTGGTCACCCATTGCAACTAACTGTTCTTAATTTCATGCTATATTGATGTTAAAAATTTTATTTATTTTTTTTAAACTTATATTTTTGAGTGCTTTAATGTTTTTAAATTTTGATGTTACAAGATTGAATAAAACTAATTGCAAACTAACTAAGATTTTAAATGTTTTAACAGGCTTTTCCATTCAATAATGAATTTGAAGAAAGTGATAATTGACTCTGCTCATCTTCTTATCCTAAAGGACAAAAGTGCTTATAGCTATGACACAGCAACTCCATTCCTGAAGATGGTGAGCTCTCTTCCTTGATTTTTTCCAAAAATGAAATGCTAACTATGTCTCTGAATACAGATTGATTAGCCCTGGGAAACTAAATTTGCAGCGAATGTCTTCTCAGAAATGTGTTACTTACCACTCTTCATATTAATTGAATGTATTAGAAAGTAAAAAGTGAACATGTCAGCAGTTGATGCTAAAAAAAAAGCCCATACAGCTAAAGGAAAGGGACTTATTTTGTTTCCCTTTGTGAGTTAGATAGTAAGGCAGATGTTCTAATTTTCTTGTGGGCATAAATTTGTTAGTGACTTAAGTGATATACATATGTAAGTAAATACGTAATAGTATGCAGTCCTGTAATTTGACCTGACTTGTAACTTAAGAAATGTGGGAGGAAGAAAATTTCTATCCCAAGCAGAAGTCTAACCTTAGTTTGCGAGATTAGGTCTAGACAATACCTTGTGCTATTTTCCTTTGCTGAAATTATTATTATATTATATGAAAAAACAGGAATTTTCAATGAAATGGATGCTAAAGTCAGCAATGGATCCTCATGTATCATTTTGAGACCTATTTTACAATGAAGAGCACCTTGAAGAAACACACTTGCTAATATTGCTTCCTTTCAGAATTCTGAGTTTCTTCACTTTCTGAACAAAAGTCTCCTTCTGTGATAGCTAGGAATTTTTAGGGAGTCTACTTAAGTGCATTTACCCTGAAGAAAGACAAAATGAGATGCTTTAATTTCTTTGTACATAAACACAGCAGGGTTAAGACAGTCTTTATGACATGATTATCTCATATTATTATATCTTTTGACATGATGTTGATTATCTGTCAACATCATAAACATAAATGACATGCATTCTACTGGTTTATTGTGCAAGGTATGTCATAACTTGAACTACACTTCCAGTCACATGTATTCATTNAAATTGTATATTGCCTAGTAGCATACTAATTTAATAAGCTATTATTAAATAGCTAATAAGCTATGAAAGCAGAAATTAAAAAGAAAGTTCTTATTTCAATGATTTTATTATGTCTATATAAAATAGAAAATAAGGTGATAAAAAAATCAGATTAAGATTTATCTATATGCCACAGAGTATCTGCAGCATGTTATTAATCTAGTACGTACTTCTGCTATGCATTGGATATAGCAACAAAAGTTTTTTAATGTGGGATTTGTACACTGCTAACAGGAGAACTTCAGGATACTTACAGAACCTTTCCAAACCTTGAGCAAGTTGGAAGTTCAAATGAGTACATTCATTTTGGAATACAGATTGTGGTATTTTGGTGGCTGATGGAAGCTGACATCAAGAATGGCTCAGAGATGGGCATTCAGAATGAATGTCAAGAGAGTTGAGAAAGACAAATGGTGAAGACTCTTAAGACTGAAAGTGACTGTTGTTTTTGAGGGGTAAAGAAATCAAAAACACAGAGGAACAGAGCACAAGACCATAGCAGCAGCATTCCAGCTGCTAGGTAGAAGATACAACCAGGGAAAATTTCCGTGCCTTTTGTGAAGGCAGAAAAAAGGAAGTTGGGAATACGACACTGTTGAACAACTCCGGAATGACACCGCTTGCTCTTTTTCTACTCTTATTATTAGTTGCATGCAAAAGCATCATGTTTTTCTTGGTTGGCAATGGAATACTTTGTAATTCTTGTGTTAAGTTTTACAAACTCTACACTAGTAAACAAACAAAAAATCACTTGGAAGGCAATATACTGAGAAATAGAAGACACTTCAAGATCCCAGAATAACCCAGCTTTGGTTGGATCATGGATGAGGTTCAACCTGTAAAAGTGAAGTTGCAATTATACACAATTCATATACATTAGTCTTAGTTCTTTCAGTGCAGAAAGAAAATTTTAGTGTAAGTGACAATTGCTGGATTTGAAAAACATTATTTTGAGGATGTTTTGAGGAATTGAGAACTTGCACTTCAGTTTCAAAGCCTGTAGTGGTCACCTTTGTAAGAACTGACTGGAATGCACTGTGAATCAATAGTTTGGCTGTTCTCTTAGGCTATGCAACTGGTGACACCTTAGTGACACCAGTGTCTTGCCTCTACCTTTCCTCAGTGGAAGTGAGTCTTGTACCACACCACACCCCAAATTATATTTTTTGAAACTTTTCTTTGAGTACAGTGTAAGGTAACAATGAGACCTCACAGGAGACTACACAGTGAATCCTTGTGATAAGCCCACAGGAGTGTAGTGTTTCAGAGTAAATTTATAGCAAGGAAAATTAAATAAAAATATGTGATAAGTATTTGCAAAATTTGAGGGAAGTTAATGATTGTAAAGTGATTCTTGTATGCAAAAATAAAAACACAGGTGTAATAATTTTATAATGGAATCTAATAAGATCTTAAAGGAAAGCAAGTACTTCCCAGTGAATTGGTCGAAGTGAGCATCTTTCTTTTGTCAGTGTGACGTACTTAGTTTATTAAATTTTGTGGCTTGCCATCCTCAGTAATGTGCTAAAATAAGCTTTGGTTTATGGTGTTGCTAACATGGTTTTGTACTCCCAAGAATGCATATAATAGAAAAAACTCATATATTATCCATTCAAAAGCAAATTCAAATATGTTCTCTTGTAGGATGATGTTCAGGCTTCTCAAGATTCTTTGCCACACAAGACAGTTATAAAGCTGACATTGCAGCCAAGGTAAATAATTTATATTACTTCTCTGAGATTCTTTTAGCAATGTATGCATTTTCACTACCTAGTAAGTAGTTTTTATGCCATTTCCATTTTTTTTCTTTTTCAATTTTTGCTCAAAATAGAGCTAAGAGTTAAGAAAAATAAAGAAAATTAAAAAAAATAAGTCTGGGAGATTATTTTTATGCCCAATTGAAAGAGGACACAGCATGTTAAAACTATAGGTATTTCTCACATACCACAGCTGAAGTATATATTCTGTTTCTGTGTGCTTTTACAGCATTGTAATGCTAAATTGATTGTGCTCGAGAGAAGCAATAGATGATTCTAATAAAGCAGAATTACAGATGCCTAAGTTAACTCTGTGAGCAAAATGTTAAGTTTTTAAAAATCAAATAGAAAATAAACTAGGGCACTGTTCTCTCTTAACTCCAACTTTCCATTTTATTAGGAGGGGTTACTTTTTTCTTTATATGTAGTTGTAGAGTATTCAGCTAAAACTGGCATCCTGCTATGCCCATGAACACTCACTATCCCACCTGAAATAATGTACACGTTCATTTAAAGTGGCTGATTCAAATAAAGTAAGTAAGATATCTTGGTATGAGAGCTGCTGTGTGTGTAAATCAAATAATACAAGGTTTTTGCTTACAGAACAGAAGATTTAAGATTCATTTTAAAGGCAGTGAATGCTATTTTTGCTGATGTTAGTGTTTGATTTCTCTAGTTCTAGCAAATGGCAAGCTAATAAGACTTTCTTGCCTAATTCATGCAGGTGTGCAACTATTCAGAAGACTAACTGCTACTGTTAAAAAAATACTAAATCCTTTGAAAGTGTGAGTAAAGTTTAGTTTTTGAGACATTTTGGGTGAAGCTGTCTTCAGTCCTCCAGCACTAAATGAACATAATGTATCTAGTGTGTGCTTTCCTCTAGAGCATGCTTTTTTAAATAGGACATCTCTTATTGGAGTGCTATATAGATGCTAATAGATTATCCTAAACTTGTCCAAAATGGCCAAGAACCCAGGTGCCTGTTTATTTAACTAAAATATTTTAGCTTTTCAAAATTATCTCCTCAGGTTTCTTCACTGGAAGAGGATTTTATACGTAGTGTATAAGCATTTGGTTGGAGGCGAGTTACAATGTAGACTTTCTTTGCCATTTGAGGATAGCTTTATTGCCTTTGCTTTCCTTACCTAGGTTGGCTGTTGAAATTTTCTCTGTGCCCCTTTCACCCCCTAAAACACCTTTTGTTTGCATACAGTGTTCCGCTTTTGTCTCTGCATAATATGCTAAGTAAGTTTTTCCCTTTTTGGTCTTAATTTCAGAATTTGCCTTCTTTTTCCCCTCTGACTTATATATTAAACAGACATATATGACATTACCATTAATATTATTCTAGCAGACTACTAAACTGGTCTTAACTTACTAAGAAGATAGTACTAGTAGAAAATTGCTAACTTTTTTTTGTCTGGTATTGTGAAGATACCATACAGTCATATAAAGTATATGTGTTCCAAAAACAGCAATCAGAAATATGGAAAAAAAGAATGAAGAGAGGGAAAAATGAAACAGAAAGGACAAAGAAAGATTATAAGAGAATATTGATATTACTGACTAAACACTGGGGGGTTTTTTACATCCTTTTTTGGAAACACTTTGGAAGTAATGCATACGTATACACTACTTCATGTTTTCTTTGTTGTTACAATTTTGATTTGAATATATGTTTGTTAAACTGTTTTTGCCTATCAAAATTAGCTTAGTCTCTTTAGTCTTCTAACTTTATCTCTGGTTGTAGTCTGAATCTTCACTAACTTTATTACCATCGGGAAAAGTGGTATGTAAGCTGACAAAAATGTTTTCAGTAGAAACTTAAACTCAACACAATAAATCTTTTGTTAAGAATTACTATGCTTATAAAGCTTGTAAGAAAGAAATTGTTTTTTTCCGTTCAAAATTTTAAGGCAGTAACAGATTTTAAATCCTGATTTTCACCAAAACTTTGTTATTTGCTTATCTTCTGTTCCTAATAGTCTTTATTGTTCATCATTGTACAATTGAATCTCCAGATTTCTTTTTGCTAGTGTGTTCTAATGTGTCGTTATATGGCATAGAAGTTAAATCAGTGTAATTGGCAAGGTGTTACTTTTCTTTGATTGGCTATTTATATTTTTGTATTTTTGCATTTCTGTGTCAGAATTTTAAAAAATATATGTATTCTAGCTTGGTTATTCTTATGTAAATGTGGTTCATATCTCATGTGAGTTTAGAGGGACACTTTCAGTAGTCAAAAGCTCATAATGGCTTTTCAAATCTCACTAATTTCCACCCCCCCACACCTCCATTTTACTGATTGCAAATATAACCAGCTTTCTACAGGAACACAGTTGGTAGTGTGCTTTTTGACTGTTTCATCCATCCTTCCTTTTGGTATTTTAGTTAAGTGTTGTCTTCACTGCTCATGAAAGTTGTAGTTGGTAGTGAAAACTGATCTGACAGACTGTACAGGAGAGCTATGACAACTCGATTACATGGAAAAAAAGAAAGCGGGTAAAGATCTATATTTAAGTTGTTAGTGTTCTAATATGAAATATCTCCTTATTGTTGTAGAGTTCAGAATGATCTTTCAAACTGTTTCTAAGCAGGTGCCACCTGTAACCTATTTGGAATTTTTTCTGCCCCCGTGTGAGCATCTCTTCTCTGTAGTGCTGTTGTGATATCTTTATGAATCCACAATCTTATTTTAAAAGTAATGTGTTAATTTTGATGAAATAGGTATACAGGGTATTTTAGATCTTAACTTTAACTCTGCCATGTCAGGAAAACTAAGTGGTCTTATGATCAGACTTTTGACTACTGAAATTATGGAGTCCTTAATTACATTAAATCCTTTTTAACTGATAAATGAAGTTACATGCTTTTAAAAAAATTGTTTATTTCAGCTGAAAAATGGAGCTTTCACAAGATAATATCCAACTNCCCCCACTGGGTGGAACATCTCACAACAGGATGATGAAATGTGGCTGTACTGCTTTGGGGAGGGTATAGTTTGGAGATGACTGTTTTGGGGAGGGTATAGTTTGGGGATGACTACTTTGGGGAGGGTATAGTCCCCCTGGAGGGAGGACAAAGAGATAAGAAATGCTGCCCCACCTGGTTTTAACAGTTGGCCCATTATCAGAAGGCATCCTCCCCTCCTCCTCCCAGAATTACAAGAGATAAAGAAAAAAACAAAACATCTCCCCAGCTGCTTTCAACAGATGAAATAGAATACACATTTTTGGTTCCATAACCCAAGATAATACAGAACGACTTCAGTCTTGTTCTGAAGTTTAAAATTACTGCCTGTCTTGGAGACAAAGTCACTTGGAGACAGGCACTTGGAGAGTGTGCAGACAAATTGAATGCTGGTTCACACTCTGTGACTAGCCAGCTATTTAATATAATAATAGGTTTTCAAGAACAGTCTGCTGGAGGTTGTACTTCCTGGATGTGCAAAAGACTTGCACTCACAGGACTTGGTGGGCAGGGGGTCTGTTTGTACCTCTTGTTGTCCAGTTTAGGCTGTCAGCAGCAGATGAAGGGCACACTGACTATGAGGGGAAGAGTTTTCCTGCTGTGGTTTTCTGGAGACAGCATTGCAGGGGAGCATGGCACATGACTAAATAACTGGATTGACTATCTGCACCAGCTTGGATCTTGTAGTGGTCTTGTTCGGCACAATTGTGAATTTACTAAGTGAATCTTAGTAAAAAGGCCTAACAATGGCAATTAAGTTTTATCTCTTGTTCCCCCTTTTTGTTTTAACTCCTGAACCTGGGCATTTTCAATACTGAGCTCTACTGCACTCTATCCTATCTGAACTGAAGATACTATGGAATTGAAAAAAAATTTAAAATCATCAATTTAGGATTATTTTTAGCGCTAAACCAACTATTTTTATAATTTAACCACAAATAACATCTGTCAGCTAATCTTAGAGGAACAGTATGATATGATAGCCTTCTTATCAGGCCAGTTTTATAGCTTAGCAGGCACAATTTCCACTAGCTGAATTATTTAGGTTGCCTATAGTATTAATTGTAGGAGGATACACTGTAATCAATTATTTCTTCAAAGATCTGTCAAAGTAGTTTAGTGATAACCACCTTATAAAAAAAAGTTTCCTTTTTTCAAATAGAGGATACAAAATAATCCGGGCTATTATCCTTATCTTGTTATCCATGAGCAGATTTTGGCATGAAGTTGTATTTAATAAAGTTTTGGCATACGTTTGGCAATGTTTATCCCATTGGGTCCAAAATGTGTGGTATTTTTGGAGAGAGAAAATCCCAATTTACTTCTATAAATTTTCAAATTGATAATCTTTTCAAAAATTCACTTGGCAGAGTATTCACTGCTTTTTCAACACAGCACTATAATGTGGAAATTAAAGCTATATTGCTAACTCTAATGTGTGGCAAAGAATAATGTACAGAAGTCAAAAATTCTTGACAGAGCCTTGTGTATGTTACTGTATTTGGTTAGATGACTACAGCAAGACAAATTTTTTGAGAAGTAAACTTTATTAGTCACATGCTATAAAATATGTCTCTGTGAGTTTAAAAAGTGACTGGATCAGAGTATTGCTCTTTATTTGGCAACTTTTGCTTTGATGGTGATATTTTTTTCCTTTCTTTCCCCCTTTAGATCTGTGCTGCCCATTTTGGTACAATCTGTCCAAACTTTAGTCCCATGTTGTTACAAGGAAAGGACCTTCCAACAGTATTTTACATTTTAATAATAAACATCTTAAATGCTTTTATGCTTGCATGATTTCAGAGGCATATGTATTCCTAGTCATACTCCAAAACAGGTGGAATAAAAGGGACAGTAGAAACAAAGATATTTTCAATTCTCAATGAAGGAAAACAGGAAAGAATACTGTAACATTTAAGATGTGTTCATAAATATTTGTAGCAATTCACACATTCTCTGTTCCCCAGAGAAGAAAACTGATCTTGAAAAAGTAAGCAAGCAAACAAACACTAACCAAACCAATAGTTTCAAGTTTTAACTGGATGAAATAGTGATTGCAATATGCACAACCTTATGTTTTCATTTAAGTGAAACCTCTGAATTAGTATCTTTTGGGGAGGTGGACAGGATGAATAGTCATTTAGTCAAGCCTTAAAACCTACTGCTTCTATTAAGAAACAATGCTTAATTATTCTATTCTTCTATGCTTCTATTAAGCACACAGTAGTGCAAGTGGGTGAAAAAATAGAAAACACTTTAGAGGTGATATAAGAAGAGCCTGCACTTTGGTTTCCAATACCCTGGCTGCTTAAGTTGAATACAGCCTAATGGTCTTTTGAAAATTACTTTAAAGTGTTCAGCTGACTGATCAATTTATTAGATTTCAGGTTACCTGTAACTGCCAGGAACATGTTCTGTTTGCAGTAAGCTCAAGATCATTTTGACTAAATTGACTGGGTATTTAAAAAAACATTATCCTTGGTTTTCATGATGGAAGAGCCTGTTGCAGAGGCAATGAAATTCTTGGCCGACTCAGGATAACTCAGATGTCTGAATCTTGAAATGTCACTAAATTTGAACTTGAAATAAGTATTTCAGTAAAAATCATTCTGGTAAAAGTGGTCTTCATTCAAAATGAATAAAAAGCTTGATACATTAGTTCTGGTTTTTTTAGGTGGAAATTAGCTGTGCAAATATCTTTATGACCAAATCAGCAAATTCTCATTGATAGTCTAAAGGGACAGGAAGTGAGGGGTATGGAAGAGTTTCACAGCACCTTGATCTCTTTATTATCACTCTTTGTGTAAGGTCATAACAGTTTTTCGTAAGTTACTATATTTTCTGTGCAAGTTTTCTACTTTTTGTGTTAAAAAACATTAAAATAATATACTATATACAGGCTTATCTCAGAACCGACTCCAGGCACTGGTAGATGCCATCTCTTTAAAAGTTTTATCTGTAAAGTCTAAAACCAAAACAAATAAGCTAAGAGATGAATGCCTGGATTTGTTCAAGGGCTTTAAAATTGAACTGTGGTACATTTTTTGAGGTATGACAAATAGTCATTAAAATGGAGGAAAAAAGCATCTTTGATTTTCAATTAATTGTACTTCAAAGCTTTTTATGAAATTAATTTTTTTTTTACTCGGTTTTTGAGTTATATGCTTCTGAATTCAAGTTATTCTGAAAGTTGTTACATTTCAAGCTTTTAAAGATTGATTTTTTTAATGTGTAAAAATTCTTAAACATCAAACTTTTTTTCAGTTTTTGGTCTGTCTTACTGTGGATGAACCAATGACAGTTCTAAATGTTCTAAATGTTTTTGCTTACTGACTGTCTTTGAAATTGCCATTGCAAAATTAAATCAGTAAATAAGTTCATAGTTTGTAGGATTCATAGAATCTTTGCAGTTTTTCTAACTAAATTGCACAAATTTAGTCCTTTCATTTCACTGTACAGAATATCAGCACCTTTTTGGGGGTTTGAAGTACCAGTATAGTCAGACAGTGAAGGTATTTGATGCTTCAATTGCTAAAAAAAATTATATCATTAAGATAAAATATGACAATTAGGTCTTACAATAAATTTCTGGTTTCCTCTGAGAAGACCATAGTGGAAGCATAGTGAAATGCAGAAGGAACAGGTGAACTAAACATACTTTAGAAGAAGGAAAAATCCTGAGCTTCTTTTCAAAACACTGAAAGTGATCATTATGAAAGAATATGGTAGTGAATGATTGAATACAGCTGAAAGATCTGCATAGTATGCATGTACTTGTTGAACCAGTTTTGGAAGTAGATTCTACGTATTTTCAGTTTATTAGTACATTTGTGTATTTCTTTTTTTTCCAGGCACTGGCCCCTTCAGCCTTTTTACTGGAGTTACCTTGAGGCAATATTGTAGTTAGTCCAAGGCTCTCAAGGCACTGACTGAAGTGATATGGAATACTTAAAAGTCTTTCTGCTCTTCTGAACCAGACTTTTTTTCCCTTCTAAATGCAGATTTATAAAGCCTGCACTACAAGAGGAACAAGGAAAGGATTTTAGTGAAGGTACTTCCTGATCCTGAAAAAGTCAGGGGGCTTCAAGCCCATCTTGGACCTCAGAGCATCTCACAACTTTGTGGTAAAAGAAAAATTTAAAATAGTGCCTTTGGACTTAACCCTTTTATCCTTAATTGGAGACTAGTTATGTGCTCCAGATTAGAATATGTGTGCCACTACAATCCATCTGAATCATAGGACGTATGTGTATCTGGCATATGTAGTAGGCACATAATATTTAAAAGTCTTGTCTTAGGTTGATGTTGATTTTTTTCATGTTCTCAAAATATATAGTTCTTGCTGTGCCATTGTCTGTGGTTTTTTTTGTGAATACTGTTTTCCTGAGGTTGTTCCATGGTTTGTTCTTGAGAAAGCCACACAAAGGTCCTGTTTCCTGTGAGAGTGGAGGGATGGATTATGTGCCTAATGTCTGCCTAATTCTGTGCCTTTTGCATGAGCAATGGATATTATAAAGATTTCTCTGTAGAGTTATAAAGGAGAGAATTCATAGGAATGCATGTTGTGTGAGTTTTCTCATCTTTATTTATGAGACTGAAGCTCAGATTTGGGGATATCATTAGGAGGGGTAATCCTGAAGTGATTTTGAATTGTCAAGTTAAGATTATGGAACTTTTTTATAAGTATAGAATCAGTGGTTTTATTTATTTGTATGTTAAACAGAACCATCAGACATTACTGCACTTAGAAATAATATATAATTTTAGTATAGCTCTATTTCTAAACTACACATTTCTTTACAAATGCTGTTATAATCATGGCATTATATTCTGTTAGTGGCAACTTTACTGAAGTAGATTCTTGTGAATTTGCTTATTGATAGTATCTCTTTATTTCTTGATATCATCAGTTTGGTAGTATAATGAAAAGCTAATCCTTGAATAATAGATTATATTTCTAACTTTTTACACCTTATGAAAGCAACACAAATTTATGTTGTGTAATTTGATAAATTGAGGTTAAGATTACCATCCTACTAACTCTGATGCAGGATATTATTCCTAAACTACAAAAGATGTCTTACATAAGAAGAAACAAAAAATCCTGCTATTTATGCATATATGATCATATTTTATTATATATATTCAATATTAATATTCTACTCTAGAATGAACAGTTTAATTAGATTATAATTTGCTACCTAGATGTAAATTGATTTTCTTTTCTTGTTACATCTGTGATAGTATTGATGAATTTATAAGAAGCTTATCTGGATGTAATGTAGAGGAACGAATTAGCATTATTTATTTTATTTTGTTAGGTAAACTGATAAATCTCATTAGACTTTATCCAGTCAGATAAAAGACCCTTAGGGGAAAGTATTGGAATCTTCTTTTGGGGAAAACCTGCTTTTCTGTGACTCAATAAAAAACTGCTTGTTTAACTTGATTTTTAATAAAGGACTCATATTCCTACTGCCCCAGATTTTGCATTTATATCTGACACTATGTCTGAGAGTATAGGTCCTAATCATAAACAAAAGACTTCTCAATTTAATTAAACAGCAAGGATTTTATAGTTATGAATGCGAATGGTTTCAGTATCTACTGTATCTCAGAGGAGGTATGTTTAATCTCCAGCAATTATGGAAATTATTTTAATATCATTAAGTGTGTTGATGCCATTTAAGCACAGTTTCACTGTAGTTTCATACGTTCCTTTGACCTTAACTTTGTGCTACCTTCACTCAGTTAATAGACTTGCTGCTTGCCTAGCTGTTTTCTAAATGTTCATTGATAAATATTTATTGGTAAATGCTGGATATCACATATTATTCAAATTATATCCTTTGGTATCAATCTGAGTAGCGTGGAATTTTTTTGTGCAAAGGGAGGCCAAAAAACAAGTAATTCTTTTGGTAAGATACTAAAGTCACAAGTTATTTTCTTTTGTATCTGTCACGCTGACAGAGTAGAATGTAAATAGATTATAAAAGTTGATGTCATACTGGCAACAACAACTCTATATAGGATTAGTATTTAAAACTGTCTTGGTAAACATGAGACATTATTTCATAATCAAAGAAGCAGGCAAGTTGGAAGTATTGCACATCACTTGGAAAAACAACATGTGGACTGATCAAATGGACATTAGTGAAGCAGACTAGGTATGACTGAAGATGAAATTGAGACAGTTACTTGTATGGTGTTAAAGGCAATTTTGCTCTTGGATAATTTCGGTGGAAATGTTCTTTGTAAAATGCGACTGAAATAGCATGCCATACTCAAGTGATGAAAACTTCATCAAAAATATGGGTGACACTTTGGAAAGGGTTAATAGGAAAACAAGAGCATTAAGTCAAAGAAAGTAACCAAAGTTACTTTGACGAAAAGTGACATTGAAAGGGCATCATCTGTTTAGTTTGAAAATACTGATAATAAGGAAGATAAATCTATAAATGTGTACAGGTTTGTTACAAACAGTCATTATACATGCAGTGGAAAATAGGAAGACATAATTGGAGGAAATGTTTAAAATCATTAAAAATTAATTCTATTTTAGAAAATATTGTGCTTGAGCTGCAGAACAATATTATCAGATTTGGATTTTTCAAGACCAGTGATTGCAGCGTTTTTCAATGTTTGCCCTAGTGATTTCTCATTTTGTTTAAGAGGTCAAGCTACAGCAACCTTCTAGTCCATGGAGGGGGGTTTGTTAGTATCTAGATTTTCCTTTCTCTTTTCAGTTTACTCTTAGGATTCATAGAGAAATGGGGTATTTTGTAGTACCTAACATGACCTAAGGTTATAAAACAGTCTGTTTTGTGCATAGACTTTTGTTTGACCAGGTGGAATAAAAGAGAAAAGTAGAGTGGTTTAACGCGTGTAAGACCTTTCAGTGATCTTAAAGACTGCCTGATGTTTATATAAGAACTGGTTGCTCTAATGAGAGAACATCTCTGCTTAGAGTGGTTGTGCACAAGCACAGAAATTTATGTTCTGTTTGTTGTACAGGAAAATGGAATTTTCTCTTCAAGACAAAAACATATTTTCCTCTGACAAATGTATTTTGTCACTTGGCAAATCTGCTGTAAAAGGTGAAGTGCTTTTGTATCACTTTTGATGAAAGGTTGTCTGAGTGCTAGGTATTTTAACTGTTTTATGCATTAAATGTTTGCACAGTGATGTTGGGGGGGTTGTGGAGGTTTTTTTGGTGATATTTTTATTAATATTACTGTAGGTAGGCTTCAGATGTGGTGAGGAGTATTGATTAGTGCAGTAACTACTAGTACTAACTGTGTAGATTGGTAACAACAGATCAGTTTCCTATATGAATGCTAAGGATCAAAAAATTTCCTCCAACTGGAAAATGCTGCATTTTCTCTTTGCCTATCTACACCCCTCCCTCTCCTCATCCCCCAGAAATTCTGTTTCTAAAAGAAATATCCTAAATCCCTAGCATCAGATTTCTGTAAATTAGTTGGTATGATTTAACACTGGAAGTGTATTTTCCCTTCTGGAAAAAAACCCACAAAAGTCTTTGATGCATCTAATGAATATTGCTGATTTTGTTCCCTTTTGAAATATGAACTAGGAAGAAAATTATTTTTGTGTTATTGGACAAGTATCCATGCATATCGGTCCCAAAATACATGAAGTAATTCCTCAGGGGCTTATGGGGTTTTATCTCAAAATTAATTAACAAGTTGATTTTGATACTCTTTGTTGCTTTCATTTTTCTTTTTTTTCAGTAGAGTTTGCCACCATTGAAAGGAGACATTATCAGATGTCACTGATAATAGTTTGAGGTACACAGAGATGTAGAGTTCAGTATTTACAATAAAATATAATAGAAGAAGTATTATCTGGGTGAAATCATGAGAATATTTTACATTTGAGAAATAGATATTTCAAAAAGGGGAAATAAAGATAGCTTAAAATACCAGGAATCAAATTTTCTTTGAGAAGAGCATGCATGAATCAGGCTCCAATACCTTCAGAAAGTGGAGGACATTGGTCACAAGATTTGCATGGATGAGGATTTGAATAACTTTGTCCAAAATTTTCTCTGTTGCCTAGATTTCTTACAAAATGAATTTTGAATAGAACTGAAAAGTGTCTTGAAATGCTGTGAAACACACAGCTTCTGAAGCTCAATTTAGTAATTGAGCTGTAGGAAAAAAGCATTGATCTGCTGCCAAGGAGAGTGTCACAATTACGAGCCTGCACAGTTGGCTTTTGATGAGTTTTGTTCCTAAAGAAATATTAAGAACAGACCATCAATTGAGATATTAGAAAATGTCTGATTTCTGTATAACTAGAGGAACACTATGAACAGATAATATCCTGAATATTGTGTATATGGCATTTATTTTCAGAACAATTATTTTATAGGCTCTATAGTTACATTTTATAGGTCATCTTTAGTAATTCATAGCAGAAAAGCATGCAAAATGGATAAGGGGGTCTTTACCTAAAATGTTATGTTATTCATACTTTTGACTGAGAAGGTCTTGAATCTTACATAAGGGACCATTAGAGTTTGGAAAGAGCTAAGTAACTTGATGTAACCTTTTTTTTTATTTTTCTTTTTAACCCAGCAGTTTGAGTAAATATTCAGTTTTCCTTCTTAAGCAAAGGGAATTTTTATGGTTAGGTTTTATTCTATGTTTTTCCCCATCACCCTCTACAGCAAGGAGAGAGCTTTTTAAATAACAGGGGAGTAATTTTTGTGCTCAAGTTACTCATGGTTTTATTCTGTATTTTTTTAAAAAATGAGGAAAATAAGTATCTTGATGTTTTCTTGGGCTTCAGTGCAAGAATCACAGAAGTATTTTCTTCACATTCTACATATGTACACAATGAACAGATAAATGCCTGGTTTAAATCAAGGTCTTGATTCTTTTTTTTTCCATGTACCTCCATCCCTAAAGACATGAACCTATGTAATGGCAATTCATGGCAGTTTCTTCGGATTCTAGTTTTCTTGGACTTTGGGGGGCATTTTTTGATGAAATTCCAACATATATCAGAAGGCTTGTAGTTTTGATTTTTAACAGTATTTTTGGAAGCTACCATGGCAAGAAGTGCTTTATGCAGTTTAAATATTAAGCCCTAGTTTGTTTTTACCTCATATACATCAGTGTTCAGTAATTAAACATTACAACTTACTGATTCTTCTACCATCTTTCAAAGCAATTTTTCTTGCAATTTTAAGGTGTGAAACAGTTTTGATTCTATTTACCCAGTTACATTATTTTTTTAAGAGAATTTCTGTTTTGTTTGCAATTTTGAAGTCCTAGTCTATCAAAGTTCGTCAACAGTCAAGAACTCAGAATACATATCTATGCATATCTAGCTGAATTGTGGTTTCTAACCCACCAGCCTTTCTGGTGAATTTTAACATATGTAGTTACTTCAATTCATTTTCTTTATAACATAAAGCAGTTTAATCTGTTTTAATTACTCCCCTCTTGATGTTTTCAGAACTCACTTGCATCTGTTTTTCTCTTTTGTTCTTTAGTGGAAGATCACTGATGCAGTATATAATTTGGCTTCATAGTTACACCCAGTATTGGGTGTGCTTGTTGCATTTTTTACCACTTAGGTGGTTTTTATCTTGGCTTTTATGGGAGAAGAGTGAAAGAAGCTAACCAGTTTTGAAGGTTTTGCGTTACTTTGCATTAAAATTGTGCCTATGTGCCTGTGCCTATGTGTCCAGAGAACTGACTCTGATGAAAACATTTATAATGGGAAATGCTCCAATCCATCTCAGAAGGTTTGCTGGAGAAATTTCAGTAAAATTGGTCAGTCTGAGCTAGAGTTCCTCAAGGAATTTGTTTTCCTGATGTATTTGAATAAAGTTACTCTGCTGAGCAATGAACATTATTGACTTGACCTGTGAATCCAAGTGCCTTGGAGAGGTGTTTTTTTTTGGATGAGCCTTTATCATTGATGATGCTCTGACATTTACTAGTAGTGAGTTATGACTTCTCACATGAGTTGAAAGCATCTTTTGTGAAGGAAGGATGAGTGAGCTTCAAATGGAAGTGATAATTATGGTAATTGTGTTGCAGGTGTTAGCAGTAAATGTGTGTATCAATATACATGCCCATATGTTTATGCCTGTTGGAGGAACAGAAAACAGTGATCTTTTGAAATACTGAAGATCTTTGTTTAAGAAGCAATATTCTTTTAGGAGACAGAGATTAAAGTTGTTAGACATCTAAATCTTTGTTCATATTTTTGTCTGTAAATAAAGCTACAGCAGTTTACATCTTTTTAAATTTAATAATGAAAGTAATTGAAATAAGAAGCGGGTGATGGGGTGAGGGGTGTGTTCCAACTCTTGTTGAAAATGTTTCACAAGTTAAATCTTTTATTATAGGAAAGACTGGTCAAAATATTTTTGATGCTTGTATGTATACATTAGATTATCTAGGAAAAGTGGTTATGCTTGTATGACAAAAGATACCTGTTTTGAGTTTCAGAGACCCAAAAAAGTATGAGGTAAAAGAATTCAAGATATACCTTTCCAAAAGTGTCAGAGAAAGTGTCAGGATTTGCTTTTCTTAAATTGCAAATATTTGTGATGCATCCAATTTAGGACTAAGAGCTCAAATCTGCAGTAACGTCTCATTTTTTGATGGGCTGGTAGCAGTTAACTCCTGCTCCCAGTGCAGACGTGAAATATGTGGTCTTTATGTGAGTGGTTTAGTCATGGTTTTTGTATTAATGCAGTTTATTTTAACATCGTTTTAGGATTCTTAGATTTCTTGAATAAATGAAATAAATTACAGCTGACTCTTTCCCATAATGGTGCCCCTAAAGTAAAATATTTCAGATAAAAATTTCCATTTGAATTTTACCAATAACCATTAAAACCGTTCACTCTTTAACTGAATGAAAGATATGACCTGAATAATGAAAAGAAAATATTTGCTTGCTTCTTCTGAAAGATAGTAATATTCAAGTTTTTGCCTTAAAATAAGGAATAGAAAACCTTTAAATATTATCAAGTTGCTCCTCTGTTTTATGCAACCACAGTGCATTAAGCAATTGTATTCAGCTTTTTGCATGACATTCTTTGCAATGATACAGCTTCAGTGAGATGCAGCTCTTTTTTTTTCAAATAAAATCTACAATTTTTATAGTGGGATATTATTTAAGGGCAGAAATTGAATGGGACTTCAGGAATAATGTGGTTTAATTGAATTAGTCAGTGCTTTTGTATATGCACAAGAATTATGTCTTACTTTGTGTAACTACTACAGTCCTCCTGAAATATGTTAAAATAAAATATTAGTATCTAGTCAAAATTCCTGCATTTCAAATGCTGAAAATCTGCCCTGTCATTGCTAGCTTCCTCTGACTATCTTATTACTCTACATACATACAATGAACTCAAAACACATTAATTCAAGAAGTTAAAAATGTATACATTTTGATACAATAATAAATTTGTTTAATCCAAATACACATTTTTAAAAAGTAGCCAGATGAAATATAATATTTATACTACAGTTCCTAAGGTCTTTGGTGAAGAAAGTTCCTGGAAATATTTTTTGCACTAATATGTTCTTTGCTTGACAGATAATTTAAATTTAATGAGTATGTGTAGCATTACTGAAAAATTATTATATGCACAAGGTCTCCTTTTACTTGGAGACATAAGACTTGAGGAATTCAATTGTATAAGCAGAATAAAAAGATGTGGTGTTCTGTTGATGGATGAGAATGAAGATTCATTTTGAGCTTTGGTGTTCACTTATCTCTTAATCTGTATTGTTTCTGAGAGAGTTCTTAACACGCTTTTTTTCACAGTACATGAGGAGTTCTTAAAAAACTTGATGACATATCTTTTCTCTTCCTAACTTGTAATGGGCTGAGACTGAGAGCAGGGTTGGTTTAGCTAAGTTTTGATTCCACTAATGTTATTTTTAAAAAAGTAAACAAACCAGCAAAAACACCTATTAAGATTAAACATTTAAATTGAAATCTTACTCTGAAAGAAGACAGCTCCAGATAAGGAGAAGTGTAAAATACCCTACCCAAGTATAGAGGAGGCTCTCACAAAGTCTTGCACAAATTCTTAAAAACTCTGAAAGCTGATCCAGGATATGGTTAACTATTATATTGTCTAGTAATCTAGGAGTCTTCAGCATGAAACAGGGCAAAAGCAAGCATCCAAAGGCATTTTTGGTTGTGATCACAAATATGCATTGAAAATCTTATGCTTAGATTTTATGCTTAGAAGTATGCTTAGAAGGCGTGTTTTAAACAATACTTCAGCACAGGAATTTAAGAAGTTGAAAATATTTTCATAGGAAGCTCGTTTGATATATGGCAAGTAATTCAAAGGTTCTTGATATAAAAAGTTATTAAAGCTTCTGATTGTGTTTATTCAGCTAATGAGAAATTCGAGTTGACTTTTCATTTCCTACTGATTGTAAGGTAATAGCGTAGCAGTGAAGTTCTGGGAAATTTACTAGCCAAGTTTGATGCAGGTGAACAGAGAAGCCAGTAAAAAGATAAGGGAGAAATGGTGGCCTAGTCAGGATTCTGAATGAGATTTGTAGGTTGGGTGTATGGAGACAATTCTCGGTGAAGTGGTTTGATATGCCAAGAGGGTAACTGAATTTGAGGTCTAAGATGTGAAAGCAAAAGAAATAAAGCCACAGACAAAACCCTGAATAATCTGCAAAGAAAACACAGAGCAGGGAACAAGGAGAATCTACTCAGAAGAAATTTGGAAGGGGTGATTTGATAAGTAAGAAATGGATCTTATGGGAACTGATGAAAGATCAGATCCCATGAAGAAGTAAGCTCCTTTACAGTGGGGAGTGTTAAGGATGTTGAAGATAGAGTATTCATTCTGCTGTATATAGTTAAGAAGTTGTCAGAAGTTTTGGCAAGAGCAGTTTTTGTTGTAAAAGGTTTCTTTTAAAGGATGGCATGAACAGAGGGAAACTTCAGGGAACAGTTGTAATACTGCATTCTTTGAGCTTGTCAGTGAAAATACATGAGGTACAATGATAGACTACAATTGCATGAGCCACAAATGTTCTAGTATAATTTTGTTTTTCTATACCTTACAATATACGAACCTGTAATAATAAATATATATATATAGGCTAATGAAGTCAGTCTGTTCAGCTCAGGGCTGACTCTTTTGGTTAGTAGCATACTCTATGTTCAAATGTAAGAAGAGGCATTAGACTACAGAAAAAAACAGTTATCCATATGTATTTATTAAGAAGATATGCAAACAGTTGCCATAATGAATGATGCTAAATTATAATTTAAATAGCTTTGTACTTTAACTTATTGCAGAGAGACACTAGTTCCTTTAGTGACTATATATATGTAGAGCCAGTTTTCTTCACTCATTTTTTCTAAGCTGAGTTGAAAAAAAAGCAGTTGTGGATGAGAATTGAATCTTTCAGAATCTTTAAAATACATTTTAAATATCCTTAGGTATCTTGATTGTGCTTTGCAACTGCTAACAGCAGTTCTTTAGCAGTTATAATGGGGAGTAGATGTATATTTTTAAGTAATTTTCATAATTTCTTGAAGAAATAATAGCATTAAGAAAAGAAGATCTGCAAATAATTGATGTTAAATATCCATTGTTTCTTGGTAATGTTTTGTATATTTATTTGTTGTGGTATGTTCCTGTTCTAATGTTGTTTTAATCCTCTGTATGTAAAATTTATGTGCTGTAACATTAAACCTGAATGAGGAAGCTTGGTTGCCAAAAGATAATTTAGTAAATGTGTTTTTTTCAGATACCTTCTGATATATAATCCTACGGAACAAGAGCGATTTTCAGTGGTTTCAGTCAATGTGAATTCACCCAGAGTTAAATTATTGTCTCCTTTGGGAAAACCTGTTACTGTCCAGATTAGTGCTGTTTGGGATGGAGCAACTACAGTATCACATGAAGCCTATCAGGTACCCTACTTTAAGTAAATGCATTAAAATATGTTTTTTGACAGATACTGTAGCTTCATAGTTGAAGAAAGTGGAAAGTGTACTTCATATATTGGCAATTTTATTCCGTATAGAAAATACTATTAATTCAGTCGTTTTTAGTAAAAAAACAGAACAAAACAACAAAACAACAAACACCACCCCCCGCAGCATGTACTACCACCCCCTCCCCCCACCCGGCCCCAATAAAGTCAACATAAATGTGTTTAGCATTAATGTTTCTTAAACTGATAACCTGTTAAACTTTTGTGGTATAATTTACTATCTTTAAAGAATCAGTTTCAGCTGTATTATTGGAAAATACTGGATGTCCGTCTTTTCCCCTCAGTTTCTCAATTGAGCTGCTTCTTTCTTCAAGTGCCAGTCTGTACACACAGTCACACAAGTCTGTATGTTCTTCTGGCTGGAAGGTCTGATATGTGCAATGGCTTAAGCATTTACCTTCAGATGTCTTTTTCCCTTCCAAATACTCAAGCTGGACAGATGACTTCAAGCCCACCTCCTGTTTTTCACTTGAAGCAAAACTTCTGAGAATTTTTGAGTTGTACATCATTATAGAAAATTGTCCTCACATCACACATCAAAAATTAATTTCATTAAATTTTTTATGATCGATGAATAGTGTATTACTGTAATAGTAATACTGTATTGCTTATGTTAGGCTTATGTGTTGATCCCTTTTGATGTAGGAACTTAGTTCAGGGTAATATTTCTGTGAAGCTAACTCAATAACTCTCTCTCGGTTGTGTTCCAAAGGGACACCCTTTGTGGGTAAACCCTGCTAAGCAGCTCAACCCCACACGCATGCTCGCTCAGTAGGGTGGAGGATAAAGTTAGATGGGTAATGGTGAGAAAGCTCGTGGGTAAAGCTGAAGCTGTGTACACAAACAAAGCAAAACAAGGAATTCATCCACTGTGTCCCAAGGTTGGCCGGGTGCTCAGCCATCCCCAGCAGAACAGGGCTTCATGACATGGAACAGTGACTTGGGAAGACAAACACCATCACTCCAAACATCCCCCATTCCTTTTTCTTCTCACAGTTTTTAATGCTGACCATCATGTCACATAGTCTGGAATATCACTTTGGTCAGTTGGGATCAGCTGTCTTGGCTGTGTCCCCTCCCAACTCCTTGTTCTCCCCCAGCCTTCTCACTGGTGCAGCAGCAGAAAGGGCCCTGATGCTGCATAAGCCCTGCTCAGCCATTGCTGAAACATCCCTGTGTTATCAATATGGTTAATACTGAAACTAAGCACAAAAAACGCTACTGTGAAGAAATTTAAGTTTATCTCAGCCAAAACCAACACAATAATTAGTACTTTTATTGCCTGAAGAAGAAGAAATTAAATTAATTTTCTGGACTTCAAATTCTAAATAAATTGCTTTGGAGATGTACATTCTCTACTACTCTTCTATGCTTCTATGCAGATTATAGCTCCTACAAAAACAGAGACTGAAAATGAGCTTTATACTTAGTGATTTTCATGCATTTTTTAAATTTAAATTTAAATTTAATTTAAATTTCAAAACAAAATAAGCGTCTGTGTGCACTTGATCCAGTACATGTGCTTTTCTTCAATGAAAAGCAAATATACTCAGAACTGCATATCACAGCTAACATTCTTAACAAGATTCAAAATTATTATTGCATTGATAATTGGTAATCTTGATGACAAGCAAATTAGTGTTGCAGATATTTTTGTTTGTTAATTCTTCATATTTATGGACTACCAGAAAACTCAGCCATCCTAAAATCATTCAAGCAAAAGGAGTTAACTCTGAACAAAAATTCATTATAAAAAGTTGATATTTTGCTATTTTTAGTAATGGCTACTTATTTGCACCCAACAGATCTCTTTTGTCGCACATCTACCACCTCTTGGGATTGGAGTTTACCAGCTTTTGGAGGATGAGAGTTCTGAAGCAGTTTTAGCTGATTATAACATATATGTAAGGAATAGCAGACAGGAGAAGCTAGATAGAGTTTTCAATATAAAAGAGATGCAGCATTCTGTGGATAATATAATATTAGAAAATGCATACATGAAACTGTGGTTTTCTGGAATGTCTGGATTACTGGAGGTACGTTACATTTTATTTGAAAACACAAAAATTTGTATTTTAATTTTGGTGGTGCCTTATGGAAACCTAACGTGAATCTGTCCTTTTAGAAAATAACTACCAAAAGAGATGGTAAAAATCATCAAATGAAGCTGGAGTTTGCTTGGTATGGAACTACCAGTAACCGAGATAAAAGTGGAGCTTATCTCTTCTTACCAGATGGAGATGCCAAGGTAAACTTTTTATTTGCAAAAAGATTCTAATCTTGAAGTAACTTTAAGTGCTTGGCAAATACAGATCAGAATAGCTATTTTCTAGTTTTCTTTTCTTTTAGCAGTCTTTCCTACAAGCACACTTTTTGAGGTCTGTGAGTTTACAGTTTTGAACTAGTTAATGTTGTCCCCAAAACTGAAATAAAAACTGTGTGGCTGGATATAATGACATGGACTATTGAAATGATTGGCAGAAGTTCATACATCTTAACCCTACATCAGAATAAAAACACAATCAAAATTTGAAAATGTGAAAATCTAGAGAATGTATATGGCTCCCCAAAACCTTAAGAACCTTGCAAGAAATCCAGTGAGAAGTGACCATTCATTAACAGTAAAATATGTTTGTTTTTACTTTCTATGGTGAAAATGTGTAGGACATACTGATTCATTTCTACATCTTCACTTTTCTGATTTTTAATATTTTTTTCTAATTGTGAATGAGTTGCTTCTGCTTCAGAGCTACTTTTGAAGCTGATATTAGCATATTTAGTTTAATATAGTCATTAAGATACTGAGTGCCAATTGGTGAATATAAAGACAGAGTAGCAAGGAGTTCTCCTGATTTAGTTCTCTAGGGTTATCATTGTGTAATTACTGGACAGCAGCAGCATACTCTTCTTAGTTTTCAAACTAGAAATGGGGAAATGGCAACATTCTTACAGAGACTTAATTACCATACAGAGTCTACTACTTCCCATCTGGAACTGGAATGGTGATATTTCAGAAGGCAAAAGATAAAATAATGAACATTTATGAAGTTAGCTAGTTGGCAGCATATTTTTTCTGAGTTTCTCTTGTGAAAACTCAAGTTGCATACATAAGGCAAACGAGTTCTACGCTTACCACTTTAGGAAATATGCAAGGGTAATCGTTCTACATTTGGTGGAAGGGAAAGGTGTTTGGCTTTCTTTCTTTTTCTTTTCCTTTTCTCTTTCTTTTTTTCTTTTTCTATTTCCCCCTTTTACGTGTGTAAATCAGTCTGGAAGGGACAAAACAGTTTCCTTTTCTTTTAGCAGTCTTTCCTAGAAGCACACCTTTTGAGGTCTGTGACTTTACAGTTTTGAACTAGTTTGTATATTTAGTCACATAATTGTTTACTTCAGATATATTCATCAGGGTTCCCTTTTCCTTCATTTTATATGCCATTTCATATTTCTTCATTTTATTATGTTTTTATCTATAAATACTTGAATAATTAGGGTCACTTAGGGTTTTTAATTTTTATCTTTCACTAGCTGTGCGGTCACACTTTAACTAATTTTATTTTATATTCTAATTCATCTTTTGCTTATGAAAATAATCACTAAATCTAGCAATTAACTATATATTTAAGTAATTTGCTTTATGAAAATAATCTGGACAAATTCAGGTAGAAAAATGGTATGGTTTAAACAGAAAGTCTGTCACATGTCTGCAAGCACAATTAGAAAAGAAAAAAGAAATTAAAATGCATTTTAAGTTAACATTAAAAGGGTGCTCTTCAACTTTTGTAACATTTTATACAATAAAATGAAATTGTTATACTTCTGAAAATTCTACTTCATTAGTATTATGCTTCACCATAAGGCTCATTTGGCTTGCATTTTAATAACACTAATTAAATTGTCCCACTGGGAATAACAGTGTAATTCCATAGTAGTTTCTAAACCAGTTTGATCTAATGCTTTCTGTCTTAAAAAAAATGCCATCTGTTCAGGGTTCTTAGTGTGATGTGGATTGACTAACTTTCTAAGTCCGCATGTGAATTGGCAGTAGGATAGATGGCAGATAGTTTTCTTGATTTTTGGCTAGGGGTTTTGTTGTTTTGGGTTTTTTTCTTACCTCCTTTACCTTACGTATTACAGCAAAATTTGCAAAGAATAATTGCTTTTTATATTAGCTATTTTCCTTTGGTATGGGTAGAGTTAAATGCTTTCTTTGCCCTTGTTAACTGATTAATTTTTCATCTGATAAATCTTTTGGTTACTCTATTTTCAGTTCTTCAAAATTCAGAAATTATTTTTCTTCATCGGGTTTAGTTATTTGTCTAACCATAGTGCTAAGCTACAATGGTGCAGAACAGAGGCACAGAGTAGGGGCTCCAGGGTCTAAAGAGGTAGGGCAGTCCTCCCACCATGCCTTTGTTTTTTCTGCAAAATCGAAACAAAAAGCAAGGCACCAGAGAAAAAGGCAGCATCTTATTTTTTTTTAAATGGCAATGCAGTGTAACTTATTTTAGCAAAGTTTCGAAGGAAGGCCTCACAATAAATATAAACAAAATGTCCTGTTCATGAAGGCAAAACATGTTTTTTTTCTCCTATGAGTTCATGAAGAATGTCCAACTGTTTTTTGTAGATCTGTGGGAAAAAACCCCATAGTATTCAATAAACTTTGAAACAGTTAAATGTCTGTATTTTCTTCTGTGTATTCAAGACAAGTCAATACGCGATTACTTCTTACTAGCCCTGCTTGATATCAATTGGGAATAGAACAAAGCAGTTTTTTCCAAAGCATCAGATGCTAAATATTTGTGGGATCAATGTGAGTATTTGATTTTCTTTGTTTTACAAATAATCTTTTCAGTATCAAAGTGATGGTTTTTAGTACACCTAGACTAGGAAATTTTTTCTCTCTCAGGCATCTGGTTCTGTGATTCTGTGTATGTACTAGTTCCCATAGGTACTTATGTACTAAGAGAATATATAAGAAAACAGAATTTTTTTCCCCTTGCAGGATCTCTAGTGCTAGAGCTAAAGAAAAAAAATACTAGCTCAGTCTAGTCTCAAACCTGCCAAATAAGGGGCAATCTGCTTTTGAGAAACACCTTTTCCTGTCTTAGTCTTAGGCTTAGTCTTGAGTTGGTTTTTAGGTGTTTTTTTTAATTTCAGACCTATCCTGAACATATCATCTGTGGCTGAAAACTTTCCCCTGGGCATAGATTTTTGGCACCCAGACCAGCACTATGCTGCACTACCAGAAGTTTCCTAGCCACACTAAAATGGTTAGGAGTGCTTAACTTGTCTACAAGGGGAAAAGCTTATTGCCCATGATTCATGCCTCCAAGCTGCAATATGCCATGCCATTTTCTATACAAACCATTAAATATTTTGGTGAAGATATATCTCCAGTTATTTCCACCCTTTGGCGCCAGTTTTGATATATTTTGGCAGTCTGCTGTGTGTGTAAGTGAATTCTCTTAGGTCACAGGTCATTGGCTTGTCCTGATGACCTCAGGTTTTTCACTTCATTTTCTGAGAGTTCCTTTAGGTGCTGTTTCAGTATATTTTTATATACCCTAGGGATTCATGAGATATTATTTTGTTCCAAATATTCTCCCTTAAAATTCCTAGCTAGCTTCTCCCCAGCCCTCCTGCCCACTATCTTTCTACAGCAAGCTTGTCTTACTTCTCTTGAGTAGGAGTACAGAAAGATGATTTCTGAGTCCTTTGACCCATAGTTCTGTTGTCTTGTTTCTGAAAAATACTGATTTCCAGGCTCAACAAAAGCTGACTCACCAGACTGTTGGATCTTGCACAGTGGAATTCATTCCATCGGAGCTGAGAGGAACAGATATTACAGCAGCTATTTATTTTAACTCTTTAGAAAGTGGAGTCTTCAGACTAACCATTGGATATGAAATCAAAATATTTTTATTTCAGTTCAAGATGTGAATAATTCACAGATTACTTCATGCTGTGGAAGGTCCTTTAGTCCATGCTTGTTTACAAAGTAGACTTAAACACTGAATTTGGACAACGACTTAGTCAAATCAGTTTTGCAAATATCTATCATTGTTCTTTTCACATTGCATTAGACTTTCATGTCAAAAGTACCTTTGTATTTCAGTTGCAGGACCAGGATTATTTCACAGACCCGTGCATCTCACCAAGGATCTTTACAATGATACTAAAATAATTGCATATTCAATGCATAAAGACGTTTTCCTGCTTAAAAGCTTGGTTGATCGAAATGTTTTTGTTGAGGCAAACTTGGGAAATTATCTCTTTGTAGGTTCTGAACTCCTGGTATTTCTCCTGTTAACTACCAACAAATCAATTTCTAAGATTAGTGCTTTTCTAAGCACTAAATAAGAATTAGAAGTCTCTCCTGTTCTATCACTGCTATATTTTTACTTCAATTTTCCTGCTTGGGCAACAATCAGGGAACATCAGCCATCCATGAGAACTTGAATATACATCATACTGCCACTCCTTCTATCAGAAAGAACTTGTCTGATCCCCAAAGCTACATGATAGCATCTGCCTTTGTAAGCCGCCTTCTTCTTTTATTGTTTTCTAGCACTGTGGCTGAATTGGAGGCTTGCAAACTCAATGCATGTCCTAGCAAAATTACAAATTATTATTTTAAAAAGATTGATTTGTTTCAGGCAATATCTACAAAATAACAGTTCCTTTTCCATCAACTGATCCTTCTGTTTAGTTCAGAACAGTCTGTGTGGTTGCCTTTATCTTCAGAAAAAGAGCTGATTTGGTTACATATGCAGCCTGGAGGCTCAGGTGTGTGAACTTAGTATTTGTGGGAATATCCCAGAATCTGAGAGCTAATATATCCATCTCATTTCAGCTTTCTCCGTATTTTGATAGCTGTTGTCAAAAGCACACTCATGTTTGGAAATATCACACTCAAAACTCAATGGAAAAGAGTTCCTCCAAATGTTTGGTGGTTTGTGTTTTTTGGTGGTGTTTGGTTTTTTGTTGTTGTTGGTGGTTTTGTTTGTTTGTTTTTGGTTTTGTTTGTGTTTGTTTGTTTGTTTTTGGTTTTGTTTGGGGTTTTGTGGGGTTTGTTTGTCTGTTTTGTTTTGTTTTGTGGTGGGTTTTTTGTTTGTTTATAGGTTTGTTTGTGGTTTTTTTAATTATTTCAGGTAATTTTTTTCTAATAAGTGAACAGTCTTTTATATTCCTGTGCCACTCATCCAGCATCTCTTCATTTTGCTGGCTAGCTCCAGTGAGAGCCCAACAAGAAATACTCTTACAAACTACAGAAGACCATAAGATCTGTGCTACTTTGATAACAGAATATATTTTGGGAGTCTGCTGTGTGTGTAAGTGAATTCTCTTAGGTCACAGGTCATTGGCTTGTCCTGATAACCTCAGGTTTCATTTTCTGAGAGTTTCTTTAGGTGCTGTTTCAGTCTGTCTTTTCTAGCTTGAGTACCTTCATGTACCTAACCTGCAGTTAGGATTTTGAAGGATTTGATTATTCCACCATTGGATCAGTCAGTCATCCAGTTCCTCCTCAGTGGGCTTTTTAACTTTTAGAAGCCATGTAGTCGCAGATTAAGTGAGTTTGTCTTCTCTGTCAATATGTGATAAAAAAACAAATATCAATCACTTCTGCCAGAAGGGAAGATCAGTTTACGGTTAAGGATATTGTCAGTTTCTCATGGAAATAAGAGGTTCTAGCCTAAGATTTGGTCTTGAGATTTCTTTTATCTCAGCGTATTAGTTCATCTGTCTTATGTGCCTCTTGAATATAATTTTCCTTCTGTATTTCTCACCTAGCAAATAGCTTTTGCAAAATAGATAACATTTGTCTGTCTTATTGACCAGATGAGATCCTATGGAAATATTCCATAATTTTTTCATGTTGACTATCAAAAAGTACAAAACACTATTTGGAGGGGTTTTATTGATTAACTGGATAAGATTTTCAGTAGGAAAAACCCTCTCTCCCTAAACCAAACAATCTTATCAAAGTGGAAGTAGCTGACTTTTCTTCCAAACTCCTCTAGAAAATATTCCTGTACTTGATAGCTGCAGAGTTGCCTCTTGTAGCTCTGGCAAAGCTTTTATTAAAGAATATTATGAAGCTCTGAGAATAAGTATGTGAATAGAAAAGGAAGGCTTTTTGCTCTTGAAAGTCTCTTTCAGTTTTTTCTTTTATACAATACTTCTTGAAATCTTCCCTGTAAATATATATGTATATATATGCTCAAAGAATATTGGATATTTACCTGTACTTGTTCTTCTCTAGTGTGTTTTGCCTGTATGTATGTGAGCTTGATCTCTGTTCTCCCTCAAAATACATTTGATCTTGAATTGTTTCAAGAAAGACAATGCTCTGTCCTTATGGCCTTGCTCTGTACAGAAGACAATTACCCTCTGAGAGCTTTCTGCCTAGATCCCTCTGAATAATGCGTTTTTCAAGCATTTGGGATAGGGTTTTTTTAAGTGAAGTCTTTATTTACAGCTGTTTCCCTATTGAAATAGTTGCACATGTTGTATTTTCATTTTTGGCTTGTACACTCAATATTAATTCGTTTTACCCTTGCAGCCATCCATTTGTTTCCATCTGGTGCACACAGTTTAGTGTGGGATCAACTGTTTTTTTTTTAAAAAAGTCATTGTTTGCCTAGCCAAGACTTTTAATACTGTGACTACATGGAAAAATAGTTTTCTTCATCTCTGTAGTTTGACTGTGGATATGCAAAATTTGTCCTAGTCTGTGGGAGCCATGTAAGCCAGTGGTAAGCCACTGTCCTTCTTGACATTTCATAATGATTCCCAGCCGTACCCTGCATTCCAGAGAGCTCCACCAGCAACTATAGCTGCTTCTGAGGAAGAAGAAGCTTCCTCTTCTGTTTTCAAAGGATATGCAAACTGATCCAAATATCAGAGTAGGGGAGGATTTCCTTATGCAGTGTCTACCACTAACAGAGGTAGTTAAACCACCTGCCCCAAATTTTGAAACTACAGTATTTAATTGCTGGTTAGCAGTATTAATTTTGCTAGCAAAAGAGCTCAATCCAGATGCAGTATCAATGCATTCATGTGCTTGTCTGTAGATCTTGTATCCATTAATCCTTATAAAATACTTGTGAAGTATGTAGTGAAACTTATCCTAATTTTAGCTAAAGAAAATGTAAGACCCTGAAGAGAAGTTGCTAAACTTCAGATCAGGAGTAATTTTTTAATCTCCAGTTTTTTAGATCTAGAATTGTTAAAAAATTTACTATTTTAATATTTATTAAGCACTTTAATTTATTGACACTACATTTATGCAAAACATCCAAAATACTCACTCTGACTTTCTGTTTACTTTTTGTAGCCTTATATTTTTACAGACCCACCTACCATAAGAGTGGCTCATGGAAAGATTTTCTCAGAAGTTGTTTGTTTTTTTCACCATGTGACACATACCATTCGGCTGTATAAAGTCCAGGGTAAGAGCTGTGAAATTCTGTCTCTCTTTGCAGCTACTTTACATCATTATGGTCTTGGATCTTACCTGCCTTTTTAATGTATAAATGCAGTTCTGCACTAGTGCAGAGTTAATGAGAGTGAAGTTGTATTTACTCCAGTCCACTGTGATTCCTCTCTGAGTATCATGTTAGTCATTAAGCTGGTATACTTAAGAGATTTGTTGGAGATACCTCTCCAGACTTTACTGACTCATCTGCTAGCTGTATATTTTGAAAATCAGGAAAAAAAAAATAAAAACATTGGAGATAATGTAAAAATGTAGTTTCCTTCATGGTTTCACATCTGATGGAAGTACAATATATATTAATGGCCTTAATAGAGAAGTCTAGTTTACTTCACAATTTTAGATTTTAGTTATTTATGACCTCCCTTTGTATGTTCTTTATCTGCTTGGGAGAGCTCATGACAGAATTGTCTGTGTCTGTTGAGAGGCACCAGCACCAAACATCAGTCTTTTGGGTCTTAGGACATAACATCATATCAGTTTTCCTTTGTTTTCTTCAGTAAGGCTTTCATTTGTTTGTTTCTCTACTGTTCAGCTACTGATTTCCAAGGAAATTCTAAGTAAACATTAATTTTGGAAACTCTCTACTCTTCCAAACTTGATTGAATTGGCCACTAGCAAATGTAAAAGAAGGAGGAAATCATGGTGTGATTGTATACAATTATTTTCATATTTTAAATTTGAGTTAACATGCTTAAGTGTATCTTTCTGTAATTAGGAAACATATTTTCAGTTATTCATTATTTATATTTACTGGAATTATTCTGAAATAAAGAAGCACTGATTAATGTTTTCATTTGAAGGAACTTACATGTTTTGTATTACTAACTTAACTGTAAAAGTCAAAATTGTTTCATGTTTTTTAAAATCCTGTTATCATATTTAATTACTTTTCATAAGCTTCTAAAAA
>VWYO01017720.1:26654-45636 GCA_013400275.1 Rhadina sibilatrix | reverse complement strand
TTTTAAGTAGGTCTTTGAAGAGGTTGAAGGTGGCTCTCAGGGAGGTCACATAGGATCCTGACTCCATGAGACAAAGGGCTAATGTGTATGTCTCAAACAGCAGTAACCAGATAGTTGTGGAGACAACCAAGGATTGTTGATAATAACAACCAGAGATTGTTGGTAACACACTGAGAAAGAGCAGGGTGTGGCTGGTGAAGGTGGCCATACAGAAGTAGGGCAACACTTTTCCAGGACAAACATCCTTGTTGTAACTCTTGAAGATAAGGACAATACAGTGCAAGCACAGGAATGAGACTGAGAGGGGAGGGATCAAGGGACTACAAGGAGGGATCAAGACTACCCAAAATGCCTGCATCCCTCTGACCTATTTCCAGAAAAGTCTGAAAGAAAAGACTGTGCATGACAACTAACTTGTATAAAAAATGAGAAAGTTATCTTCATGGCAGGGGGAAAGAAGTATCTTCACAAAGCCAGGCACATGTGCACCCACTGTCCCTGGACTCCCCATCAGCTGGAGCCATGCTGGAGCCAGGACCCTCTCTCTGTGTCTCTCTTGCCTTCCCCCTCCCCTTTAACTCACCTCTCTCTCTCTCTCTCTGTGTCTTTCTCTCTCCCTCCTGCTCTCTCCTCTTTTGCCCTACCTCTTTAGCCAAATCCCACTGCTGTGTGCTAATTCTAGGAGATCAGGGACTAACTTGTATCAAGTCTAATGCCAAGTGTGGAATTTACTAATAAAGTTTTGTAAGCTTCTGCAGACCATATTACTCTTGTTGTTCCCTTTGACCACAAGCATCTACAAAACTTGGGGTTTTGTCCACGCTTAAGGAGTGAAAAACATAGTGACTAGGAATGGCAATATAATGTGTAAAAGGGCATTTCAATCGGAAATAAGAATCTTTCAAAGTAAGAGAAAATGGAGGTATAACAGTGTCTTTGTATCCTCTTGCATAGGGCAATGGATCAGAGGACAATGCAGAGGACAACGGATCAACAGAATAGGCATGATTTGGATGTCACATCCATAGCAATGGTTTATTGTAACTTATGCTTTGAAAGGTGTGTGTAAACAACACATGATATTTCCTGTTCTTATGAGAAATGAAACACCCTGGCAGCCTTTTCATCTCTGTTAATTACCCAAAATATATATAACTCGCAGCTTAAAAATACTGTTTCAGACAGCATGAGGCTTCTGCTCTTCTTACGGCTGTCAAGATAAAAAGCATCTGCAAGAAAGCTTCTGACAGAAAATCTAGATAATGGCATTGCAAATATTGATGTGAAAATCCTGTTGCAAACAATGCCATACATGTAACGTCAGATGTAAAAGTTCAGATCAGATGGTGATACTGACACAATTCACTTCCTTTTGTTAATATTATATAAAGTAAGTTGTTTCTGTTTGTAATGACTCTGTCTCTGCACTTGCCCTGCATAAATCAGAATTAAAGGATTTTTACACTTGCCTGCAAGGAGAAACAAAATCTCACTATTTTTTCTGGTTCTTGTAAACTGGGACTTTATGAGAGATTGGTGATAAATGCTAGAATCCACCATTTTGAAAGGTAAACCTTTTCTTGGAGACTGAAAATGGACAAGGATGATTTGATATGGAAAGTCTTTAGCTACTCTTCTGGTGTTTCTGTACACAAGTAAGATATTCTTGCACATCATCTGGAGAGCCAAGTATAAGAGGAACTCTCTGGTGAATATTCTCAGGTTTCACATCCAGCACTGCTCCAGTCCCTGTAGTTGCCATCCCACCTGCCTGCTCAATGATGAAAGCCATAGGGTTGCATTCATAGAGAAGTCGTAGCTGGAAAGAAAGAGGAGACACATGATTGTCTTTGGGGGAAATTATATCAAAGGACTAGCCAAACCTTAGCATTCCTTTTGTGATTCTAGAAAATTTTGTACCAAACTTCAATTGACCTAAGTAGCTATGTATTTCAGAGAGCCCCTCCTTCCCTGTCTTCTTCTCCCCTTCCCCAAAACCTTCTGTTTGGAGGAACAGTGTACCAACCTTACATCCAGGCATCACCACTATCATTTCCAAGCTGATATACAGATGTGCAGCACCAGAGAAGCTGTACTTTGTCAAAAATGTCAAAAGTGGCTGTCCCACAGACATCAGCAAAACAGTTAAGCCAGCGAAACCAACAGTACTGGGAAAGAAAAGCCAAAATATCTTCTCATATGGAGTTTTTATGTGTTAACTCAGAGCTTCGGATAATCATGTTATGTTTAGTCAGGATATTTTGGAGTTTAAAACTTGATGCTCCCAGTTTCAAATTTCAGGATTTTATTGCTTCTCTTCAGAAATATATTTATATCAGGTAGATATTAGAGGCCTGAACTTACCCAGAAATGGCAAAAATTCTCTTTTGGTTTGGTCCCTGATATCTGTTTACATTTTTTTCAAAACGTTACCTCTTGGGGTGAGTGTGCTCTGGTGGAATGCAAACTTATTTACGACCTATGCCAAAAGTTTCTGTGTTTAAATGAACATTGATGATAGCTGGTCAGTTCTGAGCAAACATTATTTCTGTAGGTTTATCTATGAAGTGCTCACGAACAACAATATTACCACATATTTTGTTTAAAGGACTCCTGACATGTATAAAAGAGGGAATGTTTTCTGGGAAAAAGGAAGTGTGACAGAATGCTATTGCATATAGAGACAGAGAAATGGGTTGAACATAGGACTTCACTGCCCATTGTGCCTTTAGCACACCATAATAAAACCATGATATGCCACAAATTAAACAGCCCTATATTACCTTCTTTCTTATCTTTAAAGCCCGCTGAAGTGCTACTTCTGCTACAAGGACTCTGTCTCTGAGGCAACATAGGACCAATATCTTTCACTCTTCTTCCTATTGCTTGGGCTTCTTCTAGAAGGTTATGAGCCAGCAAACAGCAGTGGTATCACTGTGGAACCATGTTGCTTAACTGTGACTATGCAACCTGAGGAAAGTAGTTTTTCTTCAGGTAGCAGTGCAATTGCACTTAAGGATTTTCAGATGTGGCCTGCCTTAAGATAGGTTTGACATTGTCACCTAATAGAGGACTATAAGCCTTAAGTTTACAAGAAAATATTTTTCAAAATATGTCATTACAAAAGACTTATTTGTTGTCTTGTCCTGTAGTGTTCATTGAGCATTTAGTTTTCTTTGACTTAAGGAAGGATCTGTATATTTTAGGGCCTACATCCATGTCATTTGCATTTACTCTAAGGACTTTTAATCAATTCAAGTGATATTTGATTCTTTTCAGCTCTCTAACCAAATGCATCAACTATCTTTCAGGGGAAAGGTGATCAGGACACTTGCCACAAGAGTGTTATTGCTCCAATAAGAAAAGTTACGTGTGAAAAGGAGTATATACATCTGCACTCTGAGACAGAAATAAAACTTATTTGTAATGGTTGCATTTTTTGCTTCTTCCATTACTCTCTGGCAGTTCAAGCCAGACCTATCCAATAACAAATGTGGGTTAACTCCTGTGGAAACCTTTATTTCTAGAAAGTTATTTTAGTCCTTTGTTCCTTTGTTCTTTTATCCTGTTTCTCATTCTCTCTTTTCAACAACGGTTTAGTAAAGATTTCAAAACAAAAAGTTTAATTTGAAGAGGCCAGTCAGCAAACCCACTTTTTTTACACACAGCAGATTCCCTTTTTGTCCCTTTTATTTATGTACAAACAGATCCACATCATTTAGTGAGGGCTTTTTGGTGTTTTGGGATTTTTTTTCCCGTGGGATGCTGATTCAAAAATTTAAATAATTTTTGCTTGGAAAAACATGCAGACATTTTTGGTTATATATGTTGAAGATAATTATTTTCCTGTTTTCACTTTGAAGATCATTTGGATCTGCTGGTATTTTGGTAAATACAATCTCACCATGATGGAACCAGTAGTCCTCTCTCCCTAAAGACTGTGGACAGTAGGATATTTTGAGACCAGTGTGGGACATGGGACAGATTCCTCCATGTACATCATGGATGCAAAAACATTTGAATAGAAGTTTTAAACTATGGTGTAGATCAGGAAAGAATGTATTCTTGGAGTCAGAACACCATGTCCAACCTACTATGTACTGAGCCAATGATTTCCTTAGGATGACCTGCAGGTTACTGTTGGTCCACAGATCAGCTGTATGACTAGGTCTCTGAAAACGTATTTGTTTAGAAAGTTGATAATAAGGGTATCTGATGCTGCAGGAGAGAAGCTGAGGTTGACAATGATCCATGGCCCATCAGTTTCAAAGACTGACTGCATTGCATTGCACTGCATTGTCATGGTGCATTTTGTACCAGTGTCCAAATGCGAAGTCATGTTTTCCTAGAACACTGCATGAAACCCACCTTCCACTGTAATCACCTTTTCTGATCAGGTAGTAGAAGCCTGAATTTGCAGAGCAGGTGATATATGCTCAGTGTCCTTTGGAAGCATAAGGTAGGAGAACCCTTTTTTCTAGCATTGGACAAAAGCCTTTCTGGGGCTCAGTGTACCCCACTGCCTGGTGGGATAACTCTAGTTGCCAGTTTAAAGTGCAGAGGTTTTCCTTAGATCTGTGTTGTGTCTGCCAGCTATGCACAGGTGTCTTAATGGTTTTCTATGGTACTGAAACATTATCTTTAGAAAAATTGTTAAGTCCTCAGTTGCAGTGAAAACCACTTGAGTATTTTGTACTCACGGAGAAAAATGTCTGCCCTAAATTGGCAATTGCATACATTTCTTTCCTAAATTTGATACCTGACCATCATTTTCATTAATATTTTTTCCGCAGTGGAAGATTATTACTTGTTTATTTATCTAAACTATTGCTCTGGTAATACTAGAGGTTTTAGGTTGGCTAAATTCACCAGAAAGGAAGTCAAATTATATACCTTTCCTTTAGGACTCTTCTGATTAGCAGGATACATGAAGATCCCACCATACATCAATGTTCGGTGAACATCAGCTACCATGGAGCCCACATACCTGGCACCATATGGGGAACTGCCATCCTGAAAAACATAAGAGTAAAAGCACTATATTTACCAGGCTAGAGAACTAGTAGCGTGGCAAAATGTAAATTTTGCTATGAAACGGGAATCAAAGCTGCTTAAACCAATGGCTGCTTATGGATACTGCAAATACTGAAGTCAAAGCTCAGCCTTTTGTAAGATGTGATCATCTACAGGGTTTAAAGGTAAGAGTTTTAAAGAGCTGCATTCACAGTATGCAAATCAGTGCTTGTAATTTGAGTGCACAATTTTGAATCAAACCCCAGCCTGTGAAAAACCGAGGGACTAAAAAATTATTCACCTTATCAGAACAAGGTCAAAATCATTTGATTTTTCATCTTTCACTTATTCCTAAGCCAGAGCATGAGGAGGGGTGTCACTCCACTATATGTCCAGATGGTTCCAAGAGGAGTCCAACTTTTACCTTCTAGTTTATTTGTCAGGTGGTGCAATTGGTCATAGCATTCATTCTGCAGCTCAGTTTAAGAGACAGCAATTTTTTCATGAATGTAATTTTCCTCCTCTCAGCTTAGAAATTGACATAGTTGAAGGACAGGCCATTTTAGCAAGAGCAATCAAGGAACTGTTCATGTCAGTCTCAGGTCTGCTGGTCGTAGAAATGGTTACGTAGGAAATATAGAAGACAAGCAAGGTGTCTAGAACAAACAGAAGTACATACAGTAGACCAAGTAAGCTCCACTCAAGACATATGACATGTCACCATACATTTATGAAGGAGCAATACAAAATACACATGTAAACTGAAGGAAAGCTTTTTAAGAGAAGAATTTTGCTGGTCTTTCATATCTTTCAATCTGTCTTCAATAAAGCTGAGGAAGAATTTTTCATCTTCCCAGGACATTACTAGAGACTGAACTTCATGAACATTTATTACACATACATGTTTTGTAGTACAACGCTAAAAGTCTGAAAAGATGTTAGCATGTGGGTTTTTTCTGTCTGCATCAGTTTTCCAATAAAAGATCTTAGCACTTTCTACAAAGCTCATTCTGTATACTGATACTGGACCTAGAAAAATACATAGAGAACTTGTTCAGTAATGCCAGCTCCAAGACCTTCAGACACAAGTTAGTCACCTTTCCCAGCAAAATCATAGGTTTGGCTGGGGAAAAAATTCCACAATTTGAAAGAAAATAGAGAAAAACATAATTCTATTTTGAGATCACTTTTTCAAATTGTTCAATGTGACTGTGAAGTTTTGACAATTGCTCTCTTCTAAAATGAAAAAAAAATCTCATGAAATTACACATTATAAAGCACTAAGAACACTAGAAAGTTAAGTCCTATACTGCTAAACATAAGACTTGGATTTTTGGTGTAGCTGATAATGAAATTGGAAAAGAGACCTATTCCAGGCTATGTAATAATCCTTGTTCAACTGTAAATGTGTTGGTTTTCATCATTCATGTTGTGCACATTAGGAGAAATATGAAAAAACAATGCAAACCAGGAAAGACTGATTGATAAGACACAGCCTAGAGTTTTTACATTTAGTTTTGTTTAAATCTGGTCCTATTAATTGTAGGCACAAGTGAACAAAGCTTTTAAGTATTTGGTCCCTTGTTTTTCATGACTTATCCTCAAATAATTGCATATTTAGGCTTCAAATGATAGCTTCTCATCTCATAGCTGTTTGTACTTGTGACTTTGCAGTTGTAAAAACCTGACATCAGAAAAAACCAGCTTGGTGGTATTAAAGAGAGACAAATGCAAGTTTTCAGTTAAAGTCTGGGAAAGATGTTATTATAGTCTCAAATAACCTTTAAAAATACAATCAAAAGAAGAACTTCCTTTTGTGGTTTTAAAAGGTAGTGAACTGAGTCTTAAGAACAATTTGTTGAACACTAAGAAAAGCCATAACCTATTAACAAGCAGCCCCTGAATCAGACTGCCAAGGATTGCTTCTAGGACGTTTATCAAATTAGGACTCTGTAAACCACAGATATAAAATTTAGCGACCATGAGCTTCACAGCTGAGCCACCTGTGTACACATCACCTGACAGGTTTGGAATGTGCCAGATTTCCTATTCACGTTCAGATTATTTACATAATTTTTGTTTACATAGACAGGAAAGGATGCTTTGTGAGTTCCCTTCCAGCTCAGGATATTCTAAGCTCATGAGATGCCACTGACAATTTTAGTTGCTTTTTTACCTGTATAGATATTCACCAGCCAAATTGCTGAGACTGCGCTGAGAAAAATACAGAAGATAAATTCCTCCATTCTGATAAGGTTATCACTTGAACCACATACTGAAATAAATTTTTTCATCCCTTAGCATACAGCTGTCTGCATGGGAAGAATAAATACTCATTTTAGCTAGTGAAAAGTTATTTCTTGTTCCTCCAGTTTTGTTGCTCATTCACTTTTTTTTTACAGATGAGAAAGTTAATAGGTGTTGCATGCATGCTGGCATATTGCACAGGCATTCCTCTCAAACAAAATACTAAAGCATGAACTACAGGTTCATCCCAAGTCCTCAGTAATGCCAAGCCCTGTGTTTGCTCAATAACCACTTCTGATTGTTTAGTTGATGGCAATGAAGGAGTTGGAGAACCTTCACGTTCCCTTGGTCACCACCCATGATGTCTGAGTAAACTTGTGCTATCCTTTGTTTTATCCCTTCTGCTGCTTTTGTTTTTGCTTGGTGCAAATAAACAAAAATTATTCATAACAGATAGGTCCTGTNTTTTACAGGCTTTTTTGTATCACTCGGACACAGCTTGGCTAGTTGACAGAAGAATGCTTCGTACCGGAATGTGCTGTTGAGGGCAAGTTCTTAATGGCATTGCTGAGACAAATCCTGAACCAGGAAGTATCAATTGCATAGCTGTCATCATCAACAAGTTGTGATGAGACTCAACTTCTCTTGTGCCTGACTATAGGAAGCAAAGATAAAAGTAGATGTCATAGCAAATTGTGACAATGTCCACAGGGTGTTACAAATTCTACCATGGGTGAATCAGGGCCAGAGAGAAGCTAGGGCCTTGCAGTCATTATGGGAGGAAGAACCCATTTTGGGGAGGAATTATAGCAAAATGTGTGGAGAGACAATTTCTGCCCCAGAATTGCCCACTAAGCATTGCAGTGGAGTAAACATGTTGCATTACAGCCAAGTTCACAAACAGAGGCTTGCTCTTCAAATTGTTTAAGCAGCAGTGATTTTATCATGCTTAATAAAACATTAGCTTCACTCTCATATCAGAAGAAATGTGGTTAGACATATGTTTCCCACTGCATGATAGTAGCAGGAGGCTTAGGTCTGGCCTGCAGAATATTAGCATTTTTCTAATGCTTTTTATTCAGAATTGATGCCTTAGGTAAATGGTGATCCACAAGAAACTATGATATGAGGCCCTGCTGTTAGATAGTAGGGGGGAATCTCTCTTCTACTCATAAATGGTTGATTTTTAGTGTTTTGTTGCTAATGACAACAATAGAACATAGGACAAGTCATGGACAACATTCTACTTTGGTTCTTTTTTTAACTTTTCAGTTTCTTATGGCAATGTTAGAGAGTCATCTGAACAGCATGTTGACTGAGAACCACAGAAAGGAGTTAATAGAGGTAAGATCTAAGGAAGAAAAATGCAAATAAGTGACAAATAGCTAAACTGGTGCCTAGTCTCTTGGCTTCTAATGGCCAGAAGAGTATAGGGTGAATGATCTGCCCAAATAAGAAAGTGTTCCTTCATGCCTACATGTCAGTTCCTCCTCAAATCACAGGCAAGGGATGTCCAGCAGACACCCTCGCTACCCTTCTGCATGTTGGAGAGAAGGGCACGAAGAATGAAACTGTGAAAATCTCCCCCTGGCTCCTTTAGGGAAGGCTGGAACATCACCAGTGTGGCTGTAGCTGTTTAGGCTTACAAATGGCCAGAAAGTACATTTCATGCTACAGAGAAATGCCAAAACCTTTCCTCTCTACCCCTCCCCACAATGCAAATACAATGTCCTTTCCAAATCAAGGAACTGAGTTATGCTGTTTCCAAAACTCGGGTTCATAGCAGGTTTCAGATGGGCAGGGCACTTCCTTGTGCTTTGTGGCCATAACATTTGTGCCTCAGCTCTTCTCATGCAGACAACTGTACGTCTCAGAGCAGCAAAAAATGTGGCTGTTCAGCACAACTGAGAAGATTTCCTGTGCCCCAAATAACCCATGCACTTTTGTGCTGCTTGCTTTAAAGCAACAAAAACATCCACCAACCTCTGTTGCATTAGATCAACAATTTCAATACCTTTTCATCAGAAGATACACAGATTAGAGATAAGACAGTGTTTGCAAACGAGTTTTTTCTGGTATGTCCTAACTTAAGGATTTAGTGAGTCACATGATAGAGCTGTCCTTATTGATCCTGTGGGGAAATACCTCTGTCTGGTCTTTCCAATGTTCAAAATCTATTCAATCTTTTCCTAGTTGCCTGAGGTTGATGCATTTGTTTAAGAGTTTTATTTTAAATAACACTTAGGTGCTTTGCAAAAACACACATTAATAAATCCAGTCAGTGCACTATACTGAATACATAACCTGGTATAACAACAGCAGAATGAGAAGCACAGATATTCTCCCTTTTCCCCAGGTGGATTAGGTTCAGGAAGTATGAAATTTGTGTCATGGGCTTCTGCTTCTCTCATAGGTGAACTGAATGCAGACTTTGAAGTCTCACAATAATCTCAAATATTCAAAGTTAATATATTCAGAATGCTGTGATGTGACACTCTCTGTAGCTACAGTTTGTAATAAGAAAAGGAGGGTTTGATATTCAGTCAAGTAGTCTTGCAGCTATAGCTGATATGGTAAATCCAGATTTTTAGCTCAGAAGGAGGAGCTCATCATGGGACTATAGTTTAAATGCTTACTCATTATATTCCCTTTTACAGCACCCTGAGGGTTTTACTAAATCCATTTATTTAACACAAACCATATTACAAGTATCCTTGACATCCTATCCTTAACAACTAGCTTAAAAATAATAGGGCCTTTTTAATAGGAAGAGCTTTAAAAACAATTTCCTGACCAAATTAAGTCCTGAGTTGATCCACATCACCATATTTCATTATGAATTACTCTTCACATAGCCACACTTTCTTGAGAGCTTCCAGATTTCCACATTGAGAGCTTATGTTCTGTCCTCCTAGTATTGACATGTTAATACAAAACTGTATTTGTCCAAGGAAGTTCATCAGATATGGAATGTCTTTCTCCAAGGAAGTTCATCAGACATGAATGTCTCTCTTTTAACCACCAAATATATGAAAATTTGCCTCACACCATTTGTTTAGGTATTCTCTCCAGCCTATTGGTTCATGCTCCATATGAGGTGAGTAGACTTCGCAAGAATGATACCGCATTTTACAGATGCAAGAGGGTACAGGAAGAAGAAGGTGATGCCACCCAGATTCCTGCAAACACCTCCTGGACAGCACATGGAATCTAGCCCTGAATGCCCAGCTGCACATATGACTGAACTGCATATTCAGATAAAGCTAGAAAATGAGGGTATCCCCAGATTTGCTGTGCACATTCCAGACCTTTGTTGAAAGAGCTGGTTCTTCAGTACATTTCCCTTCACACAAAGAAGCTGTGATTTTATTTAACAAAATCTAAGTTAAAAGATGTCAGGATGCCAAAAAAACCCCAAAAACCTCCATTAGATACATACCCAAAATGGACCAGCTGGTATGAAAGGGTTACATGACTCTGAACTCAGGAAGACCTTCAAATCCTTTTCCATCAGCCAGGACTGCATGGAATGCAGTGCTTGCCAGTGCATGGTACATTGGATACAGTGCTGATATTTTCTTACCTCAGGGAATTTCTTCTTCTGCAAATATTCCGTCATTGCAGGATCAAAATACTTTGCATAACCTTCATTGAGACTATAAACCTTCCCCTTCTTCTTGATTTTAACATCTCTGTCCACCAAAATAAATTCACCAAGACCCTGCAGGACAGGATAAATGAGATATTAGCAGGCAGCAGAAAATTTTGTTGACTTTCTGTAACAGTTGTCACACTAGAAATGACAGAAATGCTAGCACAGCTTGATCCTTTCAGCATCAATGCGGTGTACAACCTCACAATATTTCAAAGAGATCAGAAAGCAGAGAATTTTCATTAAATTAATGAAAACTTACCACATTGGTACTATAAACAAAACATAATTGGAATAGAGGATCAAAAGTACACCAATCAGCCCTGAAAGCAGATGGATCACGGAACTCTGTTGTCAAATCATAGGGTTGCAAATTAAGAAATTACACTGCTTTCTGATTTTTGAACTCTGCTTGCCTGTCTTGTCTAAATATCTTAAAGTGAATGTGGTCATCTACAGCCATGTGTTGCTCTCTGGAGGTTAATTTCAACTTCCACCTTCTCTGTCTCAAGCATAGCAGTTCATCTCCCAGTTCTTTCCACTTGGAATGAGACTATTTATAAAGGTTACAAGAAGTTTAATCCTTTCATTAAAAAAAAAAATCAAACCAAAAGCCATAAAAGAAACAACACTATGTTATGTCCCCACATCTAATTCTGAGTTTACAAATGAAGGATCTTCTTGCATTCCCACAGTAACACTCTTTTATTCCTGGTCACTGAAGAGTGGCACATGTTCAATTGTACAGGTGTTGTTGTGCTTTTGCAAATTTTTGGATATGCACCTTAGGTGACAGCCATAAAACTCTGCACTCAGGAAATGAAATATGACTTGGATCGAGCTATCAAAAAAAAGGTAGCTAAATAGTGAACATGCTGATGTTCTTATTCAAACAGAAAAATCAAGAATGAAGTAAACACAGATTCCTTTAAGTGAGGACAAAGATACTGTACAAATTAAATTTTCTTAAGTGTTGGTTTGAATGAAGAGGGTTTCAGACGCTTAATTGAGAATTTAACTTAATTTCACTTCTATTTGAGTAGGAAAAAACCAAGCAGGTATTGCAACCAACATACATATTATTAAATACTTGTAAAGAGAAGGTGGGATGCTCCAGGACATGAAAAAAATAATTGCATAAAGTAGATAGATTACAGAGACAAGGATTAACAAGCAAAACCAAGCACTGAAAGCACTGAAAGATCATGACAATGTGATTAACACCATGACTGTACCGGATCAAGCATGAAGCAGTCCACTCCTTGCCCTGTGGAGAGGGCAACCAGTGTAGCACTACCATACAGGGCATAGCCTGCAGCAACAATATTGCGTCCGGGCTGTAAAGCATCTTTTTCAGAGGGCTCATCATCTGTTTCCTGAGGAAAAATTAGCATTGAACCAAAGGTTAAATTCTGACAATGAACAACAAAAACAACATTTCAATAATAATGTGTGACAGATTTCCTTTTTCTGTCTATGCAGGTCTTTGAAACAATAAAGACAGAGATTGTTCCCCTCCCCCTTCAGGCAAGTTTGGTACAGGTACATGTACATGCTGGTACAGGATGTTGAGAGTTTGTTATTTTATACATGTCAGGCAATCCATGTGATACATGCCACAAAACTGATGCCTTAGCATTATAGCCCCAGCTATTAACTGAGGATCATCAGAAATCTGAGATAAGAGCAGAGATACTAACTTTCTGTAAATGTAACATAATCTATCATACTGACACCCCTCAGAGGGATTAACTGAGAAATGCTGTCATTAACATTACAGAAAAAATGCTTCCATAGTACAGAATAAAAGGGTATATGGTGCCATATGATGGAAACAAGTTTGTGCATTGTTCTCTGCTAGTGAAGGGATGCATAACTGAAGGGATAAAAATGTTCATCTATTATATACAAATGTTCATAATATTATATATAAAATTAAAAATGTATTTGTTTATGTAAAGTGTGCATGTGTGCAGGTACTCATCTATAAGTCTACACAGAACATTCAGGTGGCATTTTACTTCATGCTTTTAGTTCAACTTCTGACACTTATATTTTGATTTGGCACTTTGGTTATCATGGAACAATAGTAGCCCGAGCAGACATGGTGCAAATATTTCCAGCCAGCTCTAGGGACGTGCCTCAGCTGCGGCTTACAGGAGTTTGTCGGGTGGGGTAGGTAAGGAGGACAGCCAACAGCACTTGGGAAGGCTGGCTTCAGCCTCCATCTCCTCCTACTACAAAATGGGTAGGGATTTCTTGATAGCAATGCTTACTTGAAAGTTCATCAGTTGTGGTGGGTCTTGTATGATGTTTTGGGGGTGGTCCATGGGGAATTGAAATGAAACATCCCCCTTCCTTCAGATCATGGCCTAGTATTTTATTGTTCCAAACTCAGACAGTTTCTCAGTGATTGCACAGCCTTATTTAGATTGAGAAGCAGCTAAATAGAAACAGCAGGTGTATCCCTGAATACCTGATTTAAAAAATTAAAATCCATGAAGACTATCCTGTGTAGAAAATAAAATATTTGCCCATCAGGGTCTTAGCAAGGTGCTCCTATTTGTAATTGTATGCCAACACCTTGAGGAAAACTGAGATGTAGGATACCAAAAAGATACCTTTCTTGGTACATAAAGACAGTAATTTCACATCAAAATGTTTTCATTTTCAGTTGAAAGATTTTGTTACGTAAGTTACTTCACTTACAGTTTTTAACTGTATTTTGCTCAAATCTTTTTATTACTACTTTGCCAAATCCTTCTGTGGAAATGAGAAATCCAGTTGACAGCTCTTCACGGGAGCTGAAATATAGTACCAACAAATATATGTGGTACTCAGTCCCTTGAAACTATGTCAAGCTGCTTTTTCTGAGAGGTTATAAAGCAGATAATAAAGGAAGACTAGTTTATACTTTTGTTTGCATATTTCAGAGCTTCGAATGTTGACTAATAGTAGCTAATACTTTGCAAAACAATCCTTGTAGTACCAACTATTATGGCCTAGATAGCATCATCTCTTTCAAAAATATGCCCCTATGGCACACATATCTCACCATTAAAAGGAATGGTTGTCTATAGCAGATCAACTATTTTCAGCATCAAACGCAGAATTAAACATTCATTTAGACAGTTAGTTTCAAACATATTATGATTGTCATAGCTTTTTGTATGCTCTTCTCATTAAAGAAAAGATAATTTTGTATAAATAGAGCAAAGTGGTTTGTTTTCTAGAATACGGTGTATATACAATACATGTAACTTTGGGTTACAAATATGATATTGTTTTAAAATACATTTTTTTCTGAGGTGAGCTTTCAAGTCCTATTTCTTTAATGCATTTTCTGTGTTAATATGGCTGAGAAACTATATATTTGTTGACTATTCTAAAAAAAAAAACAGAGGAACTCCTCCCTCAAGGTATAGGCAGTTGGGCTGAATTCCTCCTGAATTCACTTGTTTTTTCATCCTTATCCACAACTGTGTTTCCAAGAGCTAGCTTTCAAAAAGAAGGAGAAAAGGTTTGAAACAAACGTTTTTCAGAGCTCATTAGAATGTGAAAAAGCTACAAATCAGCTGATACTTCAATGTTAGGGACTGCAGGAGTTTTGTCCTGCCAAGTACCATGTACTGTTAAACAAACCAGTGAATTAAGCTGGTTTGTACACTATCACTACACTCTGATAGTTGTTATTTTCTCTTTTTTTTCTGGTGCACAGAAATAAAGAGAAAATTATATTTTCTCTGTCCATTATATTTTGACTATGATGGTAGTTAAATGCCTTTAGAGGTCTTTATATTGCAAAGCAATAAGACAGACAGATGGATTGCCAATAATGAGTTACAGTGACTCTGTCATTACAACTTGTAATTGGTGTGAGGCTGATGAAACAAAGGCTATAGAGTCTGGCTACAGGGGTACCCTCAGGTGATATCTGAGTTTGAAAATTTTTGTGTTTGTGATTTGCCTGACATCACATGAGGGAATTCTCATCAGCACTGGGAGCAGCACTAAAATGACTTTATTTCCAGGCCTCCATTTATATCATGTGTTTCATGAGTAAGCCTTTTTGTTTATACTGAATTCTTACACCTTCTCTGTGAGGGACCACAAGAAGGGGAGGACATTGTCCCCATGACAATGAAGGATAGCAAATGAAATACATCAGAGGCATTGGGCAAAGTTTCAAATCCAAACTAGAGTGAAAAAAAAAGCAAGAGAGTTTCAGAGTGTATTTGTGCAGTATGAATTAAGGATTGTAGATTCAGCTCAGTGGCATGAAAACCTGGGAAGAGTCAAGCAAAAACTATTTATTGTCACCACATCCTGACACTCTGGCAACTGAGAGCACCTCAGTGGCAGCAGCTGTCTTGGGTCCAATTCCCTGCTGATTCTGCAAGGCTTCTCCCTCAGCCCCACTCTTCTGGCATTTCTGATTTTCAACAGCACCACCCTGGTCTCAGAAAGCAAAGGCCAGGTGGAAAATTAAATAAAGCTGAGATGGTATTTATTTCCTCGTGGGTTTTTCTAAGAAAGTGATGAAGTGCTTTTCTGACACGAGGAAAGGGTCCCTCCCACTGTGGTGGAGGCTCTGGATTGGGAACAATCAGACAACAGTTTTCAGAATTGAAAGGTATTGTCCAAGTCTGGCCCTTCTATAAGGGTGCTTATTATCTGTTCTGGTTTTTGTTTTTGTTTTTGTTTTTGTTTTCTAAAATGAGCCAAATGTTTCTGCTTTGGAGAGTGTGCCTTTGGAAGTGGAGACAGAGTGAGAAAACCAGTCAAGAGCTCATCTCAGAACTGGCAGGTGCTAAGGTTCATCCTTTGGAATCACAATGGTTTTACCTTTTGAAAAAGGTTATTCATGAATCTTAAATGGCCTAAATGGCCTATCTTCTCTTTCTTAAGTGATACTTACCCAACGGAATAAATATCTCGCTTTTATTCTTTCACACTACCCTTTAGTAACAATCAATAACGCACTTCTCACTTCATAATTTGAAAGGAAAATTCAGCTATTGTCTACTGCAAATATTGGGAACTGGTGTTGTCATTTAGGGTATCTTTGGAGAGAGAACAGAAAAGGGTGCAGGTCCCTCTGCTTAACATAAGAGCACATTTCATAGATTTCATCAACACAGATATAAATCCTTTTCCCTGCAAAAAGCAAGATATTGCATGGTACTGCAGGTAGTCCCAGGGATGCTGTTTCCAAATTCATACCCAGGCACCATCTCAGTGTTGTCTGGCCTGCACAGGTGTAGGTTTGCTCTAACCATGAATAGTGTGGACAGCCAAATTCCAGGACCTGGTTTGTGCCACAACCCTCTTGAGATTGTGCCATAACTATTTGATTCATTAGCAGATGCATATTCTTAACAGTGATGACTATTGTATTTCCTACAAGAAACGTAAAGCAGCTGAAAATTATGAGCTAAAATGTGAGAGACTTGAAAAACATATCTTCATTTGCTTGAAGTGTAGCATCTGAGTCTGCAAAGACTTATTTGAGGTCACAAGTTATTTCACAATAGCCATGGCTGAGGGTCTCCCACAGCCACATGACCGTGAGCTCAGCCTTTGGAAAAAGCACCAACTGCTGGGAGATTAGCGAACAAATCACAAGACCGGGCATGACTGCAACTACTAGTGTTTGTAATTGGCTGCATAGCTGCTGCAGCCCCACGGGAGCAGACGTGCTGCCGGGGCCCCGATGAATGCGGGCGAGTGCTCCCTTCAGCCCCCGTCGTTTCCGTGCTCACGGACTCGCATCCACGACAGCACAGCAGCTGCCGGCCACGGTGGGGCCCGGGCTGCCACCCCCCGCAGTGGGTGTCTGCCCATCAGGACAATTACTGCCGTTCGCCGGCACCTAACACTGACTCCGGCATCCCCGAAGGAGCCAGCCAGCCGCCCTGGGGGGGAGATCGCTGTAGTTAAGTGCCTCTGTGTGTGGAGGAAGGAAGTGCTGCCACCTAACACTTTCATGGGGCTGCGTGTCCCTTTCCTGTGAATTCAAGCAGCACTTTTTCAAGTGTTCGTCTACTCTTTCTAAGGCTCCCTTTTGCCCAGAGACAACTAATGGACAGTGGGAAGAAACTAGGCGAGGTGACGAACTTAAGACATTTTACTTTCAGCGAGTGAATCGTGAATGTGCAATTTGCTCCTCTTACCTTTTTGTAGATAGCAAATATTGTTCCTATTGGTGCCAAGCAGTCTATATTGGATGAGCCGTCAAGGGGGTCAAAGCACACCACATATTTACCCTGAAACAGAAGTGACAAGGGAACTATTTGATGATAGGTTGTTTCGCGCTATTGTTTCCTTTTACTTGAAAACTCCCCTGTTTTTACGCCTGCATTTAGCCCTCCAAGCATGCCTGACACAGCTCTTAGGGAAGGCTGCGCTGCTGACCCAGCTGGCCCTGCAGCAGCACAACACCGACCCCCCCAAGGGCCGCCTGCCAGGGAAATCGGAGAGGACGCGTTTCTTTCTGCTTAGGCAGCACAAATAGATGATAGAGAGGAGCAGTCCTCTGCTGCCAAGCAGTGCAAAAAATTGTTTAAAAGAAAAAGGAGTGGCTCATTCTAGATGCAAGTATCTTCCTCGAATGAATATGTCCCGTTTTGCTACTTTTTGCTGAGAGTGAAAGGATTTCGCTGTGTTGTGAGGTTTGAGGGTAAGAAGGCAGAAAGAAAAAATCTTCGGGAAAGGGCAGGTTACATCAGTGTGAACAGTAACTCGCTGTAATACGATCCCCCTTCTGAGGGAAGCCTGATGAAGCAGTCAGGTGTATCCTTTAGACCTGTAATATAAAACTCAGTTCTGCCAGCCTCTCATCTCATTTTATCTTGCTAAATACTAATGTAATCCAAAACCATCACACCCATGGTCAGGGAATGTAAAAGTACACTTAAGACTGGGATTTGGGATGTGTTAACAAGCTTAAAAATAATTATTCTTCCCCCTTCACAAAACCTTAATAATAATTTTACTCCCCACATCTCTTTTAGCTGTTGAAATCATGCCACCCATTACAGTAATTAATCAAAACAACGCAGAAACGGTGCAAATTTTCTGAATTCCCCCGGGAAGGGTTGGGTTTAGGGGCCAGGGCCAGGTTTCACACTTGAAGCAAGAGTGCCACCTGCTGCTGCCTGAGCCCACAACCCCCTGAATGCCAGAGCTGCACAGACCCGCTTGTCTTTCGGGGTGATGATGGCCTCCTTGTTCTCCTCTGTGACCAGGACGCAGGTGCTGTAGGAGGACTGGAGCATGTTAATCACCAGGGCGTTGGATAACACATCCAGCTTCTTCACCTCATCACCCGTCACATTCACAGTGCCAGCTATACCAAACCTACAGAGCAGTACAAAATGTCAAGAAACCTGAAGGAGGCCAACATTACAGGTTTTTACTAAAAAACCCCAGCAAGTCAAAGATGTTCCTTCCCCTTAACTTCCTACAACTTCAGATAATCTTTGCATGAAACAGCTAAGGTGCATTATAAGACTGTTGCTGTTACTAGAAAATAAAAGTATGCATTTTGAAGCCTTACCTGGGTCCTTTTGCTCCTGTGTGGATATTCTCCAGGCCAGAAGCAGAGCCTACAGCCCAGGTGGTAAGTGCCAGGCTTCCCCAGCAGCCCCATGAAGCAGCTGCAGTTTTGAGGAAACAGAAAGTGCAGTGACCATCTGCACTATTTTCTGCCACTGCTGCTCAGAGCTCCATGATGGTCCTTTAACCCACATTCATTCATCCCCTTCCAGCCCCAAATCAGGACTTTAAAGACATCCCCAGGGAATTTGCCATATGGAACTGTATCTCAAGACCAAGGTCTGTTTTATTGGGTGATCATAAGCTGAGTGAGGATGATGTTTCTCTTCTCTATCCCAATTTAACAATACACTAACAATCTAGTATGGTAGTATATGTGTTTCTGAGACTTCCAGTTGAAGAAGTACTGTTTAGACCCAATGTGCATGATCTTAGAAACACAAAAACCATTCAGGGAAAAGATACAGTTTGTTATTCATTAAGGGAAATTTAAAAGGGGAGGGGGCAGGGGTA
>VWYO01017720.1:204-26632 GCA_013400275.1 Rhadina sibilatrix | reverse complement strand
GCAGGGGTAGGGGGGGGGGGGAGGGGGTAGGGGAAGAGAGGAAGGGAAAGAAGCAAGTAACTAGCCCCTAGGATGATGCTGGTGACCGGCAGGCCTGAACTGGGAGTGGAGTAGGTCTTTTGTCTTACTCAAAGCTGCCTGTGCTTTTCAGAGGTATTGAGCATTTGGGACATTTTATTTTTGAGTGCCAAGTGTAAGATTTTGAAAATGACCATGATTTTCAGGGAGTGGTAAGTACCTACTCTCCAGTTAGTGTGTTTTCAGGCACAATCACAGCTCAGGTCTGTGACCTGGAAAAAGTTCTTTTTCTCTTTTGAATTGAAAATTTGTCAAAAATTCATGCTTAGTGCTTTAACATTAAAGAAGACACTTACAGTCTCCAGTTTGGACGGGCAAGAAAAGTCAGAGCTCTTTAACTGCACAAATGCAGATGGATGCAAGCCACTTTCACAGTGGTTGAAAGTTTGCCATGGGTATTCCTGAAATTTCATGCTTAGTTTCAATTATTTGAATTGTGCAAGTTACTCATTTGTACGTTTGGATACTTTGGACGTTTGTGAGTCAACATCTGAAGCTTTTTGTTGTAAAAAGAAATCTTTGCTTCTTAATGTAATGGATGGTTTGGGTTGTTTTGTTTGTTTGTTTGTTTGTTTTAAGTGGAAGGATTATTATCATTATTAGAGGTTATTCTACCTCTAGCCTATCAAACAGTTTTTCTGCTGTTACAAACTACTTCGGATATTGCCTATATAAAAGGTGAAAATTATGTAAGAGCAACTGTTCCTTTAAGTCAAGGAGGCAAAATAGCTCAGTTTCACCCAGTAAGGACAGAGACAAAGCATAATTTAAGAGTAGGGGCACAGGAGCCTGAAACTGTGGTTCACTTTGAGTGTCTCATACTCTCCTCTCTAGGCACTATGGTCCTATACAGTGAGCATAATAGTTCCGAGACATTAATTTAATGATTTTCCATGATGATTGAGGACTTGGACCAAATAATCAACAGAAGCACAAAATCCCCTCCAAACCCTAGTGTCACACATTTTTGTGTTTCTATGGAGGGAAAAAAAGAAAACAACAAATCCCTGAGCAAATTATAATGTTGACTTTTTTCCACAGATGTATTCCTGGTCTCTTTCATGCATGCAGGTGTAAGTACATTCTGAGGCATGCTCAGAAAAATATCTTTCAATACATATCAAGAACTTTCTATTTTAAACACAGTTTTATTAGGGCATTCCATATCTCTGAACTCTTTCAGATAGATCATCACTAAAAGACTTAAACTGACGTCTACTGCACTTGTCCATGTGAAACAGCTCAGTCCATTCCAGGTTTTGCTAAGGCCATTTTTTATTCCATCTGTGAAAGCACTAGGTACCAAATTGTTATGTTTGTTTTTCCTACAGGGCCTTTTGAGACTCTCTGCCTGCAACCTTGCATGTGGGATGCTGCTTGAGGAAGGAAAGAGAAATGCACCCACGTATGGCAGCGTATGGAGTTTCTGGCAGGGCTGTTGCTTTAGAGCATTGCTTATACAGCAGACAGACAGAAAATCAGCTTCCTAAGATAAGCCAAGCCCTGATTTGCACAGTTCAGCAGAGGGCTTGGATGTTAGCAGAAAATATCATAGTGAGATATTCTGTATTAAAAATACCACGATTTTCAGAAAATTCACAGTAGATTTAAAAGTAGATTAGTATCAACAAGTACAAGAGATAACAAGGTGAGCAGTGCATTGAAGTTCTGTTCTCACTTACGTTTTTAGAGTAAAATATTACAGAACAGCAGTTAGTTTAAGCGTCCATCTTGTGCCCAGTATTAAAAAGCTCCAGAAAGAGAGCTCTCCTGCTTCCCACTCTTGACAATCCAGGCTCTGACCATACACAGCTTAAAAAAGACACTAAAAAGGACACTTACAAATCCCTGCCCACCCCCCTGCCTTGCCATGCAAGTAGCTAGCTGTCTCTCTGCCTCCCCTTCCTCCCTGTAGGAGGTAGGACTCACATGTGGGCAAGGCCTGCCTTTCTGACAGCAGCGGAAATGGCCTTTATGGCAGTCAGCATGGAGTTGAGGAGCTGTGTCAGCTCCCCCGTCGCTCCTTTTACGCGGCGTCCCTTCTCCATAACAAATCGTGTCAGCGTCAGCATATCTGTTTCGAAGGGGCTTTTGTCGGTCATTTTTGCTGGGTACCAGGGCTCCTGTCCTCTCAGCTGGGCGAGATGCTCTCTTGCTGTGTTGAGATCCTGGGTAGCTGTTCTATTTTGAGGTGAAGCTGCGTTTGGCTGTGTTGCTGGTCAGAATTTATTAAGATGTTTCTGAGACCATGTGATTGAGTGCTCAGAATAACTGCACCCCAGGCTGGCTCCATGGCTCTGCTGGGATGCAGGAAAGGAGCCTGAGACAGGACTACAGCTGAGCAACTACTGCTCATCTGGTCCCCCCACACACTGAAATTAGCTCTGTGCAGATCTAGTTACATAGTCTCACTGTACATCAGACTGATTATAATGCAAAACTCTAGCTGGCTGCGTTCTTGGAATAGCTTTCCTGTAGATCCTGCTCAGCAATGGGCTCAGCATAGCCAAGGCTATGTTTATAAGGCACCAGAAATAAAGGCACCAGGCACCAGCAACCATATGTGCCATATTATTCCACAGCACTGTGACCCCAGACAGCGAAGTTCCCTTCCCATACGCCCTGTTTTTCACTCTCTTTTGCCCTCTGCCCTGAAGGAGGGTTTTGAAGGGGTGCATCTAGACATGCATTTGTTAAAGTGCTTTATGTTGCTGGTTGGTCTGCTGCAGTTCCATCTTAATGATTTAATTCCTGGTCTGGGTTGTTTGTAGTATTACAGTGCTTGAATATTCATTCAAGTATTGGTTAGCTGTGGCTTGACTAGTTACAAAGTAATTATGCCTTCAATAATTTACAAATAAGGCTTCTCTGATTTAAGCATCTCAATGGTATAACTCTCAAAATGAAATTTTATGTTGGCTTTCATATTATAGTGCACCATGTAAATATAGGTATGTCCAAATTTGCAATTTTATTGCCAGTTTTTATTGCCAATAACTCCTTACAAGCAATATCCTTTGAGCATATGATGCCAATGTGAAAGTAGACAGAAACTCTCCAAGTAGTGTATTAGACTGTGCATTAGATACATGCTCTCTGGAACACTGGAGTTATGGATTTTAATTACAGCACTGTCTTCCCACTCTGACTAGGTAGTAAGAGAAACTATATGCTGTTATATGCTGTAGTCTTCATTTTACTTACTAGCAGCACTCTAATTTTAAAGTAGAAGATACAGAAAGCCCATCAGCAAAACAAGAAAATCTGGAGTAACAGAAAAAAAAATTATTAAGTTTCATTGTTATTCTTTTATTGGGTAATTTACTGCACTAAAATTACTTCTTTCCAGAAAGACAGAAACAAAATTCAGTAACAAAACATATACCTAATGTGGTTTTGTTAACAGGAACTGCAGCTGAAGCCAAAAAGTTTTGATTTCCCCTGTTCCTTTTTTTAATCTTTAGCATTTGTTCAGACTTTCCTACAAGTGTCTCTTCATCTGTGAAAAATAGATTACTTGTACAGTTTTGAAGGTATTTGAATGCTAAGGTTTCCTATGTTGAAATCAGCTGCTAAACAGGGTTTTAGAGATTGACAGCACTGAACACTAGCCACAAGTAGAAAGACGCTGCTTCCATCCCATGTGCTTAGCTTTGGGGATATTTTTCCAGTCCTGTTCTAAGGTGGAGAAAGGACTGGTGAGCAGAGTTGCTAAGATGGAGCAACAGGCAGGTTTTATACTACATCATCTAAAGCAATGATTGAGGAAGGCAGAAATCTTGAAGAGTTCTCTTTCCTACTACAGTGATACAGTTAAATGTACAGGATACTGTTCACATCAGAAGACAAACATTACACAGCATGTTCTGCCTGGTTAGGAGACTTTCTTCTTTTGTGCAGACTTTGTAGAAAACCAAAAATACTGTATGTAGGGAGCTTTGGGATAGCGCATGGTAGGATCAAGAAAAGAAGGGGACAGGTTTCATGTTATACATGTGAAAATATTGGCCGGCTTAAAGTACAACCATTACGTTGTGCACATTATTTCATCACCACAGCAGCTGATGCTGTACTAAATGCTTTTAGTCCAAAATTTCTCTGCTATGTAGCTGGAATACCGTAAGCATACCAAATCAAATTAGTAAATAAGAAATGGGGTAGGGGTTGGCCTATGACTTCTGGCTTTTATCAAAACATCACATGCAGATCTTCTGTTGATTACAAGTGATCTTTTACACTGGTCAAAAAGACAAAGTTCAGATCACTGTCTAACAGAAAGTTTGTTTTGGAGTTAGTGGTTCAAAGAGTGTTTTCAGAGCTATTAAGTCCACTATTTGCCCTTTTTTTTTTTTTTTTTTTTTTCCTTTTTTTTTTTTTTTTTTTTTTTCCCTTTTTGGCAAAATCTGCTTTTTTGTAAATTGTTTTGTAAAATCTGTGTTTTATAGGTACTGGATTTTTTAGTATATATAAAGCACAATGCTTTGAGCTTCTCAAGTAACAGTCCATCAATGAGAAATTAACTACTATGTAAAGAACACAGACTCTTCAAACAATCTTTCCATAAACATTGCAGCAACAGTATAGCAAAAAGAGAAATAAAACTTGGATGGATAAAGACATACAACTGGATTGCACAAAAGCCTCACTTCTTTTTGACAAATATTGTGATCCCACTGAAACAAAATATCCCAAATGATTATATGGAATGATTAGGCTATATAAATTATTACCATTTGGGGGAATTGGAGAGAAATCAGATTGTGTAAAAAATGTGTGATGATTGCCTGAGAACCTTCAGTACAAGGGATTGGAATAGCATAGGAAGGTTAAAAAAATAAACACCTCAATTTGACAGATCTGGGAGAGTTGCCCTCTAATATAAAGAGCTCTTGGGGATTATTCACACTTGCACTGGTGTATGGGCCAGTCCTGAGCTTTAAAGGTGACACCTTTTTTCTAACTGATATGAAATGTTAGTCACTTGGATGGCGCCAACTGAAACTGGAGCTAGTGACCTTTCACCAAAGGCCACAGTGCAGCCTCTGAGGAGGGCAGCGGGTAGAACTGCCACGGGGGCTGACAGCAGGCACTGTGACAAACCCACCTTCCTGCTCTGCACTGACAGGGAGAGCTCTGGAAAGGGGGATACGGAAGGAGATTGCCAAGTAGTTCTCCCCACTAGAGATGGGCCAGAGATTGTGTTGAAATGTGGGCTTATATATTGCTGGTAAGAGGATAAACTCAGCTCACCATGGGTAAAATGCTAAGTATGAAATGTCAGCCTACAGGCAAAAAGGAAACACTGAGAACTGACCTAGCAAACGTGGACAGTATTGACTTTCCTCCTATAACCTTCACATGCTGTATGGTTTATTAAAAATAGATATAGGCAGTCCAGGGTTCCTGTAAAGCTTGAGGGCAGATACAGACAAGGAATTATGGTAACTAGGCATAAATTGCTGCTGTGGATTCTGTCTGCTGAGTCATGCTAACAGACTGCTGAGACACCGTGGTCCAAACTGACTACTGCCAGCACTCTCAGAGTCTTTTAACGGTTCTGGTCCCTGAAAGTTGTCTCCACTAGCAAAGCCTCATCAGAATTAATATTTTCAGGAGCAACTAGGCCATTCAGTCCCTGACAGAAACATCCTGCCCCCCATCAGTGTGGAGAACAGATGCATATATACAAGTGTCTAAAGTTTGCCAGTATGACTCCAAATGCCCCAGAACGGCCTGTCAGAAAGAAGGTCCTTAGGTTTTTATCTGTCTGAGCCCACATAGAGCACGCTCTTGCACCCTGGATTTCAGCTTCCCCATACCTCTCTCTTGTTTTACAAGAAGAACCAGACTCAGTCAGACTATCTGTGCTGACACATGCAAAGCCCTCAGGCAGGCAGATTTATAGCTCATGGCACCCCCAGACAGGACCCCCCAAACCATGAACTGAGTCAATGTTAAGTGTTAATGTTACCCAACATCCATGTGATCCTTACTTTGAGTTTGGTGAAGGTAAGTGGGCAGTGAGAAACATCAAAGATTTGCTGATTTTAATTGATTCAAAAACTGTATCCAGATAGTGGTGGCCAGCCCATCTAGCTCCCAAGCACTAGCATGCTCTTCTCAGCAGCACGCTCTGAATGAGCATATTAAATGTCAGTATGCTTTGGGGATACCTTCACACCTCCCTCCTTCTTGCACAGCAGAATCCTTTTCCATGGTAATCCCCAGTCCCAAAATAACATGAAGAACATCTGGTGGAGGTTGCTAGCAATACACAAGTTCCTGTTTTCATCAAGTAAGCAAGTTAATTTTTGGCAAAGATAACCAGCTCATCGCAGCAGAATCTGTGTATGTATAAGCTGTCTACATGTACTCTTTATCTCATTAAAACCCTTCCACACTAACATGTCATTTTCCATCCTTGTGTAACTGGATTTCATAGAGTGGCAACCAGCAATATTAACATCATGTGTCAGAATTAACCTACACTAATGCCCATGTTTCACAAACATTAATTCTCCATCAGAGTAAACCCAGTACAGTGAGCAACTTCTGGGATGTGCCCACTGGTCTAGGAAAGGTCACTCACTGTAAGAGGCTGCTGAGTCTTCTTCCCAAGACTTTTAAAAGAGGATAGAGTCAGCTGTCCTCTTTTACTGCTGATCTGTAAGTTGTCTGAGAAAGGTGAATCTCTCCCCCCAGATATTGAATGCAACACAGTATTTCCTTGCAGAACATGTGGCTCTTCTGCAACCACAAATGAAAAATGAAAAACAAAACATATTTTTCCATTGCTTTCATTTTTAATGCTTCCTTTAATGCAATCTTTTAATGCCTTTCATTGCACAATGCACTTGCACAAGATTTCACTTTAAAAAAATCTTATGAAAATATGGCTCATTTGCTCTTTTGCTACAGAAGTCAGACAGCTCAATCTCACAGTACTGCAGTGCATTCTTTGGTTTGGCTGTAAGACATTTTATCCCCTGTGCACAGTGAATCCAGCAAGCTTTCTTCACTTAGCTGAATGCTTCTTGACTATCTCAAGGTACTCCTTCACATCATCAGGAGAGCCCAAGACAACAGGCACTCTTTGGTGGATATCCTCAGGCACTATATCTAGTACTGCTTGATGACCAGTTGTTGCTATTCCCCCAGCCTTCTCAATAACAAAAGCCATAGGATTGCATTCATAGAGCAGTCTCAGCTAGAAGACAAAAGTCAAAATGACAGCAAGTTAGGCCAGGCAATACCAAAAATCATGAAATGTAAATATATTTTTCATCTTTTATATGAAAAAGTACTCTTCTTTTTCATATAAACTCATATATTGACTCAATAATGAAATTGTGTGGATTTTTCTTTTAAAAACACAGTGAATGCTGGATTTGCCCAATCTGAATGCTTTCTCCATAGCCCATGTTTGCATTGTGCTATCTACAGAGAGATAAAGCTTGTAGGTTAAGACACAACTGAACGAGGCAGACCACATAGGACTGTGTGAAAATGAAGACAAACACGTGCTCTGAGCGTGCCATTAGGTTTCTCTAATGAATAACTGTATCTTATCTGCAACCTGAAGCAATATTTTACAGAGAACTACAAAACAGATCAAAGGTCTTTGCTGAATAAACAGTCCCCTTGTCAGCCTGTAAGTGCGTGATCTTCCCTGACTGACCATTGTCCTGGCAGATGCAGCCAGGCACAGTTCCTCCAGATGAAGTCCTATTATCACGTACAAAATGTAGATGGTTTTCTCTCTGGCAGAGCTTCTCCCAGTGGAAGAAGTGGGCCAACTACATTTACGCTTCTTAGAAAATAGCTTGTACTATAAATCTCAGGGTAATGCAGACTGCTCACTTTGTAGTGTTCTACTCGGGACCAGCACCACCAGTTTTGGCTGACATGGTGCAGAGGAGCCTGCTTGAGCAGCCCACCCCTCAGTATGGATATGTTTGCAGATAAAAGAGAAGTCACTGCAGTTGAAACAGGTGAGCAGCAGCCCTAAAATAGGTGTCTGATACCATGCTGCTGTCACTTGTGACAGCGTGCAAGGGATGGCCATATCCCCCCACACAAGAAATACAAGGCACCAAGTCACAAAATACAGGCTCTATAATCAAAATATTGATCTTGATAGTGAAATGTCTACATATGCAATATTTTCTATAACTGGGCTTATTCAGGCTTACCTTTCCTTTGGGACTTTTGGAGTTAGCAGGATACATAAAGATTCCTCCATACACCAGTGTGCGATGCACATCTGCCACCATAGACCCTATGTACCTCCCACCATACGGTGAGCTGCCATCCTACAGAAAAACATTCCAATAAAAGTACCTGTAGAGCACACCAGGTTAACCTCCCCCACATGCCCCTTTAGCAGTCCTAACATCTTTCATCTCCATATTGTGCTTCATTGATAATACTCAAAAGTAGTTTTGGAGAGTATGTCAGTATCCTCTTCATTTTCTATCTAGGAAAATCCAAGGAAAAGGAGCAACAGAAGACTTAAGCATGGATGAGCAGCAGTGCCAACAACAGAAAATGTATCCCAGCTCTCCACTGGCTCTAACACTTGGAAAACGTTGTATCTCCAATAGCAAAAACTCAAGTGCTAGGAATTGATATTGGGGCTTTGTCTTTTCTAGCAGAAAAAGAATCAAAAAGCAAAATAAGTGATCTTTCCCACTTCTTCCAACCATATTTTCTTCTGCATTTTTTTTTAAGAAAAAGTTAATAGTTGACTTCTGATGCTATTTTCTTATTCAACTCCCTGTAGTATATTTTAATACCTACATAAACAACACCTTAAGCCTGGAAAGATGAATGATGAAAACATCAGTCTTTCAAAGCAAGATCTTTATCAGGAAGGAAGTCAGGAAGGGACACAAACACTTAACAATAGTAGGTATTCACATTTCATTGCCAGTGTAATAACTCCAATGATGAAATGTGTAAGGCATGACAACCTTCCATTGGCAGCCCTTGGAGCTCTGGGCCCTCCTGACAGCAGGAAGTATTGCACAACCACAAAGGAGGCCTTGAAACTACACCAGATTTTCCAGAGAGAGGCAGCCCTAGGACACAGCTCGTGTTACCATTGAGCAATGACCCACTGCCATCTCCACTCCAGCTACTCAGATACTGCAGTGAGGAAGCAGCAGCACAATGCGCGTTGATTAAATTTCGTCATCACTGGACAAGATTTCCTCTCTACTTGATTACCAAATGTCCAGTTTTGCCTCCAGCACCATTACTCAGGTAAACTCATTTCCTCATTCAGGAAAAAGATTCAAAAAAAGGAAAAAGGAAGAAAGTGAAAAAATGCAGAAGACATGCAGCAGTATTGGAGAATGCTGAAATATCTGGTTACATCAACTGCTGGTCTCATTAGCAATTCTACATCAGGTTATATTTTAAATGGACAGGAAAGGAAAACAAGCTCTGGACAGTGCATGAGAGAATGAATGATTGATCATATAGCTGGAAATCATGAATGTTTGTCATCAGAAAGTTTCTCTGAAACAGGATCTTTTACCTCAGGGAATTTCTTCTTTTTGAGATACTCTGTGATGGCAGGATCAAAATATTTAGCATAGCCTTCGTTGAGACTGTAGATATTGCCCTTCTTTTTGATTTTCACATCTCTTTCCACCAAAATGAATTCTCCAATTGCCTAACAATAAGAAAGAAAAAGTATTTGTTAACATTAATTGTTCACTTATTTGCAAACCAAGACAAAATCCAAAAACATACACAATTCAATAAAAAATTACTACCACTGTCAGTTTTTTAAATAATTCAGTACCTACAAAAAAGTAGTCTTTGCAGTGTACACGCAAAGTATTTTGTTTACCCATATACACAGACAAAGCATGAATCCTGGCATCATGGAAGCTTCCTCACACTATCATTCCAAGCACTCTCTATTTCCTATGCCCAAAAAGTGCTATTTGTAAATTTGTTTCTCTCTCCACTCTTTCACTAGACAATGCAAGTTTCAGAACTCTAAGGAGCTTGGAAACTTGAGAGTGCTGGCTGAATCAATGCATAAACAACTTCAAATAGCTGCAGATACTCCAGTTCTTTTTAGCTTGGGCTAACTGGAAGCCTGTGACCAAGGGCTGGTCTGTTTAGTTTTCCCTAAAGTAAATTTCCAAATTAGTGCTAAGAGTAAACAAAATAACATGCACGCATGCTCAAAGTTAAATCTGTTACTTGAATAAAGTCAAAAATACATGCATCTATTTAAGCTGCTACTAAACAGAGAGTACTAAGTTATATTTCCTGCAGCTTGATCACTGCAGGTAATAAAAATGTAAGACTGGCAGGTGGCACACCCTGACCGATCACAAAGAAACAGGCCACTAAAGCAAACTACTTTCTGCTATGATCAACATGACTTTTGTTTCAAAACTCATGGTAAATGCATGCTAGAACGTCACATCACCCACACACATCACTTACTCCTTTACACATCGTGGTGGAATCTGAAAACACAGAAGAAGGTTAAATATTTATGCTCCTCTGGTTTACTAAGGTCCTAGCACTAAGGAAAAGACAAATAAGACTTAAAGGGTATTTTGTACTGCAGAAAACTGCTCATTTTAAATATCACATGATTACACATGATGTGTATTTGCTCTGCTGACTTGGCTGTCTTCCTGTTGTTGAGTCACACAAGGCACTGCTGCATGAGGCTGGTGGAATGCAAGTCTCTTGACACTGTTGCTGGTGGGTTATAAGTACAAGTGCATTTATACTTCATTCCTCCATGCTACCTTGAAAAGGAATGCTCCTTTGGTTGATTTTCCTGGGGACAGACAGTTCTTATAGACAGGACCTGGTAATCCCTAACACAGAAACAAAGAAACAGAAGATATTCTCACCGGATCCAGCATGAAACAGTTGACACCTCCAGCAGAAGTGGCCAGCACCAGCATGGTGGCACTCCCATAGAGTGCATAACCAGCTGCCACGAGATTACGTCCAGGCTGTAAAGCATCTTTCCCAGAAGGTTCATCAGGGGACACCTAGAACAAGAAGGAGTATCGTCAATTTTAGTTCACTGTTATTGCTGGTACATGACTGGACCCTGGGACAGGGACAGTCTTCTGCTCCATATCCATGCATGAGGTGACACAGATGTTTCCATGATCCCCAACTGAGATTCCTACTGGATGCACTAATACAAATTACATATAGAATATAAACACATTGATCTGGAAATGCTCTTCTAAGTGCAGCAGGAATGCAGGAAACAGGAAAGGATTAAGGAGCTAATAAAGAGCTATGTACCTCATTGTATGTGATTATGAACACAGCTCAGAGGAAAACTAAGAGGCACAGTTGAAAAGAAATGAAACATGACTCACATAGTTCAAAGCTGATCAAAAGTACTTCGGATATTTTTTGTTTCCTTTTTGCTTCACACAAAAATGAAGTTGAAAATAGCTACTTTGGGATATATGACAACATGCAAAAGATGATTAAAATGGACAGTTGGGTGTGTTTTATCTGATTTACTTTTTCCCCCATGTTGTGACCTGTAAGTCTGGTATTTCAACCTGCTTAAGACAGGGTTTCTGCTTTTCAAAGTGAATTAGACACTTCAAATGCACATGACATGTTTCAGCTCTGGTTTGTTTTTGAAGCCTGTCCTCAGGCCAACGGGACTGCCAGTACAGAGAACAAGAAAAACCCGAAAGCACATTCCCCAGGTAGATGACAACCACGTGGTATTTTGTCTCAACACAAATATCCGTGAAACCTAAGACATGATCTTTTCCAAGGGGTAATTTCATTAGCTGGCTAATTAAATATCAGCAAGGCTTCCATAGACACATAGTTTCTTCTTCTTCTAAGAGACTAATTCAAATCCCGACTAATTCAAATTCAAATCCATGTGTCTGTGAAATACTAGATTTAACTTAAAGTTGGCCCTGAGTCTCTTTCACAAACAAGTTTAGTTAGATTTTATTGTCTTCCCATGCAATTTTATTTCACCAAAAGCTGCATAATAGTTTTGCCTATTCCACATGGAAGAATTTTACCTTTCTATAAATTGCAAAGATGGTCCCAATGGAAACAAGACAGTCAATGTTCGATGAACCATCCAGAGGATCTATGCAGACTATATATTTACCCTAGAAAACACAAAAGAGGGAACTAGATTAGTGACAGTATTTATCCACTTCCTCCAAATAAAAACATTTCACTAGGTAAATTTTATCAGAGACTTATACAGCAAAATAAGCTAACACACCTTTATAGATTCTGAAGGAACTGAATTCAAATGTCAGCAATTCTTTGGCCCAGAATTCATTCTTGATTACAACTGTGATTTGTGCCAAACCAGAAGCTGAGAAATCTTTAAAGTACATAGCAGATGATTACACAGGAAAAGTGAAGTTTTCTCATATATTTTTTAATATGAGGAAAAAAAAACAGAGAATACTTTTATTGGTTTAATTTCATCTGTATAACTGAAGTTGGTCCTTTCATATCCACCATCTGGACTTGGTTGCACTTTCTCTTTGGTTACAACATGTCTTTGTGAATAATAAGGAAAAAAAAAAAAAACCCAACCAAAATGAAGATCAGCCTTTTCATGCAGAGATAAAAAGTATTTTACCTCTACCTATGGAGATATTAAAAAGTTCCTTAATGGTTGCCATATCTAAACTATACATTTTCCTTTATCTGTGCTCTGAAATAGTCAGGTACTGTGTTAGTCAGACTGATCTTACCCTGGGCTTTGGGGGTCAAAACAGAAGTCTCTGCCTTACTGCTGGATTAAGGAATCCTGTAGATATAGGAAATTGACAGTATAGGGGAAAAAGCTGAATTAACTATATCTTTTAAATATTTTGGTCCCCCATAATTTTATTCATAGTTGTTTTAGTAACAGTGGGTAACAACAGTGTTTGTTTTTCATTTGATTTTATCCTGCAAGTCAGAAACTTAAATTTAAGTTCAGCAATGCTCTGCTCTGCAAGTAGGATTTTCTGGTATGCATTGATAAAAACACTGTATTGGCTCACATGTAGTTTAGATAAGCATTAATACTCAGACTTCTTCAGTGATCTTTAAGAATATTTATTCAGATCAAAGGGAATCCAATGCCTAGAAAATCAATTTTGAAGATTTCTCAGCAGGGAGAGACAAAGGAAACCTTATTGTACTTTGTAAATTATGTTTTTGCTGCTCATTTTTACTAAATTTTTACTCTGCTTTTTACATGAGCAGACCAAAACATTAGCTGGGGAATATCCCACAACAAGCACAGGCAGGCTTGTGAATATAAATAATAATAAATGTAAAAAATGCTTTTGTTTCATTGTTGCTAAGCCTTTCATAGGCTTCAAGGAGAATTTTCATGAATAAAGACATCGAGATTTGACCTGCATAGAACAGCTCATCAGTGTCCTATTCAAAAAGTGTCATTTCAAAAGGGCTTGACTGACTCAGAGCATTGTTCCAGAGATCAGATGGTATAATGAAATGTTTTCTCCCCAATAAGAAAAAGGTGGGAGAAAAAGAAGGTGAGGAGGAACAATATGTTAAAAAATAAAACTAACAAACAGTCTGGAGAGCAGGAATGACAGAAAGAACAAGCATAGAGTAACAATCTCTCCAGCCATCACCTCCACCTTCATTTGCCAGTTTAGGAAAGTACCTGTTTTCTGAAACTTTTAGCTCAGCTTTAGGTTTTATGATGTGGAGCAGTACACCTGTATGGGCTGATCTGAAATAAAGCAGGGAGAACTTTTAAAGTTACTAACCTGTTTTTCAGTTTCCACTATCACAGCATCTTTGTTTTCTTCGGACACAATAACACATGTACTGAAGGATGACTTGAGCATGTTAATCACCAGATCATTGGAAAGAATATCCAGCTTTTTTACTTGATCTCCAGTCACATTGGTAGATCCAGCAATTCCATAGCTAGGGCAATTGCAAGAGAGAGCGTTTCATGAGAATGGAATGCACCTTCTCAAGTATTGTGTTTCTTATGCCTGTAAAACCTCCTGGAAACATACAGCGCTTTCAAACAGACATCTCAACTCTCAAATCTGTTTTTTATTTATGAATTCTTGCTGAGACATGTTACCATTACCTGTGTTTGCATATCTAGAAGTTGCTGAGAAACGCAAAACAAGGGATTGCTTTTCAATAGTTTGCAAACTATAGTTAAACACAGCCAGACCAGGCTGTGAAGGCTGAGTTACAACTGTGCTTTTTAATGAGCTCTTAAGACCCACGTATTATTCCTGAATTCTACGGTCTGCATACCCTAAAAGCTAGGAATTAATTAGAAAATTTTGTGTTTTAAAAGTATATGTATACTTTAAAAAAATATGAATATATATGTGAATCTGACCACACTATGCTATATCCTCAATACATAGTATACTCCTGATTAGCAATGCAAATTGCAGCAGAAGAAGTCTGTTCACAGATAAATCAACCTATTTATGGTTTAATGTTTTCAGCTTTGATTTGAAGTAGTAAATGTTTCCTCAGGAAAAGAACTGAGAAATACAAATAAGCAACACAAATAAAATGCTCCAAGCTAAGCCGAATCAAACCATCTAGCATACGGAAATACCAGACCTTATGATGGGTGATTTTGTAAGTATACAAAACAGAGAAAGGGGAAGTTTAGCTCTTAGAAGAGAAAAAACAATAGCAAGCTCGACACACATTCACGACTTTTATGTACTCTTATGTACTTCAGCTACAGTTAATTGATTAGGCTGAACACTGGTATTTCAGGTTATACATAATAACACTGAACACAGTACTTTATGCAATGTGTTGCATTTCTTCAGTTTAATGCATGAGACAAAGTAAAAGACCTCTGTCTTTCTCTCTCTCTGCTACAGTGACTTGAATACTTTCCCGCAACTGTGAAAGTGCTTTTGAAAAAAAATATACTTTGAACACCGTGCTTATGAGTAGAGGCACAGCAGCAGAACAGCTTCTGCACCTCATCTTCTGGGGACTCCTGGGAGGTGAAGATAAGGTGTGGAGCCTGCAGCTGGGAAGGAAGGGTCTGCATGTCTTCCACAGCTGCTCTGCACCACCCCTGCTGAGCAGCCCTATGCGTATAGTTGAGTCTGAGGATTGTCCAAAGAAATGGATTGCAGTAATGCCTACTGGTTCACATTTCGTGACAGCAAAGCAAAATATCAGCACTGCTTAAAAAGTCAGTCCCACAGTAGGAGATGTTCAAGGCTTATGAGTCCAAAGCCTGCTACCCCAGCACTGATGAAGAGTTAAACCTACTGCACAGGGGATCATAAGGCAAGTCCATGGGCACAGATACCAAACCTGTGGGCAGCTGCCAACAGACACACACGTAAAACACAAAAGGAATAGGGCATTAAGCTTATAAATCAGATTACAGCTGGGAAATCCTGGTCTCTATTGGTAGATATAGGAAATATATAAAGATATAGCCCATATGAAAGGGCTAGAACATAACAATTAAAAATTACCAGTTACATGCAGTCTGAAGTCAAAATGGAAAAACAGTTCAAATACACATAAAGTGGAGGATTTTTGCCTTTTTTCTTATTATATTTTCCTCTGCATAGCTTGTAGAGGCAAATTCTCTTTCCCTTCAAAACATTTTCCATTAAGTAATGAAGTAGCCCATGTCTAATGCCTTGATCAGCACACAACTGGGCATATGAAGAATATGTAAAATACTTAAGAGGATTAGTTACCTACATGCAATATCAGCTACTTCACACTTCAAGAGCTCCAAATTCCTTCGGATGCATCTCCAGAACATCCCTCTGACTGGCTGACTACAGACACAGCTGTTCCTGACCAGCACACTTTCTAAAAGCCTTAGATATCCAAAGTTTCATAGAGAAACTCTAGTTTGCTATGATGCACTATGAAAAAAAACCCACTCTGAATTTGATTCAACACCTCAAAGCATAAAATGGTGCTTTGATATTAAGCAATATACAATAATTCAGCCATATTTTCGCCAGGCTTTGTCTTTCAGTCTGTTTGGTCTTATGGCTCCAGGCACCCGCACCTGCTCAAAGTACTCATGAAGTTCTATTATCAACTGACATTTTTCAAAGACTGGATGCCTTATATCACTCAAAAGTCATAGGACCTGTGTCACTTGAAAAAAAAAAAAAAAAATCAAGAAATCAAGATACTAAAGAAGTTACCTTCAGCTCTGTGCAAAAGGATGGGTTGATGTAACCTCACTCACAGGCTTTTTCTGGTGAAAGAAATACCCATTCCCATCCCGATACCCACCACCCCGGAGGCAGTAGGATGCCCTGGACCCGCGGGGATGCGGGAAGGTGCGGGGTGCATCNACATCTTGTCTCATATATTGCGCGGGGAGAGGCGAGGGAAGGATGCTTGGGGCATTCGTTATGTGAACGGCACAGAGAATCGATCGACACACGGGCGCTGGTAGGTCTTAGTGTTTGCAGTGATCGCACTTCAGTGCTAACGGCACTGAAACTGTGCCCCAAATTCAAGTTGGTTTCACCACTTGATTGCAAAACTCTGTGTGTGTCGCAGCAGATTATAGCGAACTGCGCACAACCTACAGAGCAAGGTTAGTATCATCTGCTGCACAGGAATGCTCTCATTCTGGGTCTTCAGTACAGGAAAAACATATTCAGTAACCGATTCCCTCAAGTATTGACTTACTCAGTTTACAGAGATCACGTTAACCCCACGAGTCCCAGGCTTATCCAACACCATAAAAAAGCTGCAAGGAAACAGCCCCTGGAAGCTGGACTCAATTAGACTTTTATTACAAACTCTCCAAACCTGTTCAATAGAAAGACATAGGCTGAGTCCTACTTCAAAAGCTAGAAGTTAATGCCCCTCACACAAATACTGCTGCAAGGGAATCTAGAACCTCCTGAATCTCATTTCTTTTGGTTCTAGCCTTTCTGATTTTGCATCAAAATCAAGCAATATGTTTTGCTGCTTATGTTTGATCAGAAAAATCCACGCACTAGTAAGGGAACCAGGTTCACCCAACACCTGACCCTAGATACACCATTTCACACAATAATTTGACAAAGACAAACCTGAATATGGGTGTTCTACTCAGATTTTTTGTACTAGCTATTACTTTATATTCATGTTATCTAAGAAGATTAATATAAAAAATTGATTATTTTTCAGCAGAATACATTCATGAGTTGAATAAGCACAGTCTTGAATTCTAAGTTGAAACCACAGATTGAAATCATTCGAAATGGAGTCAAACGCAGGGCAAAACTCTTTTACAAGAAGCACATCTTTGCGTATATATGCATTCTACCTTCATGCAAAGCACACTGCATATCTGTGCATTAAATGCTTCAAAGGTATGCATAAATGTCTTCTCCGGAAAGTGTAAACAACTTTGGCCTAATTTACCCATGCCCTGTATTACAGACACTCCTGAAGATATTAGATATGAATAGCTGTAATGTTCTTCTGAATGAGCTATTTCAGTCTCTGGCAATTGGTCAACAGGCCAGTATCATCAAAATATTCTTTTAGAGGCAGGTGGATTTTGGAAAATTTACAAAACATGGAAATTAGTTCATTTTTTAAGGGTAAGCACTGCTTACACTAACACTGTAGAGAACAACAAATAGCAAAGACCCAACAAAAGTTTGGATGAGTACACTGAAACTGGGTAGAAGCAAGTAGGCAGAACAGCCTGGGAATATATGACTTATGGTAACAAACCACAGAGTCTCTGATTAGGGACAATTTGCCTTAAAAGTGAAGACTTTTAACAAGTACATCAGTAATCTGCAGGAAGAGCTGTACTTCAGTATAAAATAGTCAAGATCAGTTTGAAATATACCTAAGGTTTTGATATTATATCTATGCCTGAAGATTACTAACAGGGAAGATATACTGTACTTGAGTTGATGATGAGAGTTTACCTCAGAACTGTTGGGGTTTGTGAGATAAGTGGGGGATGAGTTTTACTCCTCCATTCCCACTATGGAAGCCAGGTAGAAACAAGTACTGTGAACTGAAATTGCAATCATTTGGAAGGATGCTGGTTTCATACAAGTCCATCCAAATGTGCATGTTCTACTGTGGGGAAGGAAAATTATTTTCAACCTATATAGCATGCCCTTTATCCTCTATATTTGAGGCAACTCAATAGAACATTGAGTTTAATCCACCTCCACATGCCTGGCCAAAGAATGTATGTATACACTGGTCATTTCTGGAATTCCACTATCAGTATAGAAAGCTGCCTTAACATGAATTGTTTAATATCAAATGGTTGAGTGTAGACAAGCCAGGCACCCCTGCAGCAGCCATACTGTTTGGTAACTACAGAATCAGTGTAAGATTAAAAGTAGGCTTTACATGTTGTGAACCTTTGGCTTTAGAAAGCAGTAGTTAAACATTTATTGAAAATGAATCTCTGGATTTGAGAAGGTCAGTCAGTGCTGGTTGACTAAACATTACTGAAACAGATCACTTCTATACAGAAGAAAACAGGGACTTGTTTGCGCACAGCTGACGTCAATTAGACACCGTTCACAGCAGTTTTAGAACTGTGAGATTACAAATCCAGGTAACTACTTTGAAACAAACTTTTCTTCCAGCACACAGAATTGCAGTTGCATAATTATCTTGAAAATAACACAAACACTGATGAGAAATCCTTCATTATGAAGGTTGCCTCTGAGGTTCAAATGACAGTCAAAAAGAAAATAGAAGTGAAACCCCTTCACAAAGAACTTTTTCTTCCCCTCTTGAAGTAAGAGTCCTCATGTGGGAAAACCAGGTTTAGATCCCACTTTTGCTGAAGAAAAGCTTTCTTTGTGCAGGAGTCTCACAACTGCAGAAGTTTTGTGCTGGTTGGGTGGACAGAAGGTAAGATTGGGCAAGTTACACTGAGATCATTTGCAAGGCAATGTCCCTCCACCAGTGCAGATGCTCTCTGCCATGTGATGCCATGATGATTAGGGCTGGAGCAGCTTGTAGGGGATGAATGAGGCAGATCCTGGCTGCTGCAAGAGATGGATCAGGGTGAAAAGGAAAACTGTACACATGGAATCAGGAAGATTTCTAGATGTACAAGCAATCTTTTGCCTCATTTGCTTCAGAAAGTGCTTCATTTCGCCTATGTGAATCTCTTATGTGAGTAAGGGTCCACACATAGGCAATAGAATAGAACATTGATTTACAGCTGTGACAGCAAAGCACTTCGCCTCTCTGGACACAGGTGAATTATCACAAGTGGCATGAACTGATGTTTAAACATAGGCAATTATGAGTACAAATTAGCTAAAAGGTAACTTCTTTGTGTAGTAGATGTAAAAGGGGCTTCATCTGATATTATACAATTTGGTACTACAACTGATTAAGAGGTAGCGATGAACTATAAGATTGATATGAATGAATGTGAATGGATTTTCCCGTGCCTGGTGCCCTCTAGTGGGAATGGGAACACTGTCAGCATTTTCAGCGTGACACCAGGAGTACCTTTGCAGTTTTCTAGAGGGGAAAAAAGCACTTAACGTGCAGGCAGTAGATCCTGGAAAGAAACTCTATATGCCTCTGAAATACAGATATTGAATCACAAGTTTTAAATCTCTGTACTTTTTACTTATTTACAAGATTCTACCAGGCAAGTAAAACAAAGATGTTAAATATGTTTCTGCATTTGCTATTATTTCTCATCTTGTAAAATGTATAAACTAAAAGTATTTTAAGTAATCACACAAAGTCTATGTAAAAAAAAAAAAAAAAAAAAAAAATATAAAAATTCAAAAGCAACCAACCAACCAAAAAAACCAGAAAGAAACCCCCAAACCAGAGTTAAAGCCAGGTAGAGATTTCAGTGCTAAGAGATGAGATTTTAAAACTAAGGTAAGAAGGTAATTAAAGTGGAGTTATAATTACATAGTTATAACAGTTCTCTTTGCAGAAATAAATAATTTCTGTCAATACTGAGTGACATGATGTCATGATTACATTACATAATTTGTCAGTGTACCAACCAACTGGAAAAACAAAAAGTTAGGTTTTTTTACATTTAAGCTATAAACCTGCAAAATTCAAGGTTGATGGAGGAAGAACACTTAGTATAAATGATCAAACTTCATTCTCAAACCCTAATCATAGGTTCGATTGCTGGGAGGTATTTTCCATTAATGTCCTTGCAGAACTGTTTGCCATGTTAAATAACTATTTATATTGTAGTACTTCCAAGTATAATCTGTCTAGGTTTTTCAGATCCTGTTCTTCAGGAGGCATTACATGGACAGTGTCACAGAGGTTCAGAGGTCCAAATCATAATTTTTTTAGCTGTGATAATTTTAACTGTACATGATTCAGTTCAGAATTTCTAGATAATCTGTATTTATCAGCACAACTAAAACTGTTTTCCTACATAAAGGTCCAGAAGAGTGGTTGGCTTTTCCAGGTTTATCAAGTGTGAGGAGGGTCTGATCGGAGCACTTCTAGCAGTGATATACATACTATGAAGCATGATGCAGAAATTAACATAATATCCACAAAATACTCAGTGAAAAATATGGCAAACAAATGATTGAGTGATGGTTTAGATGGTCATTCCCTGTTCATCTTTATCACAAGTATTCTGTTCCATACCTGAAGTACAGTCAACAAACCCATTCAAAATTACTGATAACTGTTACATTTAAAAAAATTGTTTTATCCACAGTTTGCATAGTTGGCCACAGCTTCTGAATTCTGAATAAGCGTTACCTAATCCTTATAATCATGTTGTGATGTAGGGAGGGTGGTGAAGAAAATCAAAGAAAACACTTTATCCTGTGCCACAGAGAAAAATGGTGACTGCATGAAAAGCTTACTGGTTACTTGGGGAATTCACTCAGTTTGAGAAAGAATGAAGGAAAATGGGATAGTGATGTATTTAACTCAAATATACAAAAATTGCATTTGTGTGTATTTTCTTTTGCTCTACTAATTTGATATTTCTTTGGTGGTACAAGTGTGAACAGTATAGAAGAAAGTGGAGAAGGAACACACCAAGCACATACAGGGCCAGCTCTGGAGAATTGAAAAGAAAATTGAACACATACAGCTAGGCCATTACTGCAAGTAAGTATGACTTTAAAAGCAGGAGTGATAGGGGGGTAGAAAGAATACTTTAGATTGCTAAAGAGTCCATTTGATTGTGAAAGGATTAATAAACAGCTCAAAATCCTCTTACATTAACTAGTTATTAGGATAACAAATACAGTTCTAAAGTCAGATTTCATCTTAAAACTTGACATCATTGCTGCAAATAGTCCTTACTGATGGCAGTAGTAGCAAAAACACTTCCTTTGACAATGAGAGTATGAGACACATGGCCATTTTGTGCTTTCTGTGTGCAGCCTTTAGCATGTGAGAGATCTAGTCCACAACTGAATCTTGTAGGTGGCAGTGCAATATAGAAAAGGTAGTCATCACTCTTGCCTGAGATGCACATTGAGCGACTTTGTTCTTACCAAATTATCTATTGTAAAATCAAATTCACCCATTCATGAGTACATGTACAGGTTTAAATGAAAAGCATCATTTTTAAGACCGCTCAAGGTTCAATTTCATGACTCACACACATGTGGAAGCCTTGTACAGGCTACACTCCAGCCCTTGTCTTGAATGGTCCCAGTGCCAGTTCATCACACAACACAAGGCTGATACCTGAAACATGTGTCAAGACAGGAAGAACTCAATCAACCAGATGGCAGTGTCAGAATCAGGCTTTTGATCACTGGGAAAATTATTTTCATTTGCTCAAGCTCCGGTATCCAGGCGTACAGGTTCTCATTTGATTTTGAATGTAGGTATGAGAGCTGAGTGGCATATCTAGCTCAAGGTTCACCTCCTGCAGTACCAGCTAGAGGTGCTGCATAGAAGAAGCTGTGAGCCTGGCTTTCACACTTTCCCTTCCAACTCCTTCCTTACGTATGTGGACTACTGCTGCTGGGAGTTGCACCCCTGTCGCTGTAGTACAGTTATTTTTATGATCAATAACCTAATAGGAAGCCATAACCTAAACACTAGTCCATTGCAAGATATGGCCCTGCCACCCTAGGAGCCTGTTACATTATTAGACAGGGGTATCTCTTTCTGTGAATCTGAGAAAAGCAGTATGAACAGAGAGAAGGCAACAAGGATACCACGGATATGACTGAAGAGGCACTTTTTAGTGAGACTCAGAGGAAATCACAGAATCACAGAACGGGTCGGGTTGGAAGGGACCACAGTGTGCACCACATGTGATGCAACCTTCCTGCTCAAGCAGGGTTATCCCAGAGCACATGGCACGGGATTGTGTCTAGATGTCCTGAATATCCCCATTAAAGGGGCCTCCACAGCCTCGCAGGGCAATTATCATAAAATAGTGTCAGAAAAGAAATTAAATCAGGTGCTCAGTCATAGACACATCATTTCTGAACAAGTCACTTGGTTTACTGCCGGCTTGTCCTAGGCAAAGAGACTGTGCAGTACCAAGGCTCTGCCATCAGATGGCAATGCTTATTTGACAAACTGCAGAACCAGAGCCTGGCAGCTCTCCGGGGCCAGAAAACGCTGGTCTGGGTAGCTTCATACGTTTCTTCCTCGGAAAAAGGCAGTGAAGCTCTTAGCCCTGACGGTGACCAAGTAAACGGAGAGAAACCGAAAGGTCGGTTCTCTCCCGTCTATACCAGAAGACTGTCACTGTATCTCAAACTGACTGCTAACACAAAATCATAATTTAAATCCTACTGGAAATGTGCATTCATTTTCCCAAGGTCTCTGCTTGTGCTCACTGAATACTTCACGCACTCCCATCTCTGCATCGGTCCTCCCAGTCTGGCTGCTTTCAGACAATTTCCAGTGGTTCAGCAGCACATGATTAGACCTTCTGCATCTGACATCCTTACATACAGCTGTTGGTGATGGCTATGATTATTATTTTTAGTACAGCAGTTGTTTAGGATGAAGGGCATAATTTCATGAAAGTAATTATTGGCACTGTACAGAAAGAGAAGAAGAACACAGTCCTTGCCCTACACACTCCACAGTTTAACAATAAGAACACAGAAAAAAAGAGGCGCATAAAGATGTCCCTGGTTTTACAGATGAGCTGCTGCAATGCTTCCACTGCCATTCAAAACTTTACTGTCAGTTATTCACCTTTTCCTCTTTACATGCTGCAGTCTAATGTTGATCTGTGAATGGCATTCTGCAAATATGTGCTGAATATATCACCTTGAGAACAGAAAAAACTAAAAAAAAAAAAAAAAAAAAAAAAAAAAAAAAAAACCAAAAAAACCCCCCCAAAAAAAAAAAAAAAAAACAAAAACAAAAACCCCAAAAAAAAAAAAAAAAAAAAAAAAAAAAAAAAAACAAACCAAAAACCAAAAAAACCCACCCAAAACAAAACAAAAAAAACCAACAACAAAACCCCAAAACAACAACAAAAAAGAACCTGCAAGAATTACATATATTGATTTAAAAATTATCAATATTCAAATTGTGTGAGACCACAAAGAAACACATCCCTAACTTTTCCAGCTTACATAAACAAAACCCAGAAAACTGTCCCTGTACCTTCAGTTCTTCCTTCTGTTTGCAAACCCAGATTGAAGGTTTGGCCGTTTACAGGCTGAATACCAAAACCAATTAAGAAGGGCCCATGTGTGTTTTTTGATGTGAAACCCTTATGAGACAGAAGGAGTCAAAACATCTAGTCCTCAGTTTCCACCATGTCTTAATTGCAAAGGATGAGCAAGCACTGTCAAACACTATGCACAACTGGGAGTTGATCTACTTTTTACAGGGGAAAGAAAATAATTATTTTTATCATGAGTAGCAGGATTTCTCTTTCATGACACAGATACAGGCCTTGGTAGGGCATTATACATGTATTGCATTCATTACAGATGTAATAGCTGCATAGTGTTCCCAGTGAACTAGATGGTCTAGAGCAGAGGTCTAAACATTTTTGTCATTGTGCATCTGTGTAAGTGAAAAGTTCTCAAGTGCATTCCAATATATGCATGCTTATTTATTGCTGGAGTGCGTACCTGTTTCTGGCCCAGCTCAATGGTCAGCCTGGGCTCCCGGCTGCTCTGGCACGCTCCCACAACACAGTCCTGTGTGGGTCTTGGCTTACACAGTTAGCTTACACTGTCATGGCTGGGGTAACAAAAGAGGGGACTCTCTCTCGTGGCTTACAGGGGACAGAGGCTTTATTCAGGGGGAGAGGGTCAGGGGACCCCCAGCCTCGGGCTGGAGCCTCCGGAGAGAGACCTCGAGCCTGGGCTGCAGGGAGTTTTTGTACTACATATTTTGGGGTGGGTACAAAATCACAAAAACCAATAAAACAATCTAAACACTTCATGCCACACTAAGTCACTTAAATTCTAAGTGACTTAGAAATCCAACACAGGTTTGGGGGTGGTCTAAGGAGAGGCTAGCTAGGCTAGTGGCTGAAACTCTTGGACCTCAAAGATAAGGATTTATGATGGACAAAGGGAAAATTATGCATGACAGGAGGGATGAGACAAGAAAGAACCAATAAAAAAGTCTCCAGGCAGAGGCTGTAGTTGTCCTAGAAACTTCTATCAAACTACAAGAAAGATACATCCTAAAACAAAAGGCCTTTCTAAAGTTGTGCAAACTCTGCTAAACTTAACAATAAAACCCTTCATACTGTATTCATAACTAAAGCTTCTAAATCATTTTTTTGCAAACTCACAATTTATAAATTATATACATGTAATACCATTGTAATGTTAGGCACAGTAATAAAATATACAAAAAATAGAAATGAAAAAATTATGACAAAGATAAAGATTTCAAAATTCTACTTTATTTAATTATTTATTGATAGAAATATGCTTTCTTCCTGCACCACAGTGTCTTGTCTCGTGTATCCTGTGGGGTGCAGGAATGCCAGTTGGGAGATGACTGCTCTACAGACAAAATTTGTGAGGTCTATCCATTGTCTCATATCCAGCCAAAAGGATACTTCTGCTCTGATTTACACAGGATGTGACATGTCTCTCCATATCCATTTAACCTTTATGTTTGTGGATGGCTGCAAGCAAAAGGTGTTCATAGGTGAGAAGGACTTAAAGACCTATGTTAAGACAGACACCTACAGATTAATAAAATCCTGAGATTTCACAGAGCAGACAGAACAGGTTTTGAGAGATAAAAAGATGTATGTGGCTGCTTGTTTATGAAGTATTTGATCACTAAACCAGTTTCATGCAAGTGTTTTTTAACAGCATTTTGGGAAATACTTCCACTTGAAATGTAATGGAGAAGAGCTTTTAAAAACAAAAGAATGAGATTAAATCCTATAAAAGTTAGCTATTAGGAAGGGAAAAAGTGAAAAGGGGAGGACAGGCAAAAAAGGAAACAAGAATGGAAGAAAAATATTATTGCACTGCTTTAGAACAGGATTTAGTGCAGCTTATGAAAGATGTTCTCAACAGGTGTGAAAATGTCATGGCAGAAATATACAGATATTTTCTCCGATGCTAACACTGTCTTTTAAAACACTTGTTTGCAATCCTGCACAGGAACTTCATTTCCCCTTATTTTTATGTAACAACTTTATGTAATACAATCTTCAGTCCCTAAACTTGAAAACATTCATATTTAGCCATAATTTATCAAGGTATACTATATTATGGCCTTAGTAATATCAGGAAAATATTAAAATATTACAAAGGCAATAATATTGCATAATTAGAATTTTAAAATATGCCTTCAGAGAAACCACTGAGGCAAAAAGGCCTTGAGTTCCCAGTCCTGCTTCCACTCAGGCAGATCTGTTAATGCATGGACTCCTGAGAGCCCCCTACCTGAAGCTAGCTGTGAGATACCTGCTCCCACCTCTCACAGCATCACATGGGAACTTCTTTGGTCTGGGCACATAAACCTAGCTGAACTATTAGAACTGCTGTGAGAACAGAACAGTACCCCCATGTCAGAGACAGTCTGAAAGCTTTTCACCTACAACCTAGGGCTACCCAAGCTTTTGAGGAGTTCATCAGTATTTGTCTGAATCTTTCAGAGCCACATTTCTGCAAGTAACTTGAAGGCTGCTGTGAGCACCAAATCTTAAACTAAACCTTAGCCAATAGGCTCTGCATATCCTATATCATACCACAGTTATTTGGCTTATAACCCAATTCTGACATTTATACAGTGTCATTTGATCCTTTCACACAGAAGGATAAATTGAATGAACCACACTTAGAGCTAAAAATTAAAACAAATTTAAGCGAAAGATAGACTTCTTGGCTTCGTGCATTCTTTTTTAAGACAAAAGCTGCAAATGAGCCATAGG
>VWYO01017700.1:0-14457 GCA_013400275.1 Rhadina sibilatrix | reverse complement strand
TTTTTGGGATGTCCAGCACTGTTGCCTGTCCTCTCCTGGTTCTCCCAGCTGGTGTTTTCAGCCCTTGCTTGGCTGACAGAAGCTGAGTGGAATGACAACAATTCCTGATGTCAGGGAACGCCCTGGAACCTGCTCAGAGGCTGCTCAACTCAGGGGTGGCAATCCAGCACAATGAAAATATGAGGGAAAACCCAGCTAAACAAAGGTTGCTGCCTTATTGGAAGGAAAGATGGAGATTTCTGTAGCAAAAAAATGAAAAATACTTGAAGGAAACACTGTGATGTTTCCCCAGCTACGGGGGGAAGAAGAGGAGAACAGGAGGTCCCACTGAAAATTTGCCATTTGAAGCTGCCCACCCACAGAAGTTACCAGAGCCAAACATCAGGAGTTTAAATCAAAACCATGTAGGAGATGAAAAACCTGTGGGCATTATGAGTGTTTAGGTCTATTGGTCAAAAGGGTCTGGAAGATTTGTTATTTTAAGTGGTTCCAAGTGAAAAATTGGATTGGCACCTGAGAGGCTGAAGCTTTTGCCCGTGGGTAATGTTCCTGCCACCAAGATGGGCTGGTGATCCCAAAGGCTCCCCTCACTGATCCTTTCTGCTGGGAAACCACAGCTTGCTTGCCAGATATTTTGAGGGGCTGTTGTAAACACGAGCCTTTTAAAATCATTTGTGTGCATTGCTGGATTTATTAGCCCCCGTCTGGAATTAATCTCATCTTAAGGTACGAATTCTCTTCAGAGAAGTAATGCAGTTTAATTTTGAAAACATGGATCTGATCATTTCATACTCATTCATTGTCATACTCTGATTATTTGAACTTTCTTAATCCCAGTAAATAACTGGGTTTTTCTGTAATGTTTTTAGTGTTGTTTTGAGGTACTGACCATCCTGTGGCAAGTACTGATTGCAGAGCTCAGTGCACATTTCCCTTTTGAAAAGTTAACCTTTGAAAAACCTGCAATTATTTCCATGTTGAAGGAAGGTCGAAGAGAAAATTCTGCTGAAGTGTAGAGACTGTTAACCTTAAGAACTGCAGGTTTTCAGACTCAATTTGATTCTTACAGTACCAAAACCATGTTGTTATTACTGTTTTAAGTTTCTGAACCACCCAGAAAAAAAAAAAAAATCTGTAGAAATCATGCAGGTGGAAACTTTAATTTTTAATTTAATTTTTCTTTAATCGACTGAGCAGCTGTGTTGCAAGCAAACATCTCACTCCAAGCCCCATGGAAATACACTTTTTGGGAATGACCATCACAGCTGTGGTGCAAACTGGAGGAACTTCCTATCAGAGCAAGTCTGCCTGAGAATTAATCTTATTTTTTTTTTTGTATATAGAAATGAAAACGAATTGAAACAAAAGCCCTCTGTAATTTGATAATATTTTGACTGGACAAGCAGTTTCCTTCAGCCCACAGCAGCCCAGTGTAAATAAAATACCAGAAGTGCTGTTCCAGGAGGTGTCTGCAGCAGGATCTCTTTGGGGTGAGCTCTTGCTCCTTGTTTCTCCTGGCAGAATTAATGGGATGTTATTCCCCATCTTCTTTTTGCTTTCTCCTACGTAAAAAACTTCCTGGTTGTGTGCAGCCCTTAACCTCTGATGATAATAGGGAGAAAATTTCCATATTGTGGGAACACCTCCAGTGCCCTGAGTGTGTGACAACACATCCCAGTGATGGTCACAAATAACCCCTCTCTTGGGCTGCCTTGCCAGGGAGAAAATCTTCTTTATGGTGCATCAAATCCTCTTGGTATTCTTAAATAGGCATGAAATTAAACAGGTATTTCTCCCAAGGCAGGGTGGTAAATATATTAATAAATATATGGAAATAAATGCTTCCCAAGGAATGGGTCTTTGCTTTCCCTGCCATGGAGAAAACCTGCAGCAGGAATGCTTGGATATTAGTAAAGAAAAATTGATAATATGTCTGAATTTTGGAGTTAAAGCATTTGAAACAGTCAGGAAGACTTCAGTGAGGTAAATACATGGATTTTGCTGGCTCTTTTGGAAGAGTGTGTTGTACTTTAAACTTGTAGTGTTCTTTTAAAAAGAAGAAAAATGATGGGAGAAGCATTTCAGTATTTTTGAGTGCAGTGAGTGACACCAGCTCAGGTTCTTGCAGGTATCACCAGGAAATTTGCCACATTTACAGCCTCCTGCTTGGGATTTACACTCAAGGAGTAATTTCTTCCCAAGCTCATCAAAAACAGCTCCAACCACTCTCTGTATTTTCAGTAGCCTGAATTGCAGAGGTTCCCCTGGACTGACATTTCATTTTACCTGCACTAAATTACTTTGCATCAACACACAGCTCTTAAAAAAATCCTCTCGTGTAGGGATTCACCCCATCCCTGCCTTTTTTCTGCCTGCCCTGCTCCTTCTCCTATTTTTTCTGGCCACTTCAGCTAAACTTTTCTCTCTCTGTTAGGTTAATTCTCCGTGGATTTTGCTTCCTCCACTGTGCCAAAAAAAAAAAAAAAAAAAAGGGGATGGCATTCCTAATTCCACAGTTCTCCTGGGTGCTGTCCTAATAAAAACCCAGCAGGGCAGACTTGAAATGAGGTTGGTTTTGTGCAGGTGGGTTGGCAGTGCCTCTCCAAGTCAAAAATTCGGTGGTTTGGGGGGTTTTGCTCTTGTTGATGGGTTGCTTTGTCAGGGGAAACAAGCCAGAGAAAACCTCTGGAGCTTCTCCTCAAAATTCTCCACAAATTGTGTGAAATTTGCTGGAGAAGAGTGTGAAAAAAATAGAAAAGTAAAGGGGGGAAATGGGGAAAAAAGTAAAGTATGTCCACTGAAATGAGCTAAATCCAGGGATCAGTTCAGAGCTCTGTCCCAGTAAAACCCAGGTCCTTCAAGGAAGCTTCTCCTGAGCCTGGCTTTCAGATAAAAATATGTGAATTAATTTATTCCAGAGACATGACTGAACCTATAAAAATGGATTTTTTTTTCCTTCTCCCCAAGGTGGCCGTGTCACAGCTCATCTGCTCAAGGATGTGGGTTTGGGATGTGAAGCTGATCTAAAAAACACAATTTCCTCCTGCTGCTGCTCCAGCCTTGTTTTCCTCCTGCCCTGGCCCTGCTCTGCCCAACGAGAGCAGCTCTGGGTAGCTGAATTGGCAGAAAATGGGGATTTTTTTTCCCATTTTATTTTTTTTACTCCTGGTGCTCCAAGGCAGGAGCCAACCCTGGAGCCAGAGAGGAGAGGGATTTAGCAAGGATCACCTGCCCAGACACAGAGGTTTCAGGCACTTGTTCTTCAGAACAAACACGACATAAAAACCTGGTTTTCCTCACAACCCCTTAGGTGAAGCTCAATCTTCAGGTATTTTTGTGACTTTCAGGTGTTTCCATGTGTTTTTTTACACCTGTGTCTCATCAGAGATATTCTTCCTTTTCACCTTTGGCTGCCTCCAAGGATTAGCTGAGCTCCTTCAGCCTTGGTGTTCCAGGTGTTCCCTGCTGACCTTTTTCTGTATTTATTTTGGTGGTTCTGGATGAGGTTTTGGACCTGGATTTGAGTTCTGGGAAGCTGTGGAAGAACCTTCAGCAATTCCAGAGAGGTGGAGAGGTTTTTAAACAGCAGAATTCTTCCATAATATCCTGGGAAGGGCTCAGTTTGGTGGGAAAGGAGGCAGGACAGGTCACTGAGGTGGTGTGTGAACTCTGAAATGTTTTTCCTTTTCCTTTCCAACCCTTTCACTGCCTCCAAGGATTAGCTGAGCTTCTTCAGCTTTAGTTTTCCAGGGTGTTTTGGTTTTTGTTTGTGTTTTTTTTTTGTTTTGTTTTGGTTTGGTTTGGTTTGGTTTGGGTTTTTTTGTTTTGTTTTGGGTTTTTTTGATGTTTCTTTTTGTTTGTTTTTTGTTGTTGTTGTTGTTGGTTTTTGTTTTTGTTTTGTTTTTCTTTTTGTTTTTTTCTCTATTCTGTATCCTATATATTTTCCAGGTCATTTTCTGTATAAAACCTGACTTTTTTCTGTATTTATTTTGTTGGCTTCGGATGGAGCTTGGACATCAAAGTGCTCGTGGTGGGTTTGAGTTCTGGGGAGCTGTGGGAGAACCGAGAGCAACTCCAGAGGGGTGGAGAGGTTTTTAAACGGAATTTATGGAATTCTTCCATAATATCCTGGGAAGGGCTCAGTTTGGTGGGAAGGAGGCAGGAGAGGTCACTGAGGTGCTGTTTGAGCACAGGGGGCTGCCTGTGCCTCTTTGGGCAGGGTCACACTGCCTGCCTTGTCTCTGACACAATAAACTGTTACTGCAGATTGAAAAGCACCCTGGAATAGGCCAGGCTTAGCAGGCCTCCCCAAAGGCTGGATTAATATTCATCCCAGAGTTTACAGCATTCCAAAGCTCCCAAACAGAACAGGGAGGGGGGAGGGAGATTTTGGGGGGAGTTGGAAGCTGAGGCCTCTCTGATCTAAAAGTACCGGCTGCAGTTTTGGGAGCCGAAGGAATTTTGGCAGCAGGAGGAGCAGCACTCCTCTCCTCCCAGCCACGACAAGGCAAGTGAAATACAGCATTGCAAAGGCTTTCTATTTGCAGCTCCATAATTCACTGGGAAGAGAGGAATGGGCCCCTTGGCACGGGCTCCAGGCTCTGTCACACATCCAGGGATGTGCCCCGACCTGGCACTTCTGGCTCCCTCAAAAGCCACTTGGAGAAGTCTCCTTGATAAAATATCTCCCTCAGAATGTGTGTGGCTGCTATGTTCAAAATAAATCTTATATATTGAAACCCCTGCTCAGCTTAAAACCAAACTCTGCTTGTGCAGCTTTGGATCTGGGCAGTTTGAAGGATGAAGTGTTTTATTCTTTATTTTATTTGTGGTGACTCTTGAAGTGAGAGGCATCTCTTGCAGACAGGGTGGCTGAGATAGAGCACTTTAGGGCTGGAAAAAGTGCCAGTGAGAAAGAAGAGCTGGAAAGGGAATTCCTGGGGATAGAGAGCTCCTCCAGGAGGGAGCTGGGATGGTGTTTCTGTGCCAGGTCTTTACACCTGGCTGGGCTCTGAAGTGCCCCAATCTGGCACTTCTGGCTCCCTCAAAAGCCACTTGGAGAAGTCTCCTTGATAAAATACCTCCTTCAGAGTGTGTGTGGCTGCTGTGTTCAAAATAAATCTTTTGTATTGGATGGAACCCCTGCTTTAACCCCTGTCAGCCTAAAACCAAACTGTGCTTGTGCAGCTTTGGATCTGGGTGGTCTTTGTAGAGTTAGAAGTGTTTTGTTCTTTATTTTATTTGTGGTGACTCTTGAAGTGAGAGGCATCTCTTGCAGACAAGCTGGCTGAACTAGAGCACTTTAGTGCTGGAAAAAGTGCCATTGAGAAGGAAGAGCTGGAATGGGAATTCCTTGGGATAAAGAGCTCCATGAGGGAGCTGAGATGGTGTTTCTGTGCCAGGTCTCTACACCTGGCTGGACTCTAAAGTGAGGAGATGGTGATAAACTCCCAAATAAGCAATAAATCCAACTTGTGCCGTGTTATTCCATCATTTTTATGTGATCCAGTTGCAAAATACTCTTTTCTGTTTATTTGACAGTGACACCACTATAAGTTAAATGGGGAGGGGGGAGCTGGAGCTGAGCTGCTGCCTTCATTAAGCCAATGCTGAATCCATCAATAATTTCCATCTTACTGAAATGCCACTTTGTTACAATTGTTTAGCAAACTTTGCTCCTCTTGGCCTCATGGCCTGCACTTCACATATCGTCAACATCCCATCTATTTTCATTTTTTAATGGAAAATGTGTGTGATTCCAGACAGGCTGTTTGTGCTTCCTGGCATCACCTCAGCCAGATTTCTGGATTTCTAATTGCTGTAATGCCAAAGCAGCCATCCCATTTGATGTTTGCTGCGTGAAAAGTCAGAGATTATCTAATAATAACTGGAGGTTTTTGCTTATTGCTAAATAAGGCCCTAACCAGCACATTTTCTTGTAGATATAAAGATGTGTTAATTAGTTCTGCTCTCTCTGGTGAAGGGAACTGGGTACAGGTGGAAATCAGCTCTGATCTGATGAGTTTGGGACTCAAGGGGCTAAACCTAATCAATTCTTGGATTGGGGTCTCTTTATTTTTAAAGTAATTGTCTAGGCTGGGTGTTTTAAGGTGAATTTTTTGTCCATTTAAGTGTGTCTGTCTGCAGAGGAATCAGTCTGGGCAATGATATTTATTTAATGATAGTAAAGACTCCTGATAGCTCTGATTAAACTTATGACTAAAATCAGGCAGAAGGCAACAAAAGGGAAATAATGACAATGTAAAAAACTTTTTAAAATTTTTTTTAAAAAACAATGCAGTTAAGATGATTCCATTTGTAAAATAACTTCCATGGAGAAGATCTTGATTTGTGCTTTATTCACGTGCATCAAAGGAAATCAAAAAGAATCCAGGTCCTGAGGAGGAACCAAGTTTTCCAAGGGCTTTCCAACTGCTCTTTGCTGTGGGGTGAGATGTTCATTCCCTGCCTGCATCCAGAGCTGATCCCACAGGAGGGAATTCCTGGAGCTGTGTTGTTGGAAACACTCACGCTCCCAGGGCAACCGTGTTTGGGTCAGGCTCAGATCTGTGTCTCTGTCAAAGTGCCAAGAAGTCACCCAGGGGAAAGGAAAAGCTTCACATCCCACAAGTTCACTCAAAAAAAGAAATCAGAATAAGTGACAGAAACAGCATCATCTTCCCTGCTCTTCCCTGCACGTATTTCAGAGAAATGAAATTTCTCATCCTGCCAGACGTGGCAAAAGGGGAGGAGGATTTGTTTATCTGCCTCATCTGCCCCTCACAAAAAAAATCTCTTTAGGGCAGTGCTGGTGTTTGATTTGAAACCAGGGGTGATGTCCGTGCAGCAAATTTTGGAGGGGAAAGGTTTTTTTGGTTGGTTTTTTGTTTTTTTTTCTCGTGCTGTTTTATCTATATTGTGAATATTGAGCTCAGTGAGGGCGCTGGGCCCAGCACAAATCACTGCCAGCCCGCAAATAAGTGTTGCTATAACTTGGGAAAAAAGAGGGGGAAATGTTGTTTATGATGTTTGTAAAAATCCAGGGGACAGTCTCTTTCCCTTTAAAATCCCCAGCAGCACGGGAGTGTCATCTTGGCGCTCTTTAATTTGGAGTATTCGCTGGAAATAGCAGAGAACACAATAAAAGTGACTTTTATGCTCCACTTTGGCGAGGAGCAGCCCCCAAAGTGGTGGGTTTTTTTCTCTTTAAATCTTTTTTTTCTCTTAAATCCACGTGTGGCACGAGGCAGTCAAGCTGTCAGTGAGGGAGAAATAGGAAACCAACTTGATAGGAATCCCTGCAGACCCCAAAATGCCTTCGGATGGCAAATTTGAGGGGTGAAAACTACAAATGTTTTATATAAAGACTCAAAGAGAGATTTTTTTAAAATCAGAATTTCCATTCTTTAAGAATTCATTCCACACATTTTGGAGATGTTAAGGTAACAAATCTCTTAATTTTATCATTGATTCCCTGCAAAATCAATTATACTTCACCAAAGCAGAAATAATAGTGTGGACTTATTAATGTAGAAATTTCCCTCTTGCAAAACCTAAAGAGATTATTTTTTTTTAGCCTCCCCAAAAATTATATTAGCAGGTTGCTTGTCAGTAAGGATTATAATGATAAGGTGTGTAGTTTATAAGGAATATAATATATATTATAAATAATAAATATATAATATTTATAATATCTATAATATTATATATATTTATATAATATTTCTATAATAAAATATATTCTGTTTTAGGTATGTAGTTTTATAAGGAATTTGGAGAGCAAGGGATGTTTTTAGAGAACCAGTTGACCTCTGTGTCTCAAAGACATTCAGCTACTCCTGAGGTTTTAAATCAACTTCCAGGGATCTCATTCCTGCCCAGCAGTCACCCCAAAACTGGTATTTATGGAGTTCTGGCTTATGGTGAGTAGGGTTGTCCCCACAAACTCTGTACCTTAAATATAGGGACGCTGAGAGAAAAAATAAATCAGATTTTATTTCATTTTTCTTCATCATTGTGGCCTTGCCCTGTGCCCTGCTTTCAGCACTGCAGCTTTTATAGAGAAATCCTGGATTCCTTCTTGATGGGCATGTTTTTATGTAAAATTAGCAAATTATAACATCCACACCAGCATCTTTCTTCCAAAAACTTCACCCCCTGATCCTTGTGGTTTGATCTTCTGACCTGAATTGATTTGGAGTTCAAACCTCATCTCATCTCTCCCTGGGTTCTCTCCCTCCTCCCTTCCAGGCTCCTCCAGCAATTTTCTTTTCCATTATCTTCTTCTCCCCACCTTCTGGGAGAGTCCCTGGCAGCTGCCCCTCGGTCCTTTTGCTTTTTCTCCTCCAGCCTGAGGTTCAGGAATTCCAGAAGGTTCAGAATTCCCCCTCCTGCTCCCTGAGCTCAGAAATTCCAGAACATTCAGAATTCCCCCTCCTGCTCCCTGAGCTCAGAAATTCCAGAACATTCAGAATTCCCCCTCCTGCTCCCTGAGCTCAGGAATTCCAGAAGGTTCAGAATTCCCCCTCCTGCTCTCCGTGCTCTCACAGTTCCCAGCCACATCCTGATCCTCCATCACTTCAATTCCCATTTTACTTCCATTCCCATTTCCCTTCCATTCCCATTTCCCTGACAGTCTCTATATCCGAAGGCCAAATTGTACAACACCTTGACAAATACTCATTAATTTCCTGCAACTGGGTGTGTTTTGTCTCCTTTCTTTTTTTTTTCAGTGGTGTTTCCCAGCTGCTTCATGAGGACAGCTGCATCAAAAGAAGCTGTGAGGGGCTTTCTCTGGTCATTAATTCCCTTTTCTCCTCTCTTTTTCCAATCATGTTGATAATCCTGAGTTCTCCTGCTCTGCTTGAACTCCTGGGGCTGCCAGTCTTGGATCTGGGCTCAGATCCAGCTCATGTTTGGGATGCTGAACTGGCCTGCCTGTCTTTTCCTGCTGGGAAGGACTCCTGGATTCCTTATCTCTGTGTGGTTTTTTCTGCACAAATTCTGTGGCTTTGGGAGGAGCTTTTCTGGTTTGATTCATGTGAATTGTGCTCTTTGATTTTACAGAGCGAGAGCGCAGACCTCAGAGGGTGAGTTTGGGAGAGAAATAAGCACTGACAATAACACAATCAGGTATTTTTGTCATTCTTTGCAAACATCTTCCAAGAATCTGGAGGGGGTTGTCAGCTTTCCCCGTTAACTGCTTGCTGTTGTGGCAGCATCTGGCTCTGCTTCTGGCAGAATCCTGGAATGGTTTGAGTGGAAGGGACCTTAAATTCCACCTCTGCCATGGGCAGGGACACCTTTGCTATCCCAGGCTGCTCCAAGCCCTGTCCAGCCTGGCCTTGGGCACTGCCAGGGATCCAGGTCTGGGAATTCCATCCCAGCCTCTGCCCACCCTCCCAGGGAACAATTCCTTCCCACTATCCCATCCATCCCTGCCCTCTGGCAGTGGGAAGCTATTCCCCCTGTGCTTTTTGAGTCCTGATTTATCCCTTTGGTGGAAAAGCCGTTTTTCTTTGCCTGGCTGGATTTACTATTTCAGCACTTAGTCCTAAGAATGAAACAGAGTTGAGGAAAAAGAGCGAAAACAGAGTTGAGGGAGGAGGGTGCAAAGTGTAGTTCAGCTTTTTTCTGTGTTATTTCTGGGTGAATAAACCCCTTCTTTTGCAGCTGTTTGTAGAATTTCCTGCACAGCTGTGATCTCCTTGCATCCAGCTTTGTCCTCCTCACAGGGGAGCAGAGTGAGGGATTGTCCTGCAGGCTCTTGGTGGATCTCTCATGAGAGGAGCACCCCGCTGGAATTCTGGCTGTGCAGGATCCCGAGGCACTTCCCCAGCACTTGAGAGGGGAGGAAAAGGAAAAGAACAATGCCTTGTGTGTGTGCAGGACAACAAAATACTGAAAAAAAACAAAAACCCACTCTGCCTGCCTGGCTTGGTGAGCTCATAGAAGGGAATTGTTCTTGCAGAGCTTTCCCTCTTTGCCTGCTGCTGGAATGTCATCCCAGTCATCCCCCTGCAGGCCTGGCTGTGCTGACAGAAGAGCTCTTGGTTATTTGATTATCAGCACTGAGAAATGAGCTGTGCTCCTTACATAGCTTCCTTGAAAGCTGCTTTTCCCCCCAGGTATTTGGGGAGGACAGGAGTGAATTCATCTTGGTGTCACTTGTTTGCAGAGTGACTCAGTCCAGTGGTGTTTTAATTACACCCGAGGTGTCTAACGAGCTTGGAGGGGAGGTGACTTCCAGTGACAGAGCTGAATGAGGAGAAAAATCAACATTTAAATATTCAGTCAGGCCACATACCTGCAGTGAACCCCACCCCCCAACCTGAGCCAGGCCTGCTGCTCCTTTCTTCCATCAGCTCCATTATTGTGGAGATCAACGTCTCCAGAATAACATCCAGCATCTTCCAGGACTTTCTGCTGTTGTATCATTATAATTCAGGAAGAGTTTTAATAGCAGCCCAATGAATGCACTAGATTAGGCCCTAATCATTTCAAGACAGATGGGCACAAATTAGCTATCACAGGGCTGAGGGCTGGGTAAGTATCGAGCTAAATGTTTAATGACACAAAGTCCCAAAAATGAGCTCTCCCATAGGCAGGGAAGCATCAGGAATAAAAAACCACCCAGTGCCATTTAACTGGAATGTGAGTGGCTTCAGGATGTGGAAGGCAAACACTCCTGGGCTTCTGGGGGCAAATAAAGCTCCAGCACAAGCCTGGGAATGAAGCCATCCATGGCTTTCCACTTGGATGTGGCTCCTTTTTGCTTGGTGAGTGTAAAATCCTTTGCCTGGGATAGGAGTTCCCTGGGATCCTCCAGGAATTGGGAATAAATAATCACAGAATCTTGTTGTTTCAGTCCCAGCTTCCCTTTCCCCTTCTTTCCCCTTTCCTTGTGCTGTGAGCACCAATACTTTGTGGATAACTCCTGGAGTCACAGCTGCATGCTTCCAGAGGGTGTCCATGTGAATTAGGGAGGTGGGATCAGGCTCTGCTGTGTCCTGTTGATGAAGGAAAATCCACATTTCCTGCTGAATTGTTCTGTTGGGTTTGTATTTACAGATCAGCCCGTTCCCACTCCAAAACTGAAGGAATTAACTGGCTGGGGATAAATACTCCCAGCTAACATTAATGTTAAATAAATAGAATGATGTGATTAATCCCATTTTATGTATTATCAAAACTTTGTTTGTCCTTTTTGTAATCTTACAAACAAATGACATCAGCCCTTCTCCGTCCACGGCTTTGCTTTTTGATAAACTCTGCGGGAGAATGTGAGAGAATTTACAGAAAGAGGCATTCTGGAAAAAAAAATCCTTGTTTTAAAAGCTCTCAGCTCTGCAGTCCCAGGAGGATAACTTTCAGTTGGTAACAAGTTAAAAAAATAAACCGTGTCATATAAATGTATAAAGCCCTGTGTTAAGCAGGAAGTTTGCATGTGAGGAGTAAATCTTCAATCAGGCTCCGAAAGCTCTGCCTAAAGAGCTGCCTCTTGTCATTACCTGCCTTGCCACTGATTTGAAAGGTTTAGTATTTCACCCTCTTGGATCTGTTTAAAGTTTAAAAACGTTCCTGGGAGTGCCAGCTCCTCTTAGCAGGAACCTGAAACCAGCTGGAGTGGGAAGGCAGGGAAGCTTCCAGGGCCCTCCTTGGGAGCTGAGCTCACACAGGTGAGCAAACAGAGCCTGCAGCTCCTCTTGGCCTTTTTGTTCCACTTCTGTTTGCCTCGACTGAAAACATTTCTGTGATCACTACCCAGCAACGTTTGTGTTTGTTCAGCACCATTTAATGGCAGCACAGGTCATGACTGTGTTGTATTTAAGATATATTTTATTACTTTTTTTTTTTTTTCCCAGAATGAAGAATTAGGCTGGTTTTTTTTTAAAAAAAAAAAAATCCCTTTAGTCTAAGATCATATTATTTAAAGTGTTTTCCCCCAAATTGGCACCTGCTGGGGGTTATGAGGAGGCTGGAGAGGGAATTGAAGGCTCTGGATAGGAATGGCTTTAGGCTGTAGGGTGGGAGGTTTAGATGGGATCTTGGGAAGGAATTCTTGGCTGGGCTGGAATTCCCAGAGCCTGGATCCCAAGGCTAGGCTGGATTGGGCTTGGAGCAGCCTGGATGGTGGGAGGTGTCCCAGTGGGATGGGTTTAAGGTCCTTTCCAACCCAAACCATTCCATTCTTCTGGCAATCCTTACCTGAACTCCACAATCCTGCTCCTCGTGCCTCTCCTGGATCCTGACTCGGTAACTGGATCAGCCCTGGCTGCAGAACTCCTGTGCCACCCTGGGCACTGATTTAATTTCCATGTGTTCCATGAATCCAAGAGAAAAACTCTCCCTGGTGCTCCAGGTGCTGAGTGCTTTGTCCTTCCTTTCCTGCAGCAAATCCTGTCTCAGCATTGCCCCTGCTGGCATCTCCTGCTCCCTCCTGGCTCTTCTGGGAGCTGGGAATTGGCTGGTCCGTGGCACTTGGCACATTTCAAAAGAGGGAAATGGGCTGGGCTGCAAATCCCTGGAGTGGGGATTCTGGGAAGGTGTCAGGGGAACGAACCTCTGTGGGCTCAGAATTGGGATCCTGGAGGAGCAGGAGCTTGTCTTGCACCAGATTTTTGAAGCTGGATGATCATGATGTTCTCTTCCAACCTTAAATGGTTCTGTGATTAAAGATGGTTTGGGGTTCCAGGCAGCAGATTTGCTCAGACACGTTTTGGGCACGTGTTTTGTTTGTTGCTGCTTTACTGTCTGCTCCTGAGTGATCTTCATGTACAATAGTGAGAGGAAAAATCAGATTTGTGGGGCAGGTTTGAATGCAAGAGGTGTTTGTAATCTCCTCATCTTTCAGAAAAAGAGGATAGGTTTCCCAGGCTTTGGAGGGAGAGGGAGTTGGTAATTGCTGCTTTTTTTTTTTTTCCAGACACTTTGACCAAAATAAAAAAAAAAAGAAATCCAGTTTCAGGTTAAGAGGTGCTTTAATTTTAAATCTACTGTGTCACCTAAAGGAATTTCAATCCACCTTAAATGCAGTTTCACTTCTCAGGTAGATTTGGATTGCAGGAGACAAGCCCTGGTGCTGCTTTAAAATTTGATTGTGGCTGAGTCCTGAACAGATTCAGATCAGCAAAAACTCAACCAGCAGATTTTCAATATTAAAAAAAAAGCCTTTTTTTTTTTTTTTTTTTTTTTTTTAACTTGGGTAAANCTTCATTAGTGAAACTGGCACCTAATAATTGGTTATATTGTATCCATGAACACACTACACAGATGTAGAAGCTAGAAGCTTCTAGAAGGCTATTTAGGGGAAGAAGGTAATACTTTGGTGCTCTTCATCAGAAAAAAAAAAAAACAAAAAAAAAAACACAAAACCACAGCAAAACGTGCAAGATAAATTCTGATCCCGAACGTGCAGCCAGGAAAGGGGGCTCTGGATTAATGTTTGATCTGTCTGTAATCCCTGCCTTTGAATTTGGCTGCTTTTAGGAGCTGCTCCAAAGTGATCTTGAAGTGGGTGATTATAGGAATGGGATTATAGGAATGGGTGATTATAGAGAAGGGACAAAATGAGGTGATTGCTCTTCCACCATCACCACCAGGAATTAATCTCGGGGTGGTTTGAGGAGCTGCAGCTCCCGTTTCTCCTGAAAAATCCCAAATCCTGCTTGGCATCATGGGCTCCCTTCTTTCCCTCGATTTATCCAGGGATTGTCCCAATTAGCTGGATGCTGCTTTAATTCTGGGGCCTGAGATGGAGGGAAATTTATTTCTTTATTTCTAACCCAGTGTGAAATTTCAGCACAGTTTTTGGTAGGCAGTTTTAGGCTTCTGGGGTTCGTTCTGTTTAGAGCAATTTTTTTGTTTGATTTTTTGTTTGTTTGGGTTTTTGTTCCTTTTTTTTTGTGTGTGTGGTTTTGTGTGGGGTTGTTTGTTTTGTGGGTTGGTTTTTTTTTTTTTTTTGGCTGCTTTGGGATTTTTTTGGTAGATTTTTTTTATGGCTGTTGAGGAACTTAAGATTTTTTTTTTAAAGGCTAAAAAGTTGTCTGGCAAGAGCTGCTATGAATAACTTCCAGAAGCAGCCAAAGTTTACAGCTCTGAGCCTGTTCCAGTGATGCTCAGGAAGCAAAACATGCAGTTGTCCTGATAAATACAGTCACTTTTAATTAGCCAGCCTTAATGAACGGCATCTCAGCTTTTCATTTACAGGTTGCCAGGGCAGAGCCTGTGGAGTTGTTGGAATAATTGTGGCTTTCAGCAGAAAAGAAGAAATGAGGAGAGAATGGCTTTTTTTGAGCCTGTTCCTGTGGAAAGGCTGTGGCAAGCAGCCCCAAATTCATTAATCTATAGGTGCATCTGTTATAAAATATAATTTTCTATTCATATCTATGAATAGAAAAGAATTCATACAATTAATTAATTTATATTTGTGTCTTGATATAAAATAATTAATATAAA
>VWYO01017691.1:44683-68057 GCA_013400275.1 Rhadina sibilatrix | reverse complement strand
TATATATATATATATAATAATTATATATTTTTATAGCACACTTCTCATTTTTTCCACAACCATTAATACATTTATATTAGCAATTTTTTTCATAGTTATAATAAACAATGCATTTTCTTTCAGGCAACTTTTAAAGGTTGGATGGATATTATGTATGCAGCAGTGGATTCACGTGAGGTATGCCAGTGAAATGAAATTTTAGTTCTTTTCCCTTTCCTTCTTACCTTTTCTATCCATACAATTAATTTTTCAGCTTTGTTTGCAACATCAAAAGGTCGAAAATAATAGTGGATGGCTGCATCCAACTACACAGTGAAACAATAATCCTTGGAGTACCAAATATCTGAAACTTAGATAAAAGAAGCTGTTCACAATAGAATGACATCACACAAAAAGAGGACAAGATAATACAAAATTTTGTACAAGTCTGATTTGGAAACAGAGTATGACTGTGCCTCTGAAGCAAATTTTCTTGGTTTTTAAACATGTGCAGTAGAACTGAAACAGCCTGCAGCTTTATCAGTTATTTGAGGTTTTCTTCCCTACATTTGACATCCTCACTATTTCTTCCCCTTTTGCATGTCCTATTTCTCACTCTCATACTAGCACAGTGTATTTTAACTTTTCTATATTTAATTGACTTTGCATTTTTTCTTGCTCATTCCATAGCTATATTCTTGACTGTAGTTAAATGGCTGCTAAATAACAATATTGTTCCTTGAATGGCTGGTTTAAATTGCTCCTTGCCTGGGATAGCATCCCAAAGGATGGAATTCACCATTAGGTTTAATCTGAGCTGTTTTTCTAATCAAGGCATTCACAGGATCCCTTCTGATTGGAAGTGTTTATTTATTACTAAAACTTTGCTAGAGCAGGATTTGGCTTTGTTTTTAATTATCTTTACAAACAGCAACAAGATAGAGCAAGACAGTTGTTCTGCTTGTACATCTTGATAAAGGTTTAAATGTGTAGAAATAATTTATCCCTCAGTAGAAAGATCTGCTATAATAAATTGGAAATGGTAAAGCTGAGATGATCTCATTTTTACCAATATTGGTTTTCTGGTTTGATTTTTTTTTTTTTAACAGATCAATCAGCAGCCAAAGTTTGAAGCACGCTTTCGCATGTATGCGTTCTTTGTGGTTTTCATTATTTTCGGATCTTTCTTCATGCTGAACCTTTTCATTGGAGTGGTTATCAGCAATTTTAACCAGCAAAGGAAAAAGATAAGTACTACATGCACTAACCCATGATCTCCTGTAATACCAATTTGATTAAGTGAATGCTGGTTTGATACCTAGAGGTTTAACATTTCGAAATTCGACTAGATAAATTAAAAATAATAACATTTCAAAACATTTTCAGTTTTGAAAACAGGAATCCCCTCTTCTTCAAGGCTTTTACCTGGAAAATTCTATTTTCCTGCTAAGTGCTGAATTTGTTCTAAGTAGAGGACAAGGAGGAAGAAGTGAGTAGCTTTAGAAATGAGAAGTCAAAAAAGTTACCTAGACTTTGCTACAGGAGAGGGGAATTCTTTTCTTCAGCTTTGAGGATTTGCTTTGGCCAATAGGATAACCCTTTTTGCTGAGAGTAAACACCTCACAAATATGAGAATGATTACTCCTTCCATGACTGTTTCTTCCATTCCACAAATGGAACAGTCCTAGAAGGAGTAATCTCTGCTTTCCTGGTAAAGAACCTTGAAAAGGTCTTGTCAATCAGAACTTCTTCTAAAACTAGCTACACTTTAAAAAGTCATTCTTTTACAAAATAAACATGCAGATTTATTTAGTGAGGTTTTAAAAAATTCTACACTGGGATCCAAGCCATGACTCCAGGAGGAGGCTGTGTAGAAATTTAAAGGCTTCTTAAAGCCCATGAAGCAATGACTTCTTCCACTTTTCTCCTCAGAGTTCTTCTATTCCCTGTTCTCGTTATTCAGTAAGAAATGGAAGGCAAATTTTAGAATGGAAAATGCAGCAAAGAAAAGCAACAGTCCCTCTCTGGAATACTGCAAACAGTCCCTCTCTGGAATACTGCACCTTCCTTGTGCCAAGGTTATTTATCACTTGAGTTCTGTCCTGACTCGTTTAAGGGCTTTAAGTATCCAGAATATTGAGGGAAATTGTGTCAATTAATCCACTTGGAAGTCTTACAACAAATAAGCACCTTGCTCAAAATATACCAGAAAAACAGGAAGTTTACAATTTCAAGGTTCCCATTTGGAAGACAGAATCTCTACTGGAATAATTTATTATTTCCATAGACTAACTTATACACCAAGTGCCAAAATATTACTGCCTTTAGTAGAGAAAGATAGAAATAAAACCCACAAGATATTCTTCTGTTCTCTGAATTTGGACAGAGAAAGGATGTGTAGGGATTGAGGAACAGCAGTCCAACTTCACTGTAAGAATTTCCTTTTATAATGAAGTCCTAGTTACAATAATCCCAATAGATAAAAGGTTAAGTAGTTTATAAGCTTGAACATTTGCTAGAAGCTTATGTGGATGTAACACTTTTTTTCTTTTCCCAGTACATGCTGTAACTGACTTTTTTATTATTTTTCATTTTTCTCTTTCATTTCTTTTCTGCTTCTTTGGGCTTTTCATGGAGATTCCATGTAGTGAAGTTAAGCAGAATTATCAGAGGTTTTACTGGAGTGATTCCAATGGCAGATGCCCTGCTGAACATTGTTATGTGTTTCTTGTACAAAATGCTGATCACTCAATGCTTTTATGACGAGTGATTTCTGATTACTGGGTTCCAAGTGATTGCTTGCTCAGTAATTGCTCAGTAATACAGGTGATGTGTGTGGTAAGAAGAAATTCATTGCCAGGAACCCCCGTAGAACTTGGTCCCAAAATGCTTATTCATCATCCTCTATTTACTTGCTGGTCCAGCAATGTACTTCTGTTCCTACCTCTCCCAAAAATACAAAATATTCTAGTTCTTGATGAATCTCACATAATTTTGAAAATAGGAAATAGATTTGCAAAACTTCAGAAAGGCTCTCACACTTGAGGGAACTGACTTGGGATCACTGCCTGGACTTGACTTTCATGATCAACTCAGATCAAAGATCAAGGGGAAAAGGAGAAATGGTGAAGACACATTTGGCCTCTGTGCTCTCTGAGGTCCCACTCGTGACAACTTCTACATAAATTTTGTTGGTATTTATTTGACTTCATCTGAACAACAATATTCTTCCTCTTTACTTAGGTGGAAAAGATCTATTTTTGACTGAGGAACAGAAAAAGTACTATAATGCCCTAAAGAAACTTGGATCCAAGAAACCCCAAAAACCCATCCCAAGACCATCGGTGAGCCCACCTTAAGAAGAACATGACAGAGGATATAAAGATGATATTTAAACTCAGTAACCAGGCATTGGGAAATAAATTTTGCATTAGAGCCCCTCATCTTCCTTAGTCAATATAGTATTTAGATTTTACTCTCTTTTGTTTAAAAAATCCATCCAACACAGTTGTCTTTGAGAGTATTAATTAAGGAAATTTACAAAATGTTTATTACCTACTCAAATGTACAAACTTTTTAAACCAGTTCATGTTAAGTATTTGATATTCATAACATGATCTTGGTTATTTAAGTTGCATGATGTTGCTTCTGCAACTAGATTGGATTATTGCAGGTGAGAATGAGTAGAGAGCAGTACATGCCCCATGGCTGTTATTTGCTTTTAAATAATCTTATGCTTTATTTCTTACATTTTCTTAAATTTAATTCCAGGCCTGGCTTTGCACAGTAACTACTCAGAGTTTTTCCCACTTATGACATTTTAATTAGAATTGCTTATGCTAAAAAATCTGCTTCAGTAAGTATTTCTATTAAAAGGGCAATCACAATGTACTCTGAATGTTTTCCTGCTATATATTTTTTTCTAAGCCATCGTGCCTGCATGATGCCTGAAAATACTGAAAGTACTGTGAGTTTTCTTTGAGGATCTAAAAAAATCACCTAAAAATGCTTCTAGTAACTTAATTTATGTTATTTTAAATTCCTTTTCTAAGCACAAATTAGTGATTAATATTTGAATGCAGGCTGGGTCTCAGAAGTGGCATTTAAGTAGCTCTCATTCTCTCCACAGAACGCATTCCTAGGATTGCTGTTTGACATCGTATCTCACAAAGCTTTTGACATCACCACTGTCATTTTCATCTGTCTAAATATGATCGTTATGATGGCAGAAAACAACCAGAAAGGCACCAAGGAGGTTCTTAATAAAATCAACTATTTTTTTGTGGCTGTATTCACTGCAGAATGTGTGATAAAAATACTGGCCTTAAGGCACTACTACTTTGGAAGCGGCTGGAACGTGTTTGATTTCAGTGTTGTGGTCCTTTCAATAGTTAGTAAGTATCAATCATTAGGTCAAGTAACGTGTCTTACCAATATTAAGCCAAAATCCAGCTTGAAGTAACCACCTACATAGGTCTGATAAACAAATTCCAGATCCACTGTACTTTTTCAAACTGTCTGCTAAGTGATTCCTTCTGAAAGGGTGCATTTATTGTTTTCCCTTGTATTTTTGCGGAGTATGAGAAAGTAAAAGGAGTTTTCAAATTTTTTTTAAAGTATGATTTTTATTGAGGAGTTAACAGAATATTAATTTAATTCAGTAACATCTTTTTGAAGTTATTGCACTTAACCTGTTGCCTAATGTTTTATGCTTTCAATTTACATGTTGTCAGGTTAGTTGTTTCCACAGTAAAAGAAAATTCAGGTTAAAAATACATTTGCATCAAAAATGGGGATCAATTTAATATTCCAGGTCTTCCTCTTAAGAAGGCAGTGCCCAGTTGCAGACTTGGAAAGCTCAGGAAAATTTGGTTGCTCAACACCATTCTATATGTGGACCACTATTTGTGACTGAAAAAAATTGTTAAAACTGTCTTGTTTATTTTTTTTGGTTGGTGTTTGTTTGTTTGTTTGTTTGTTTTTGTTTTTTGGGTTTTTTTTTGGTTTGTTTGTTTTTTGTGGTTTTTTTGGGTTGTTTTTTTTTTTTTTCTCTTTATATAAGACTAGGTGCTGATCATTTACTCTGCAGAGGGTCGTATACAGCTCTAGTTTCTCATATAGTTTATTTTTTCTGTTTTTCCTATTCAAGCTCAGGTCATATCATATAATAAAGGATGGGAAAGAAAAGCTGCTCTGAGTTCTCTCTTTCTTGCCTAAGCATGGTAGCCTTTTGCCATCCTGTACAGCCCGGAAAAATTATGACTTAACTGTTCTGTTTGTAATCATTTGCATTGCTACTGTGCCATTACTGTGACAGTAAGGTGATAGAATGAGGTGTTATGGGAGATAAACACTGAGAGACAATTTTCCTTTATTTTCTTCTTGCTTTTTTTCTGATCTCATTTGAGTGCCAAGCATTAGTCAAAGTCTCACATTTAGGCTTAGGCCTGCAGAAGAAACAGCACTCAGACAGTGGCTCAGAGACTCTCCTAGAGCTTCCAGCACAGCACCTGACTGGATTTAAAAGGATTTTTTTAGGTACATGAGCAATGAATGCATAAATTCACTCCTCAAATTAGAGAAACTTGGAAGAACGCAGCTCCCAAACTATGCAGAAATCTTGATGCCTCTTTAATATTGCAAGATATTACAATTTTTCTCTCTTTACCTAAACTTCTAGCTGAGCAGATTCAGAATTGATGATGTTTATATTGAGAGCAGTGTAATATCATCCGTACTAATTCCGACACCTAAAGCACAGACTGTAACAAAACAGACGTTAATTTGACTAACTTGACCTGAACAACCTTTTGTTTTCTTTTTTCCTTTCAAAGGTCTTGGAGTGTCTGAAGTATTTAGATCTTTCTTTTCCCCTACGGTTTTGAGAACTCTTCGTTTGGCGCGAATTGGCCGAATCCTGAGAATCATTCGCAAAGCCAAAGGAATTCGAACTCTTCTTTTTGCATTGCTGATGTCTCTTCCTGCACTGGTCAACATTGGCCTTTTGCTTTTCCTCATTATGTTCATTTATGCCATCGTGGGCATGGCAAACTTTGCCTGTCTCCCCTGGGAGAGTGGGATTGACAACATTTTCAACTTCCAAACATTCTGTGGTAGCATTCTCTGCCTCTTCCAAATTACCACATCAGCTGGCTGGGATGGTCTTCTAGCTCCTGTGCTAAAAGCACCTGATACATGTTCTCCCCAGTTAAATGTAACAGGGACAGAGAAAAATAATTGCATAAATAAGGGCTTTGGTATTTTTTATTTTGTAAGCTATGTCATTATATCATTTCTCATTGTTGTAAATATGTACATAGCTGTCATTCTAGAGAACTTCAGTGTTGCCACTGAGGAAAGCACAGATCCTCTTTGTGAGGACGACTTTGATATGTTTTATGAGACATGGGGAAAGTTTGACCCTCTGGCAACACAGTTTATAGATTACTCTGCTCTTTCAGACTTTGCAGATGCACTGGCAGACCCCTTGCGCATCCCAAAGCCTAACAAAATCCAGCTCATATCCATGGACATCCCTATAGTTAGTGGAGATAAGATCCACTGCTTGGATATCTTGCTGGCTTTCACTAAAAGGGTCTTGGGAGAATCTGGAAATTTGGAGAGTCTTGAATTAAACATGGAAGAAAAGATTGCAGCTGACAATCCATCTAAAAGTTGCTACAGCCCAATTTCTTCTACCCTTAGAAGAAAACAAGAGGAAGTGTCAGCTCTTGTTATTCAAAGGGCCTTCAGGAGATATTTGAGGCAGCGTTCTGTTGAAAATGTATCTTTATACCATTGCAAACATAACAGTGCTGTCTTTGAACGAGAAGTACAGGACAAGCGAAGTCTTCTTGAGTCACTACTTAATGAAAATCATGGTAGGAAGACAGATAAATTACGTCCTGCTTCTTCCATATCCCTCCCCTTATTTTATGGTGGCTTTGCTGAGACAGACAGCAGTAAGCCTGACACATGAGGTTGCCCCCGGCTGCAGCATTTCCAGTTAAACCAATGTCACTTATTTTCAGATGGAGACCATATTTTGATCCCACAAATACTCTAAATTTAGAATAATAATGACAGCCTTCAAGTATTGTAATTGCTCAGATTTGCAAATGCTCCTTAAAGCAATTAAGATTTGAACAACTATGTTGTAAATATTAGAGAAAAATCAAACCATGATTATTTTTTTCCTCAGCTACTGCAGTTGGTGAGTTAATTTTTTCAGCTGCCATTTTTATATTAGTTCGTGTGGTTACAGAAGAAGTCTGCAAAGGATCAGTTGTAAGCACTTCTTTATAAACACAGAAGGATATAGAATAATGTATAAGACTTTAGGGAGAAGGGTTGTTTCCAAACAGGCTTTATTGTAGCAAAATTAAGTTATTACTGCATTTCTGTAAAAGAGCTCACTCAAGACACTTGAGTATAATCAGCCTCTAATTTTGATGTAGCAGAGACCATCCTCCTCCTCCTCCTCCTGTCGTCTTTGAATTGGATTTGTTTATGCCTAAGAATTTTTGAGGTGTCTTTACACAAACGCCTAAAGGGATTTAACAGACCATTCTCAGTTGCCTGTGCCTGAAAGTTGTACATAATTTGTTCTTCGTATCCTACAGTGTATGAAAATTGTCGTAATCATAATCAAAATCAAAGGATGTTGTGCAAGAGATATTGTTTCCAGAGAAGAATAATTGTACCTAAAATTCCATCATTATACTTTATCCCTAGAAAGCACTTAGTAATCTGAAAAGAAGTTCCTGGTGTATCTTGCGAGATAACATTTATTAAAGTTAGAAGAAGCATTTATTTCACTAATTCTAAAAAAAAGAGTATGAATTATATGTAATAATTTTTTTTTTTTTTTTTTTGCAGTTTGGAATATGACTGGTTTGTATTGTTCAATAAAGACTTCAGGTGCTTAACGTCTATTTTCTAAGAAGTATCTTCAATTTCATTTATTACAAGACATAATCTATTATTGAGGGGTAGAACAACAGTAATATAATTTTCCCAAAGTAGCTAACTATTAGCACAAGGAAACTGAAAGTATTTTGCTATTCACAGGGAGTCAGAAAAGATTCAGCATTTTCAGGCCAAGAATATCAAGAACAATGAGGTAATGAATTTTTACTGTCATTTACCTTGTTAAAGACTATTAAAATAGGACAGATTTAGTCAAAACTAAGCTATTTTCAGGACAAATAAGGGCACAGGCAAGCAAAGAGTTAAAGAGCTTGGATACAGTATGGTTTGAACTACATTTATTATGGTCAGACACTGGAACAGCCTCCCCAGGGTAGTGGTGGAGACCCTGTCCCTGGAAGTGTTCAAAAAATGAGTGGATGTGGCATTTGGTGCTGTGGCTTAGAGGGCATGGAGGTGTTCAATCAAAGGGTGGGTTTGATGATCTTGGGGGTCTTTCCCAACCTTAATGATTCTATGATTACTTTCAGAACCAGCTTCTGTTCATTAAAAAAAGGTCTGCAGAGCTCTCAGGAGAACTCAGGGATCAGCAACCCTGGGCAGTGGGATGCAGAGACATTGGGTGGGTCTGTCTGCTGTCCAGCCCTGGATTGTTTCATGCACATTGATGCTGGTCAGATGAAACTATAAATTTTATTCACAGCTGGAATGAGCTGGGGAATGAACAGCTTTAGTTCAACAATCAGGATCCATTAGATGGCAGCATTTACTGTGGTTTAGGATGTGGCCAGTCTTCAGTGAAGCAGGTGAAACTCGTACACTTCAGGATAGAGGTACTAAATTAATTCTAAATTGTTCAGAAGAAAAGTGTCACAAGTCTCTTTTTTCCTGTCCTGTGCTTTCAAGTTAGCCACAGTTCTCAGTAAGTGCTTGTTTGCTGACTGTTCTGGTGTCTGATAGACCTTAATGGTTGTGAGAAAAAATAAAATCATTCTCCTGTGCTTCGACTTTCCAGAAGGGTAGTTCAACCATTTCTCTATAGCACTGTAAAAGGAAATGTTTCTTAGAAAAGAGAAAAGACTGCTTTGTTCTTGCATATTGGAAAAGAAGGAAAGATTGGAAAAGCCATGTAAGAGAATTTTAAACATTAATCACTCTGATCTTTGCAATTAAAAAATATTTGTTTGAATGCAACGCCAGGTTCTCTGTCCATACCTAGAAATACTATGAAGATGAACACTTTACTTCTGTTGCAGAGGCAGAAATTTTGGACACCTGGCATGAACACATCCTTAGTGATTATGTCACATCAGCAACATACAAAACCACTTGAATTCACCATGGGGCTAATTTAAAAGTCTGAATAATTCTTTACTATTGTTTAAGCATTAAAAATGCCTTAGCAGGCTGTTGCAGGGTTGGAAGGAGAATGGTGACATCCAGCTGTTGCAGCTTCTTCCTGCTGGATTTGTCCAAAAGGCAGTTCAGCTCCTGAAGCAATATAGAGTTTCTTTAATAAGTCTGTAAATGGTGATGAGTTAAAGCAGTGAACAGGTGGCAGCTTTGGACAATTCTATTAATCTGGAACTGTGAATTCCTCCAGGTAAAACTGCTGCCTGGATTTATGTGAACTCTGTGAGAAATTCAGGAATGCTTGGAACACAGAGGAAGAATATTCTTTTCTGTTTGTGAAGTTTGATATTGAAATCAGAGAACAGCAGAAACAAAGGGATACTGGATCCCTCCAGTCAGGAAACACTGTGAGTGTGGAGCTTCTAGGGAATTTCTGAGGGTCAGCAGTAGAGTACAAACCAGCATTACCTCCTTAGTGGTGGTGCAGATCTTCGTTTTACATTTCCATGTGTCACTGTTCCTGTGTAGAAATAGAATGAAACAGATGCCTGGGAAATAAGAGTTTTTTTCCTACTTTTGTGGTAGCACTGCATCCCCCAGAGCAGGCTTCCCAAAGGTTTTATGGAAATTGTCATTTTAGTTTCTGGAGTCCCTCAGTTACTGCTCACTTTGCAATGTTTGCACTATTCACTGTTTCCTCAGGACTCAAAAGAGACCCCATGTGTAAATAAGTTATTTGAAAAGAAATAACCTCTAATGGAAGGTTCCCTGCCCATGGCAGGGAGGTGGGAACTGAATGATCTTTGAAGTCCCTTTCAATTCAAATCATTCTGTGATTCTATGAAAGAGAATCTCATCCTTTCATCTTAGCCCTGACCCTACCAGAAGTTATTGTACTTGACAAGTGTCGTCTGCAGTGTCACTGTCCAAAGCCATCAGTGAGCTAAACATTCTTTCTCAACGTGAGAAATCCTCACAACTTAGGTGGTGCAGGAAGACATCCCAAAATATGCTTTTATAATTCATGTTTAGAGTGATTACTCGCACAAGAAGAGCACACCAAGCAACCTGAGCAGCTTCAGGCAGAGGTCAGGGTTATGGCTAGAAGTGGTGGAGAAGAGATCTGTTGTGTTGGAACCAAGCAGAATAAATTATCCAATATTTATGGTAAAAGTTTCAAAGATGCAGGAACTGTGTTGAAATACTTTCATTAGCTACCACCAGCTAAAAGCAAGACACATGCGTTTCAAACTTTAAAATATTATGGCTAAACAGATACTTTAATCAACAACCTAGGAGTCTATCAATTGACACTATTTTGGACATGCACTCTTAGTCTCTAGTCTGGGGCAAATTAACAAGAGATTTCTCACCTGCACAACCTTGGAAACTAAATTATGAGTCCTCTGTGACTTCTATAACATCATGTCAGATTTCTTTCTGCAAGTTTCTGCAGTACCCTCATCCATTAAATATATTTGGATGAAGGTACTGAGCGGTGTCAGAGCTGAATGTGGTGGCACAAATTTTGACTCTTTGCTCTGCCAGTTCCAGGGAAAATATGTGAAGGCATCAACTTAGTAAGTGGTTTTATTGATCTTTAGAGACTTTTGAGAGAGCAATAGAGATGTTTTGGCAACTCCTCAGGAAAATATAGCTGTTTGGGCAAATCTGTTGCAGTTATCAGCTTTGTGGTTCCATGGAGCTCAGGTAAGACACGCCAAGCTGATTTTAATGATAGTCGTTACCTTAATGCAGAGCTGGTCAAGTTCAGGGCAGACTAAGAGCAATTGAAGTTTCCTCTCCAGCTTCCAGAGAAGTTGGGTTTATGCAGGAGCATTGCAAAGTTAGATATCCATAGGATAGATTTCAGACAACAGCCACCCTATCTTGCTGCTCAAACATTGGGCAGAATTTGTCCCCAGGACAAATTCAGGGACAGTTGTCAGGGACAACTTAAAGTGGTCACCAGAAGGAGCAGCTCTTTTCTAGGTTTTCTTTTCTGTATTCACACCTTTCTTGAAATGAAGAGGGTAGAACTGCACGTAGTGTTTTAGTAACGGTATTAGTCTCAGCAATCTCTGCAGAATTTATCAGCAAAGATTTCATACTCTTACTCTAATTATCTGGTTTTTGTACTTGTGGCTGAAGTAATAACACAGACATGATGAGGCAAATAAAAAGCCATCCATGTGTTCTCCACTTGGTATATTTTTTGCTGCTGCTACCAGTGAAGCCTGTAACTGCTGCAGCCAGAAATCTGTGTTTGCATGAGAAGACAGATTCTCCAACATCTGTGCACAGAAATTCACCAAAATATTTCCAGCCTTTTCTTCCCTACCCCCCATCCTCAACCGAGTGTACAGAAACTTTCTTCCCCTTTCAATGAGATAACAGTAAGCTTCAATAAAAACAGCAGCAACAGGATTCCACCACAGCATCTTTAGAGAATGACATTTCCTTCCTAAACATACGTGGTGCCCATCACTCATTTAACAGGCTCTCTGACATCCCATTCAATAAAACACTTGTGCTTATGTCCATTATGTCCATTGCACTTATCTTTAGCTTCCTCCAATAAATTGTTTTGTCTGCCAGCTCTGCACAAGACAGATGATCCCATGGCTGCCACAACATCAGATATGATGGGTAGTAGTTAATGTCCCTAAATTCCCTAAATGGGGGGCTCACCCCTTAACAAACAGCCAATAACACAGACTCCCAAAAAATCCAGATAGGAAAGAGAGAATTAATGTACAAGTCTGGGTAAAATCAGTGCAAATTTCATTTTCTAATACACTTGGGAATACACTAACAAGAGGGTAGTGGAGCTCATACAGGTGTTATGACTGAAATCTTATGTTGCTGTGTTTTGCTAAGTGTAACTTTATATTTGTATTGTGATTTTGCCATAAATGAGAGTTTTGATTTGCTCAAAGAATCACTGGCAAAAGCAGGTTCAATATGAAAGTGAAAGCGTGATGAAGTTCATTAGTAAGGTTTGCTCTACTACTTACTGGGTGGTTAAAGCACACAGAGAAAAATCAGGCTAAAACTAAAATCAACCTAAAATGACCCCTGTGGAGGCTGGGGATGGAAAAAGGAGTAAGCTGGGAAAGCATAAGGATAACAAGGAGTAAGGAAAATTGTTCAGTCACAAGGTTCACAGTGGATCATCCTGCCTAACAGCCCAGGATTTGACCCACATTTTAGGCCCAAAGATTTTAAAAATATTTGAGTTTAACAGAGTTTAATTGATTACCCAACTTAAACAATTTAACAAAAGACTCAATAGAATTTGCTCTAAGCACAGCAGTAACTCTCCCATAGGCCTACTCAGGACTCTAATGAATCCAAGTAGGCACCATTCCTGGTATATCTGCTGTACAAAATTCACACTCACACACATGAACCTAAAGGAGTCTGTACAAGCTGAAAACCTCCACTTGGGTTCAGTGAAGTGCTCAGAGCAGATGCCTTTGCATCTTCTCAGTGGATGAAATGTTGAGCCTTGAGCAGTGGGAGTGTCAGCCCCAGCCCCATCATCAGCTTCCAGCAGCGATCCTCTGAGCAACCCTGAGAGTTCATAAGCTTGAGAGGCCCCACTCAGAGGGAGACTCTGGTCACAGCCCTCTGTCACCAGGAGAGCTCAGAGGGTCTCACTTTAGACCACTGCTTAAAGGGTTGCAAGAGGTTTGCCTTCAGTTGTAATGATTTTCCATCCTGGACAAAATTTGGGTTGGTAACTTTCTTCACAAGTTCAATAGCAAACATGTTGTTCACTTGGGCTGTTACCCAGGCAAGATAAATAAGTTTCCAAGGCTGTTGGTTAAAAAGCAGGAGCTCATTAGACAGCCCAAGTTCTTGGGAGCCCAGCAGTGTTCCTGATAAGCTCGGCCCAGGAGCTGTTCATCAAGGCTGAGCCCTAACAAGCATTTCTGAGATCTCAGTGCAGCCTGGGGGAGTGGGAGGGGAGCAATCCTACCACCACAGCTTTCAGAAGATTGTGTATCATTTGGCTAAATCCAAATCTCATGTAAAATCAAATATATTGAAATAAATAAATTTGACATTAAACATCTCATGCTCCATGCTTGGAACAGCTGAAAGAATCTGCTTGGATTATTGGATTCTGAGAACCAGGCATGGCTGCTCTTCTTTCTGAAATTATCCAGGGTCAAGAATATAAATGAGCAAACATTTAGAGAAAAAGCTTTTCTATTTGTTAAAGACTGGGCAACGGTAAAAGCAGAAATTATTATTTTAGAACCTATTTTCTCATTTCAATGCTTATAAAAACAGTGACAACAACCATCTTCATTTAAGGTTTTAAATTTTGTATGTTTACCTATGTACACAGAAACAGGTATTTTAATTGCAGTGCAATTAAATTAACTCCATAATATTTCATAGCACACCATGAATAATATATAAGAAGTAAATTGAAATCTGTCTCTGTATTTCCAGGTTTGGTGATGTGAATTAATGGATTTGAATGCCACACTCAGCTGTAGTAAAGGGAAAACAATGGACTGGGTTGGCAGAGGCTTTCATTTCCAGGTGCCCCCTCATTGCCCCACTCACCTCATCTCATGTCAGTGCTCAGTGCCCAGTGGGCCACTCCTCACTGGAAAATGCACATTTCAATCCTGGCCTTGTGCTTCCACTGTGCTTCCACAGTGCCCATCTCTCATGGATTAAAGCAGAGGATCACTGCAAATGGCTGAGGAGTAACAGCCATTTTCTCACAAAACATTTTCTGGTTTTCTGAAGGTGATTTAGTAAACCTGCTTCTCTGCATAAACAAACATTGTTCCATCCTGCTTGCAAGGCTTTTGTCTAATTCCATCTTTCTACAGTGTGGAAGAGCATTGAGGAATTTACTGGATTTATAAGGCTGGTGGCCTTTTCCTGGTGCCAGTTCTGCTAAATTTGAAGTTAAATTTTCAAGTTCTTTACCCCAGTAGAGAGGAAAGGTTTTGACTGCCCTCAGATTCCAGGCAGCAAAGTAAATCCCCAGGTAAAGTCTGTCCTTCCCAAATACTTAGGAATCACATGATTATATATCATGTACCCCATGTACATGTACCCCAAAAAATGAATGAAGAGTCCCAAAGTTGCCCAGCACTGTAAGTGAAAAGTGGGAGCATGCTTGCATGTTCCCATATCCTAATAATTTTGAGATTTTTGGATGTAATTGAACCCAGCTATTAAGGCCATAACTTTAGCTTTTGCTTGAATTTTAAACCAAAGACTGTTGATGGCCCCAACATCTCACAAATAAAAGTTTTTATGTATGAACAATGTACCAACATTGCTGTAAAGACTCCTATGGACCCCTTTTTTTTTTTTGTGTGGTAGGGTGTGTGTGTGAAAACCACCAGATTTTGCTACCTTAAAAAGTAATCCCTGGTACACCAGCTCTGGTATTGTGAACTGATGATTTTTCTTGCAAAGGAAAAGATCTTTTATGTCAAAAGTCAACATCCCACCCAGAGAAAATGAAACTGAGTCCAGTTTTAGCAGAACTGAGTAGGCTCAGTAACTGAGTGGGATGCTGTAGGAAGGTTGTGGATAAATACAAGCATTTCCTTCCCTTTCCCTTTTTCCCTTTCCCTCTCATCTTTTTCCATATTTTTCCCCTTTCCAACCTTAATTTCATTATCTTTTATGTGTTGAGAGAAATTGCATGATGAAAACCTGATGGACAAGAGAGGAGAATTAAACCAGCCTCTACAGGTCTTTTGTTGAATGTGTTTCAAGGCTGGCACCCAGCAAACACCTGTATTCTTGTAAGCATATCAGAATGAAAATGTTCATAACATAAAAGCGTGCCCCCAACTGCACAACTTTTGATTTATTTGGGAAGAAAACGCCCCATTTTGGTATTTATAGCTGTAAATAGGCTCGTGTGTCCATAGTATGTTGTACCAGGTGTTGACAACAGGAGGCTTGAGCTTTCTCTTCTGTAGAAAAGTGAAGCTCACATCTTGCAAGAAATATTGGGATGGCTTCCACAGCTGAGACACTGATGTTATTTCAGATTATTACTTCCTCCTGCTTTTAGATTATTTTGACTCAAAAACACTTGTGGCAGGTGATTTGAACATGACACATTTCATAGCAGGAGAAAATCCCTTTGACCTCCCAGTCGCGTGTTCCTGTTGCCACAGATTCAAAGCTCCAGTTTTAGCTTGAAAAGGTGAGAGTGAGATGAGTGATGGAACAAATCCTAGACATTTCTTCCCATTCTGTTTGCTGAATTTGATAGACTTTTAAAGCCTGGCTTCTGGGAGGCAATTTCAGACACTTCTCTTAGCATCATCCAATTATGCATTGGCTGCATCTCACTGCATCTATCAAAGTGTCACAGATGCTTTCATGTAGGCAATATATTGCTTTTTCAGACCCAAGAGAGGGGAGCAATCAGGCACCCCAGCATCTTCTCCCTAAGTAGGTGTTGAGCAAATTAGCCCCATTACAATCCAGCATGCATTAGTCCATTAAAGAGCTGGAGGAAGATTCCTTTGTGTAAATGACTGGATGGTTTCACTGTATATTTGTATTAGTCATTTCCTGTTGTTCTTTAAAGAAAGTTCTTGATCACTGATGCTTTAAAGGTCTTAATTTCCACATAACTTAAAAAAATAAAAAAAGGGCAGGAAACATTCTCATATATTTTTAAAGGTAATTAATTATTTTTTAAAATCATAAATTAAGCCTCGTGGCTCAAAGGACACAATGGTTTGCAAATACCCAGAGAGTTATCCTTTGATTAAGGTGGCTTCTTGTACACAAACCTTCTCTTCCTTTCTCAAACCCTTTATGCTGCTGTTCCCAGATTTAATGGTAGGCTATGCACCCCAGGTATTTGTGCCCTCATTTAGAGGATTTACACATCTCACCTGGGATGAACCTGCTGGGGTCAAATCAGCAGGACTGGCTGGGGCTCTTCAGCTGTTTTGAGACACTGGATTGGAAAGATTTGTGTTCATGAACTGATGCCTTGGCCATGAATTTGGCCTCTTTTCACACTCCTGTTACACAAGAATTTTAAAGGCTGACTGAAATATACAAAAATTAGAAAAAAGAACCTTTCAAAAATATATATGCTCACTGCTGTGTTACCACAGACTACAAGAGTCAGCAAGGCCACCACTGTGCAACACACAATGGTGTATGGAAACCACAAAACCAGAGGTGGAGATGTTAAAAAAAAAAGACCTCACAGAAACACATCATAGGTGCAGAATTACAATATCAATTGCTAAGGAAAAAAAATGAGAATTCCTGCAGAAAACTTTAGAAAAGAGCAGGCAGTGAGAAACTCCTCTGTTCTAGGTAAGGAGGAGAGAATAAAGGGTGTGGTTCCCAGTGCACCACCTGGCACACTGATCTGTTGGAGATTGTGCAGCTTAGATGGTCCTGTACAATTATTTTGTGTTGTGAAAGAAGAACTCATTTTCTGGCTCGTGTTTTTTTCAGCTCTTCCTGTCTGATAAATAATACAGTCTCTAAATAAGCACACTCTGCCAAACAGATGCTTTAGTCAATCATCTTATTATGTATTAAATAGCTCATCCACTGTACTCTGTGTTCAGGTCCTTAAAATCTGCCTCTCCTGAAGGCTGTGGTTTATTGTGACCCATCTGGACCTTAACTCCAGGGTATGATATCTTCAAGCACCTAAAGCTGCCTCTGGTTTGCCTCAGATAATCAAACTTTTGTGTTTTGCTTCCTCATGAAAATAAAGATATATAGCTAAAAAAAAAAAAAAAACAAAAGAAGGTTTTTCAACATGTAGACATCCTGTGTCTGGAACAGTGAGGGAAATTTCTAGATACACCTAATGCTCCTTGATGAAGCAATATTAGGAATATTAATATTACAACTTTATTTCCTTCACTACTCTAATTCTCTTAGTATTATTCTGGTAGGCCACTGAGGAGAGAAAGAAGAGCAATCCATATTTTTCCATTTGAGTAGGTGATAAGCAAATTTTCCTGATGGAAATGTGCATCGGACCATTTAGCAAGCTGGAGATTACTGTGTGTAACAGAATGATTTTAATACATACTTACAGAGAAAGCAATTTCCTGTTACTCTGTAATAACAATTATCCATTCAAAAGTGTCTGAATTTTACATCATCATGATTCTTCTTTTAAATATAATTTCATTCTCTGATGAAAAGAAATGAGATTCCTTTATCCTAGGTCTTTTATTTTGACAAAAATGCCAATTAGCTGCTTTATGCCATTTAAGACTTCACTATTATGTGGGTCACAAAATGGCTTCAGCTATTCTTTGGAAGCAAAGTAGCAATGTAATATGTGATAAAAGCTATTCTAATCTCTGTGCAGTAAACAGCTTTCATAAATCACTGGAAGTTCTCTGCAGCATCATTCCCTCAGTTTCACACTGGACCACAAATCCCACATATGTTAATACTCATCCCATAAACAGCAATTTATGAGGATTTCCCCTCTTGGAAAGGAGGTCTCAGCTTCTCTTGAGTTATAAAAAAAAATCCCAAAACACTGAAGAGCTTCAACATGCACAGGTGAGCACAACTCCTGAGCTGACAGGCTGCATTGGGGAAGTGAGTTTTTGTACTATAATTTCATTAAACAATTAAAATCAACAATACATCTCAAAAAAAATGGGAAATGTATTATTTAAACCTCATCCTAGTGAGGGGAAAAAAAAAAAAAAAGCATAAGGTGAGCATAAGATTCTTTATCTTATCTGTGTAAAACTGTCAGCCAAGCAATTCTAAATTTACCATAACTTTTATCCTGAAATATTACTTGCACCAAAGTTGCAAAATAATTTGTTCCAGCCTGTGCTGATTGGCATTAGAAATTACAATGCTTTCAGCTGAAAAGCTGTAATTTATTATTTTAGTTAGAGGGGTGCTGTTCAGAATGTATAAGATTTCTTTTGATTAAGGACTATATAATGCTGCACTGCATATCCCAAATAGTCAATAGTGAAGGAAAGACATCACAACACTGATATTTTTCATTTTCCAGGTGAAGAATTCAGATCTTTTTTTACAAACAAGACATTAACACTTGCTATTTGGTTTTCATCTCCTTTCTCCCACATCATGCAGCTGAAATGGTTCTGGTTGATGAATCCTTATGCCATAAAAAATGAGGATCAGTTACCACCCTTTATCATTAAAAGAAGGGGATAGTGAAATGCAAAAGGATTTTACAGCTGAGATTTCCAAATCATATCTAACTTCTCAGGAAAAGCCAGAAATTAATCTTTACCAAATCTGTTGGTGTTGTGAGAGTTCAGAAATGTATTAAAAAGGGATTGCACTCATGAAACTCATCCTCTTTCTCCCAATTAAAGCTGCCATTGTATTCACCATTGTTTCTGTTACTATAGTGATGAAATCTATGTAGAAACCTGGAGAGATACTGATTGTTGCATTTCATATATAATTTTTCACAGTCTACCTTCTATTCCTTACTTCCTAATAAAATAACACCATTTATCATAACAGATGGGTCTGCACACACATACCAATTACAGCCTCATCAGGAATCACACAGAAATAAGCTGCTAGTTATTTTTAAAAGAACCAAGAAATGAAATTATTTTGTATTGGTTTTAAGTAACCATTCCCTACCTCAAAGTTATTGCTATGCTGTGGAGGGTAAAACTGAAGGGCAATTTGACTCTTAGAGCTGACCAGCTTTATTTTAGATTAAACTGCTTTATACTTAATGAATATTTTTCTTTTCTAACAGCAGACGTACATCACATTAATGTTTCACTTGTCTTTAAGTATTACTTTTTCTTAAGTTCAAATATCCATTACTATCAAATATTTGCCTTCTTCCATTAAGCCATTTCTGTATCATTTGTGAATGCAGATATCTCTCAGCTCTCTAAACACCTCTCCGTATTTTCCCTCTAAACATCTTAATTTTTTATGGACTATTCCCATATTTATTCTTTACAAATGGAGAATGCTTTTTGGTTTTCTTCCTCATTTAGCAAGGTTTAGATTTTGTGATGGCAGAATTTACACTTCTACTTTTAAAGTTTCTTTTAGCTTGAGGTTTATTTCCCTCCAGCTGCTCTCTAGACATGAATTTGCTGGGGGTGGAGATTCCTTACTTTTCCTTCTGATGGGGTAGAAGGGACTCAAACAGCTTTGCTCTGAGTCCAGTGGGAAAAAATAAGGATTTAATTTTGGACAGGGAAGGAAAAGTCAATGCCAAAGGCTTCTCACCTTTTCCTGTCCAGCAGGGATTGTCTATTTTCTCCCCACACATTTGAAAGGAGACGCATCTAAATTCCAGTTTATTCCCAAGGGAGATTTCATCAGCACAGCCATGGGAGCCCAGAATGCTGCTTCTCTCACCTTCAACTGAATTTTTTTCAGCTACTGCAATTCAGCAATTCTGCATTTTTCATGCATTTGCTGCCTTTTGCAGGGAGCTGTGACCCAAAGCTGCTTTGCCTCACAGGGAACACAAAACACCTGCATTTTCAAGCAGCCACTGGGCTAAACCAGGCTGACTGCCAGAAGGGATTTAGTGACCTCCTTACCACAAGCAGTGGGCTTGGATGGCTCAGTGCACACAAGGATGTGCCTGGAAAGGAACCTGGAAAAGAAAATTCCCTTCAGAAACACCCTGGGATGTTTTTAATTACTGAGAGCTAACCTTATCTCTGATTCAGTCTGGGCCATCTCAAGGTTAGCACAAAGACCTGGGGAAGCCAGAGATGAACATGAGCCTTCCTGCTTTCTTCATCCATGGGTGACAATAATCATTTCTTGCCTCTAGAAAGTGCAGGCTCTATTTCCCCCTTAAGTACAGGAGAATAACTCATAGTGGGGAGGGGGCCAAAGATCAGCTGCTGCTTCAAGTCTGCTATTCATCTCTAACTCTGGATGAAATGTAAGGAACTTTGGGTGAAATCTCTAAATTTAGGTTAAATGTAATTTGAAATTAGCAGTGGGGATGGATGGGAAAGCTGTCTATGTAACTGGTGCTGGAGACCATTTATGGTGTCACTCTTAAGAGTGTTTAGGAGCTTAAGTCACATTGATTGCAATGCCATTCTCACTGAAAATCCTATTTGGCATTTATATATTTCTTTGGGGAGCATAAATATATTTTAAAATCTATCCTTATTAATTATTATTAAAATAATATCCTTATTATTATTATTTATTATTATTAATCCTTATCCTTATTATTCGTCTGTTCTTTTCCTATGAATGGAAGGTGCAGATATTTGTACAAAGAAGGTGAACTTCACCCACCTTCATTGATACCTAAGGTTCAAACAGCTTCATAAAATTAATGTCAGATGGTTTAAAGTCTATATTGGACCTATGACAGGTAGCTTGGAGGGAACAAGAGATGATATGCATTGAATTGGTTCTGCACCTGATATTACTTTGAAGTGGGATAGTGGTGACAATCTTAAAGTCAGAAGGATTAATAAATCTTTGATCTCTTTAACCTGCCATGAAATTTGCTGACTTCATTTGTGGGTAGTCTTCCTCACCATCACACATGTGCATCTCCCAGTGAAATCAAACTTTCTGTGCAGTGCCCTCTCCAAAGCCTCCAAGACAGAGTTTACTTTCTACAGCAACACTCATTAAATTTAGAGCCCAATGAAGCAAAGCTCTGGACAAAAGAGAGCAATTTTCCACCAACACGTCAAAAGCAAGATCTGGTGCCCCACCCTGAGTTCTTTCCCCCATTCCTCACAGCCATGCATGTTTTGAAAGAAGGTAACTTTAAGGATAGGAGGAGACTAGCAACAAACTAAAATTCAATGGAAAACAAAATAGAATTTTTCTCAGGATATTGCAGGACTACTTCCCTTGTAAGTTTCTCTTCTACCTCAAAGCTGCCAAGGATTAAATAAGAAAGGATTAACAAATTATTTTATTGATGCTGAGAATATTTGTTATAGGGAAGGATCCAGCACCATGATCTTCTTTGTCACAACTGTGCTCACATTTTTAATGCATTCTCTTGCTGGAGAGGCACCATCTCAAATTCCACCCAGAGGTCAGTTGGCTTTCCTTGGATTCATCTTATTTTAACTAGTGCTGATATCCTGAAAGTGAAGTATTATCTGTAATGATTGTGTAATTTTTAGCTTCTCTCTTTAGTGTCTAATAATGAATCCTTTTTCTTGTGCAGCCAATGCTTAATGCAGAGACAACATCTTCTTTCTGTCTTAAAAGTACATCAGCCAGGGTAATTGAGAAACACTGATCCTCTGGGCCAGACATATCATAAGATCACACTCTCTGTCCCTAAGCAAACCATGTGGAGAAATGAGAAGAGAAACCTGGTTCCCCTGCAGGAGAGGAAGGATCCTCTAAAATTGCAGGAGCTCCTCCTTAGAGAGGTGGGCTCTTGCTTTCCCTCCCTGTCTTTGAAGGATAAGAAAACTTAGTTTTATGGGCAGAAGTTTACTATGCTTTAGCTTCAGGGACAGGGAATGAACCCCATCCCATTTTTCTAGGAGTGCAGACAGAGCTGTAAAGATCTCTCCCATCCTACCTGACAGTGGCTTCAGCCAGGAAGGAGATGCAGGTCTCAGAGTGAGTGAATTCTCCCAGGCTTCTGACCTGCTTCTTGTTTATATCATCATCTGTATAAAATTGGTATGAATCTCAGAATCATAGAATGGTTTGGGTTGGAAGGGACCTTAGAGATCACTCAATTCCAAGCCGCTGCCATGGGCAGGGAGGGACACATCCACTATCCCAGGTTGCTCAGAGCCCCATCCAGCTGGCCTTGAACACTTCCAGGGATGGGGTAGCCACAGCTTCTCTGGATAATCTGTTCCAGTTCCTTATCGCCCTCACAGTAAAGAATTTCATCCTCATGTCTCACCTAAGCCTGCCCCTTCTTAGTGTGGAGCCATTTCCCTTTGACCCATCTCTCCATGCCCTTGTCCCAAATCCCTCTTCAGCCCTCTTTAGGCACTGGGACAGGCTCTAAATCTCCCTGGAGTCTTCTCCAGGCTGAGCAACTCCAGAACAATCATATATACCCTGAGCAACCCAAAAATATGACTCTTACACATACACTGACATTTTTATTTATATATCTTATGTGCATGCTCATGCACACACCCATAAATTTACACACACACACAGAGCCACCAGTTTTCCAGTCTTCCACTCAGCTTCAGCCATAGTTTTTTCAGTTCATTTTATAGATCCACCCTTGGTTTTTTTCGACTGTACTAAAGCAGAGAATTGAAATTGAGATAATCAAAGAAAATACAAAGGCCAACACCTTTTATAGACAATCTGTTAGAGCGCAGGCATCTCCCACTATCAGGCTGACAAACAGGTTTTTTCCTCCCTGTTTCCCATCCACTTCGTTCAGCCTCACTCCTGATTTTCTGCGAAAGACTCTCAGAAATCCAGGGATGAAACAAGATCGTGGAGAAATGCTCAGCTTGGAGCCTCCCCAGCTGAGGTTTCTGCCTCTCCCAGGAGAGCCTGTGTAATCACTTCAGCTCCTTCCATGGCTCGCACAGACACCTCCCTCAACACCCCCATGTACAAATAGCTCAGTTCCTGGAGGAACAGCCTCTCCAGAGTGGTGAGGGGTTGCTGGAAGGGGACACAGAGATGATAAAGGCAGCGAGGAGGTTTTTCCAGCTGTTTCTTGGGAGATAACTGGGCTGAGATAATGCTTCTCTTGCACGGAAAGGAGTGACACCTTGAACCTTCACTTAGAGGGATGGAAAATAATGTAAGTCCTGTGGTTTACTGCACTTTCTCTTCTTAGGAAAAAAAAAAAAAAAAGGGGGGTTTGTGGTAGACTCTTCTATAGGATTCAGTGACCTTTTATTGGCCTAAAAATCATTAAAAAAAAAACCTGAGCAGGTTTTCTTCCTGAGTGGTATGAAAAAAAAGTGGACGTGGGGAAGAATGAGTATTTATTTATTCCTGTGCACAGGAGCTTCCCCAGTGTTTTTGACTTGTTACTTTGCTGAAATAAGTTAACTAAGGTCAAAAAAAGGATCCTAGAGAAGTAAATAGGCATATAAGGAATTTTTTTTTTTTGTTAAGCCTGAAAATTGCCGATTTATATATA
>VWYO01017691.1:27163-44630 GCA_013400275.1 Rhadina sibilatrix | reverse complement strand
TTTTTTGCTGAGCATGAAAATTGCAGATATATATGTATTATCTACAAACTTCAGGTTTGCTAGTTATAGTATTTACTTCAAAACAAACACAGAAAAATTTCAATAACCTTAAGTTGTATAACATTACTCCTTCTTACATAGAATTATACTTAGTAATATTGTTCTGACAGACTAACATTTGGTTTTGGAGGCTTAAGAATGGATGTTATTTTAAATAGATTTTTGTGTGTGTGAATAAGGCAGAATTACATCTGTTATTTGTGGAATATGCTGTACTGTGCCTGGTGAATGCTTTTATCATGATGAACTGTGGGGCAAAATAAACTGAGACCTGGGAAAACTAGATGCTCTGGAGGTTCTTCCTGTGGTACAGATGCTGTTCCTTTTCCATGTCTCAAAGGTTTTAATTTTTTGTTTTGTTGTACTACATTTTGGGTTTCTTTGTAATTATTTGACTTGATCTGAGATTATTTTCCATATCCACAAAAAAAAGTCCTTTGAAATTTCAGTTTTCAAAATTTGAAAAGGGCAAAAAGTGAATTTAATAAAGTTAGGAACCTTATGACATGATGTATATTCTTATTAAGTGACACCATTAAATGACATACCTGATGCAAATGGTTTGTTCAGAACTAATTTCTGATTAGATACATATTAACGTATTTGGAAAACTGTGTCAGACAAAAGACTACGTAAATTGAAAATTTCATTAAATTATGGAACAACTAAACCTTTGGCAATCCAAGTTATAATTGGGATTGTGCATTCAAGTTAAATTTTTTCAAAACTTGTAGTTAAAAGTTTTTTTCATTGTGTTTTAGTGACAGATGAGGGGTTTTCTTTCAACTTTTCTTTCATGGACCTGCTGAATTTTGTTATGGTCTTGGGAGAAATATTTCTCCTGTATTTTGTCCTAAGTTTTTTCCTCTATATATTAAGCTGCTGAAAGACATCTGCTGTATCAAAATGCACACAATGGAATCTTCAGAATGACAAAATGGCAAGTCTGTGATACTTTTGGTGCATTTAGTAGTTTCTGTTAATGGTAACAGTCCAAAATCCAAGCAATGACTTTCTACAGCTTTTGTTTGTTGTAATCAAGTCATGTTAATATGAGTTATAAGTTTATAGAACCATTAATCATATTAACCACTTTTGAAACACTGCTTACATGTGGAAAGACAAAAAATCTGACATATTGTCAGCCTGACCTTTAAAAATCTAAATCTCAAATGCAAAAAAAAAACCCAAGTTCACAACTGCAGCAATTCTTATATGGATGTTTAAATTCTTGGATATTAGAGGCAGCAAGAGCATAGTTCTCATCCTTTAGTGGCAAAGACAGCTCAGATTCCCCCTGTTTGTTCCAAAGCTTGAGTATCCATAAAATCTGCAGGTGGTTCAGTACAGAATTGTAGAAAATATATGGTTAAAAATCACAGCTTGTCCCTCTCCTGGCAGCCAAGTGTAACCTGCAGCATGTTCTCCTTCCTTCCACTGTCATCCTTGTGCAGGACCCTGCCTGCCAAGCTGGATGAAATGAATTAATGTCTCCTTCTCCTTCTCCTTCTCCTTCTCCTTCTCCTTCTCCTTCTCCTTCTCCTTCTCCTTCTCCTTCTCCTTCTCCTTCTCCTTCTCCTTCTCCTCTTCCCCACTTCAGAGTGATGAAAATGAGCAATTCACACTGTCTGGCCACACTTCTTAAATCTGCCCCCTGACCTGTGAATATTTCTTGGTATGGCACCTCTAAATCAAGATATATTCCATTTCTTATTCAAGTTAGGAGAGGGCTGGGTCCTGACCTGTTTCTTCTCTTTATTTTTTAAAACCTCATACCTGAGGTTTATTTCCCTGCCATCTGACCAGCATCTGACCAGTTTCCTTGATAACAGCAGAGGAAACAGACTATTATCTCAATTCTTTATGATTGAGATTTTTTTTTTAATTTTTATTCTTTATCATTGAGATAATTTATCTCAATTATCTCAATGTGCAGTTGCCACCACATAAAGCCACAGCATGGAGGATCAGTGGATTCAGGTATTATCACACCTTAACCACAAATATATGCAATTTTGTAACTTTCCCATCAGACAGCTCCAACCACAGTCCTGAGCTGTGGAGGTTCCTTGGGGTCTTCTCCACTCCCTGGGCTCCTCAGAGGTTGGAGAGATAACTCCAGATCCTGTTGTTGGCTTTACAACCAATCTTTCCTTGTCTTCTGGTTACACTCACTATCCTTAGGGACAGGGATGGGCAGGGAATGCCTGGATGATGATGACTCATTTCAAACCACATTGTCACATTTGCTGTTGGCTTTTACAATCTTGTTCTGATCACTTTTGGAGGCTTTTTATGCTTCTTGATGACCAACAGGTTGTTTCCACGCTTTGGCTATTTCCTTGGGGACACCAAAGCTACCAATTCAAGTTCATAGGCTGATGTTAATGATGTCAGTGACACCTAACTCATCCTAACTCCTGCAGCAATGGACTCATCCACGGTCATTAACAGCTTTTTCAGCTCTTTTCTCTCAGGTTCACTCCTGTGCTGCCACAGAGCTTCTGTGCTTCCTCAGTGCTTGCAACTGGCCACTTGACAACTTGTCAATTGGCTGCTCAAGCACTTACAGAAAGTGATCTCTGCACGGATTTAAATTATTTATGACGGCAAAGTAGCTGAAAATTAGTGCCCCCTTACCAGGCAAAAGAAAATGTGACTTAACGCTTCACTAATTGCTAAGAAGGCTTTGTGCTAGAAGTAGTCATTAATAAGACATTTCAATATTGGGCAATCACAGAATTTTTATGTGTTCACAGTCTGCTGGTGACTAATGATGTTTGCCCAGTCCCACCACGGTCTGTAGAATCACCAATCTTTGGAAGTTTAGCAGTTGCAGGAGGGGCAGTGAGGAGAGGAGGTGTAATGCATGCAAAGAGTTGAATTTATCTGGTCTCACTTGAGACATCTCAGGTCATCAATTCTAGTCAGCTGGCATTTCTTTCCCGAAATAAATGTGAAAAAGGGGTCTCAGCAGGCAGTGTGGGAGCTCGTGGAGGTGTAGCTGTGTAACTCCAAGATGTCTGCACTGAGGTGAAATGAACCCCACCCCAGAGGGGCTTTCTGGATGAATGCTAACTAGTGTTATCAGGTGAATTATTTTGTGAATCTCCACACTGTTTGCTACCTTCATTCTCCAGCACTGAGAACAGCAATCTGTAAATCCCAGTATGAAGAGGGGGGATTTATACCACATCAGTGAGAAAAATCTGTTGTGTGTTTGTTTTGTTGGTTTGTTTTGTTTTGTTTTGTTTTGTTTTGTTTTGTTTTGTTTTGTTTTGTTTTGTTTTGTTTTGTTTTGTTTTGTTTTGTTTTGTTTTGTTTTGTTTTGTTTTGTTTTGGGTTTTTTTTGTTTGTTTTTTTTTTTTTTTGTACTCTTCATGTGTCTATGTTAATCTCTGTTTAGTCATCATTAGCTGCTCTGAATTCACAGTTTTGTTGATTGCAAGGAGGGTGTAGGCTCTGCCTGCCTGGGCAAACTCAGTGGAGCTGCACAGGGTGGTGGTAATCAGACCTGGGAGAAGTTCCTTGTAGGCTGCAAGAGAGCAGTAACTTAATTGGCTGAAGAAAGGATAATATGTGCTCTCCTTATAGAGAGGCATTTTGGGGGTTGCCTTTTACCTTTCAAATAAAAGATAGACTGAGAGAGCTGAAGCTGTTCAGCTTGGAGTAGTAAAGGCTCCAGGGAGACCTTAGAGCACCTTCCAGTGCCTGAAGGGCCCCAGGAGAGCTGGAGAGGGACTTTAGACAAAAGAATGGAGTGACAGGACAATGGATTCAAACTGACAGAAGGGAGATTTAAACTGGATACTACAGAGAAATCCTTTCCTATCAGGGTGGTGATGCCCTGGCACAGGTTATCCAGAGAAGCTGTGGCTGGAAGTGTCCAAGGCCAGGCTGGACAGGGCTTAGAGCAACCTGGGATAGTGGAAGGTGTCCCTACTCATGGCAGGGAGATTAGAACTGGATGATCTCAAGGATCCCTTCCAACCCAAACCATTTGATCATTCTATGAATGCAGTATTTTCTTTCTTTTTTATTGTGACAGTTTTGTATAGTGGGAAGACAAGACACANTTAGTTTAATTACTCTCTTCCTGCCCAGCATCTTACAGTTCAAATCTTGCTTTTAATTCTATATCTCTTACAGGTTTTATACTTTTAGAGTCTTTTACTAATAAATCTTCTCTGCAGGGCCTTCTTGCTTCATCCTCCCCAACAGGATCCAAATGGGTTGAGACAGTCAAGTTTTGGAACAGGTCACTCAGAGAGGTTGTGCCAACTCTGTTCTTGGAGATTTGTCTGGGTAAAGCCCTGACCTCATGACTTATTCATTTTAAGGAACCTCCTAAGTCTCCTTTCAACCCAAATTATTCTCAGATTAAAAAGTTACACGTTTAATATACAAGAGTTATTTTAATATGTATCCTAAGAGCCATTAAGAAAACGTCAGTTTGGTTTGATTAAATCATCTGCCTCAAAACACAGAAACGTTTTTTTGGGGAAAGAGTAGAACAGTTCTACAGAAACTTTGATCTGCTATTTCTTAACATCTTTTTTAATTTAGCTCTAGAAAAATTTGACTTCTCCTCTGGAAATTCAGGTGTAGAAAGAAGCAATACATCCCAAGTGAAGCATAGTAACAAACTTCCAAGCTCAAGAAACAAACAAAAAGAAATGGGGTCCTGGCACTCTGATCATACTTTAGTCGTGCTGAACACAGGAACAGTCAACATTTTTCACCTCTTTTTAAAACAGATGACCAAGCCATAAAAGCAAATAATTGAGAACAATCATATTCATTAACTGGGATTGACTTGGGGTCATTGTTACAGCAATAAAAGGAGCAAAAATATCTTTGACAATAACTTTTGTTTCCCAGTCTATTCACAATGAGTATTCCTAAAGACAAAAGCACATTTGGAAGAAGGCATCCTTATTTTGGAAATATATCCAGCTACCCATTTTGGTATTTGAGAACCAATTCAGAGGAAGTATGTTTGACAGCTGATAGAACAATTCATAAATGTTTTTTTATGTTTGTTTCTTTGTGGTTTTAAATTTAAATAATTATTCTTTGATCATGACAATTTCATTATCTGTGTTTGGTCTTCAGGAATTCCAAGGATAAGAAACATTTTAATTTTCAAGATATATTAAACGTCCACTATTTCATAGGTATTTCAAGTCTTGAGAAAAGGCCAAAATGGTGCTTTGTTTCTTCTGTGACATAAAGGGGAAAAATGGTTTTGCTTTAACATTTTTTTCTTCTTTAGGTCAAATTTCTCCATAGATACCTGGTGACATGAAAACTAAACACATCTCAGCTGTATTTTGTGTGCTACCCTCTCAGAGACTATGACTAATAAATTATTTTGGGGGTATTTTTAAAGATGCTTGAATGAATCAGGAACATTTTTCCCCCAATTCCTCAATTCCTAATAATTGTTAGATTTTATTCAGCATTAGGCTGATTAGCTCAGAATTTCCCATGGATGAAAAGTGTAGTTTTAGCCTTTTGCTCCATGGCTTGCAGCTGTTCTCATGGAAATTTTGCTGCTGACATGTCAGACAACAAGCTCAAGGCTTGATTCCCTTCCCTTAATGTTTGAAAAATTAATATTTTTTTCATAATTGTTTGAAGCAATTTATAAAACCACCAGGAAAGATATTCCTGCCTGCTCTCCAGCTCTGGCAAAGGACTCCAGGCTCTATGCGGGGCCTCGTGCTTCCTTCTAATTCCCCATCCTTGGCTTTAGCCAGCAACCTCTTGTTTTCCTAGAATTTCCTCTGCCCTGGAATAGTCTTGAGGGAAAATGGAGGGAGAATCAGTCTCTTTTCTGGAAGGTTACAAGATGGTTTCTTGGAATGGAAAACATAAAACCGCAATGAAATCTGTAACAAACACAGAATTCTAATGGTGAACTTTTGAGATCAGGTAAACTTTTTATGAAAGTGGAGGGATGGGTATGTTTGGAAAATTTGGCACAAAGCCTAATAAAGTAATTATTGTATTCCCTCCGTGCATTGCAGAGAAATTGCATCTTTTCATGCATCATTCACAGCTCCCATTACTGATACCACAACACCTAAATTACTCTGAACATAAACGAAACAAACACCACTTTGTACAGATGAAGACTTGAAATCCTGAAAGTGGATGTTGTAGGTTTTGTTTTTGCTGTAATACTACACACAGCTTCCAGACTGTTAACCTGGTACTGAAAAGTATAGAATAATGAGTATTCTTGCCTGACTGTCCTAGTTCTCTTCCAGAAATGATGCTAATTTGTGCTGGGAGCAAGGGTTACTTCTCATATTCATAAGTTTTTGTGCTGCTTTAATGGGAGAGGCAGGCAGACTGCAAAAATGGAGCAATTTCACTGCAGTTAGTTTGTCACTGGCCTCCAGCTGTTGTTCTCACAGCAATGGTTTCCTACAGCTCAGCAATGTGAGGTCAAGTGAAATCATGTTGTATCTGGGGAGAAATGAAAAGGCCCTGTATGGCAGGGGAAGATGCAGGCAGTCAGCACACACACACACAAATTTATTTACAAAGTAAAACAAAGCCTCTTGGTTCAGGCTGTGTTTTCCTGGAGTGTTCCACGTAGTGTCTGGAAGGGAAAGGTGGAAGAACAGATTGTCAGGCAGGAAGACTTAAATTTCAAGATTAAGCTCTCACTGCTGTTCTGGAGTCAAACTTGAAGCACACTTGAATGGGTGGTGGCAGCTTCTGAATGAAAAAAAACCTGACTATGTGCCTCCAAGGTGATCTTCTGTGCCTGCTCAGCACTTGATCCACCCCAGGGAAAGCCCTCGACCACAGTGTGCAGGTGGGGCTGCACTGGCTCAGGAGTTCCCTGACCCTTTACTGAATCAACATCTTCCCAGAGGTCATAGCCCAAGAAAATGCTTTAGAGAAATCTCCTTGCAGAGCATGCACTCAGGTTGTGTTTAGTGGATGGATTCTGTCCAAAACCTGGCCAGATTTCTTAATCATAAATGCCAAGTGTTTTTCTAGTCTATTCTCATTTTCTTTTTTTTTTGTTCTGAGAAGAAGTTATAAAATATAAACTTTGTCAGATCAAGCATTTCTGTGCTCCATGCCAGTGTGGGTCACAAATTAAATCCACTTGGATGTTGCTCATTCCTATGCTGGCTCCACCAGGATGGACTTTTCATCTGAGTATTCCCATCTGTACTAGTTAATTCAGTACTTGATCCTGCTGTTGCTGACAGCTTCCACAGATTTGATGTTGCAGTTTGATGGGTTTTACTGTCCCATTTCCAAATATAGGGCTGAACCAGAAGAGTGGGTTGGGTTTTTTGTTTGGTTGGGTGTTTTTGTTTGTTTGTTTGGTTTTTTGTTTGTTTGCTTGGTTTTTTGTTTGTTTGCTTGATTTTTTGTTTTTGTTTTTTTTTGGGGGGGTTGTTTTTATGGGGGTTGTTTTTGGTGGTTTTTGTGTTGTGGTTTTGTGGTGGTTTTTTGGGTTTGGTGGCTTTGTTTTTGTTTTTGTTTTTGGTTTTGGTTTTGTTTTGTTTTGTTTTGTTTTGCTTTTCTGAGCAGCTCAGGAACATTTAGGATAATGTGTATCTTAAATGAAGTGCTCCAAATACACTCTGAAGTTTACAGAGGTTTGCTCGTATCCTATCTGTGCATATAATTAGAAAAAAATACTGAGCAGACTGAACTCTGAGAAAAGTATTGATCATATATTTTCTTCTTTTTTTTTTCTTCCTTGTAGAAACTTATGGCTTAGAAAGTTGATGTTTTTAGCCATGCATGGGCAAACATGTTTCATTTCCATAACTCACCTGTTTTACTTGACTTCCTTTCTCCTTGTTTCTACTGTTTGGACAGAATTAGTGACAGGAAGAGAAGCATGAAAAATGGCTGAATTCTTGCTACCTGGTACCAACAACTTCCGTAGGTTCACTCAGGAGTCCTTGGCAGAGATCAAAAAGAGAATTGCTGCCGAAAAGAATCATCAAAGAAATGCCACAGAGCAGAAACCTGAGGAGAAACCACGTCCTCAGCTTGACCTGAAAGCTTTCCAGAAGCTGCCAGCTCTCTATGGAAATCCTCCTCCAGAGCTCATTGGGGAACCACTGGAGGATCTCGACCCGTACTACAAAGACCATAAGGTCAGAGCCAACCAAGATACTTGGATTTTGTTTTTAGTTAATTGAATTGAATTGAAATGATTGTATTGCCAAAAGTTTCTGTGGACAGTCTATCAAAGAGTTTTGCTTACATCCCTTTATACAAACTCTGATCCCTTTCTAGGTTAAACAATGCATGCAGTTGGTACAGCTGAGTGATGTGCTGTAATATTTTTTTTTAAAAAAGCTTAACTTTTAATTTTAAGAATGAAATAATATAAAATCAAATAATATTTGAATCAGAATAGACGCAGAAAAATAAACTGGATAAAGGAAGAAAAGAGAGGTTGAAAAACAAATTACAATAATTAGAAGTTCTAGTAATTCTGTACATTTTGTACATTTTTGTAAATTCCATCGTTTTGAACAATGTATTTCACTCCATCTCAATGCTTTTGTTCCATTTACACATACAATATATGATACTTCAGTATAAAAATTATTTTAAAACAATTACTGATGAATCCTTACAACCTCCTGACTCAAGCTCCATTTTCCTGTTGTGACATATTGAAGAATATGATTTTCAATAACAGAGAAATGGAAATTAATCCATTGGGAATTATGCTTTTCACTTCAGAGGAAGTTAAACATTGAACTAATTTCTACAGTCTAAGAGATAGGGGATCACTGTCAACATTGGCAAATAATGGAAAAGGCTCCAGTTCTTCCTTGCACCTCTTGTATATCTTGACTAAATGAGGGGTTCATTGTATTTTAAGAGAATAATCATAAGCAAGATTAGTTCTGTGCACAGCGAAATGGAAATCACGAGGTTGAAAAAAGAAGTTTGTGCTAAGGAATATTTTGCAGCCTGAGAGTTAAAATTTTTGATGAAAGGATAGCAAATTTATATAGCCTTTCCAGTTAAGTAGGCTGCAGTGAAATTCAAGCTCTTGCTCATGACTGACACAACAGGATATAGCACAAAAATGTTCTGTGTTCAACTTCTGACAAATTCTTGTTTATTTTTAAAAGGTTTTCATAGTGCTAAACAAGCAGAAAACAATCTACAGATTTACTGCTACACGTGCCCTGTGGATCTTCAGTCCCTTCCATCCAATACGAAGGAGAGCAATTAAAATTTTAGTACATTCATATCCTTTATCAGCTTTATTCACTCTTTTTTTAATTTAAAAACCTTACATAATCCTGTGCTTTTGTATTTTAGAGCATTGAGTTAATCTGGTCTTTTCCTTAGTACAGAAAGATTCTAATTATGAATCACCTTAGATATTAGTGTTTTGGTATTATTATTTATCTAAATATCTGATATTTAGATATAAATTTTGTATTTGGCTTATTTAGCCTGATTTTCTACAGATTTCTGTTTTGAGCTCTGATATTGATTTCCTGATGTGCCATAAAAAGTATCTCATTCTGAAACCCTTCCCAGTGAGAAGATTGATAAGATCTCTATCCTCCTTTTCATCTTCTGCTTACCCAAATGTGGGAATTAAATTCAACTCGTGTGCCAAAGCTGATCAACCATTGGCCAGTTTTGAGAGAAAAGGCTGAGGTAGGCAAGCACACACAGGAAAACACATAGAAAAAAACCCATGTGAACTTAGTTTCTTTGGGAAATAAGATTAAAAAACTGTGCATGGGATATATGAAAGTAAGTATTTCCAGGAACGCTGTTGCAGGGGATGCCTTGGGAATATAAATGTAATAGAGATCTCACCTGATATATCAAATTTAGGGGGTGAGAATCACAAGTGCATTGCTCCAGTTTGGCACTGGGGAAGGACACCTAAGCTGTCGTTTGGGGCTGAATCAGACCCAGATTTCCAGCCATCTCCTGGCTCTGTGGTGTGAGGTAACTTCAGTGACTCGAGGTTTTCATTGTAGCAATGTGCAGACACCCCTGGAAGAGTGATGCCTCTCATCTGGGACTTTCTCTGGGCAGAAGTTGCCTGACATTGGCATTTCCATGAGTGGCCCAGCTCTTTCTGACAGCTGGACCATGCCTAGAGCTAAAGACAGGAATCTTTTTGTGGGGATGGAGAGGATGGATAATGGCAAAGATGGATGTCTCTCCCATACTCTTCTACCCTATGTATGGTACTACAAGGCATGAGATCCAGCTCCAGAGTCATGTGCTTGAGCTTAGGGGTCAACAGCTTGGGCAGCTGCCCAAGTTCCTGTTCTCTGGGCCAGTAGGTCCCAGATGGCACCTGGAAACCCCTAGAGCTGGCTAAACATGGGCATCACAATATAAAAACCCCATTAAACTCTTAGAGAACATCCAAAGGAGGGCTATGAAGATGGTGAATGGTCTGGAAGGAAAGCCATATGAGGAGCAGCTGAGGGCACTTGGTTTGTGCAGCCTGGGGGAGACAGGAGTGACTCATTGTGGTCTTCAGCTTCCTTGTGAGGGGCAGTGGAGGGGCAGACCCTGATCTCTTTGCTCTGGTGACCAGTGACAGGACTCGAGGAACAGCTGGAGCTGAGCCAGGGGAGGTTTAGGCTGGATATCAGGACAAGGTTTTTCACCCAGGGGTGGCTGGGTACTGAACAGGCTCCCCGAGACAGTGGTCACAGCACCAGCCTGACAGAGCTCAAGAAGCACTGAAACAATGCTCTCAAGCACATGATGTGACTCTTGGGGTGTCCTGAAAAGGGCCAGGAGTTGGCCTTGATGATCCTGATGGGTCCCTTCAAACTCAGCATATCCTATGATTCCATGGTCTAGAGTTGTTTGAGACCCCTGCAATCACCCTGTCAGATTCCATGCTGTCCTTTGGAAGAGAAGAGCTTTGTCAGGTCAGAGGCAGGTTTGGGCTCCACCTGTGTGATTTGGGCAAGTGTTTAATTTGTCTCCCATAAAATGAAACTAAAATTGCATCCTTGCACCCAGTCCTAGAGTGGATGAGGGACCTTTTTCCAGGCTTGCAATGCTTAGAGCAGCAGACCTGTAGTCAATACAGAAGTCATGAATAACAACAGCAGTGTGTCATCATCTAACATGGCTCAAAATCAGTGAATACCTGTGCATGCTGTTTTTACCTGTGCTTTAAACAAAAAGCCAGCTAATGTGCCAGTGACTGATGCAATATTTAGTTACATTTCTGAATCCATGTCGTGTTCTTTGCCTTCACTCCCATGACTTACATTGTTCACCTGGTTTATCATGTGCACCATTATAACTAATTGTGTATTCATGGCTCTGACTGAGTCATCTAAGTCTTCATCATCTTCATGGAACACATATGTTGAGTAAGTATCTGTGGGTATGTATATTTGTAAATGTATATGTATATTATTTAGGTAATAGGTATTTAAAATAAAAATTTATTTAAAATAAAATTTAGGTAATATGTATATTATTTAGGTAGTTGTATTGAGTTATTGAACCTTGCCTCTTTCACTGGAGGTAGTGGGAGATTTAAAAAGAAAGTTGCTTGTCTCAAGGGGGTTTTTTAATTTAGATTTTATTTGAGGAAGTAGTTTTGTCTTTAAACCAAATATATACAATAATTTTGGTATTATAGGAGAGTGTAAGTGTAGATTAAGTTCCAGTGTTGAACTGGCTTCATGTCTGTTCTGCTGCTCCAGTTTTCTCACTTTATGGAGTTATTCAGTAATTATTTTCTCTCTGTCAAGATGCATTTTCTGTTGTTTCTGATGCAGATTGAGCACATGGGAGCTGCTGTCTTTCTGGCTAATTATATTGAAATGCTGTGTTTTGCTCTAATAGAATGTTCTGTCAGAAGCACTTGGCCTGCAGAGTGCTGTTAGAATGTAAAGCTTTTATCTTCAAAGCTGCCAACACCTGCAATGTTAAATCACAATAAATCCATGTTTTGTAGTCAGTCTTGAAATGTATAATGCCATGGGTTTGTTGGTTTTGCTGGTTTTTTAGAGACTATCTCAGGTGTCACTTTTTCACTTTTGCAAAAATGCTAGAATATGAATATTGGTAATTCTAACACCTAACTCAAAAGAGAAGATTCCCAAATACTTAGTATTAAAAGCAGTTTTAAAATAATTTTTTACTATATCGTGTTAAATGACCCTGAAACAACTTGGAAAGGCAAACTCTCATGCAAACAGGAACAAGACTCTGCATGGTATTAAAAGATACATCTCCAGAAGATGCTGAGATGCTTCTCTACCTATGAGAGAGTTAAAGGTTGGATCAGAATTGTATCTGCTGCTGGCATCAACTACCATTCAAATGCATTTCAAGAATAATTTCAGAATACTTCTTTCCAAATAAAAAGGGAAGCACTACATCCATAACTATCCTCAGTGCATTTGCTGACTATCAAATGAAAGCCTTTTGAATTCTGTAGGGATATAACTGCCTTCTTGAAATTATAAGTGCACTCAGTTCAGTCCAGAAGAGCTTTTACTGATAATTTTCCATTAATAAGAATAATTGCCATCTTAAATTGAAAACCTTCTTCTCTCGTATTCCTCTAAATGTTTTAAGTATTCTGCACAGAATTGGTTGCTCTGTGCCCAAAGGAACTAACACAGCACACCACACGTTCACTTGGCTGCTTGAAACTGGAGGAAGATACAAGTTTGGATCTTTATTTGAGCTAGTAACTGTGACTTTGGTGTTTCTGAAATCATGGGGACTCACACAAAAGAATTTGGAAAACATTGTTGAATGCCAAAATGTGTGCCATGGGCTGCACATTAATAGCCATGTCTAGGCTGCAGTCAGCTACTGTCCCCAGCTCCATGTCAAGCAGATACTGGTGGAAAAGACTGAAATCCAACAGAAATCTGTTAGGTCTCTCCAGCATTGTCACAGTTTGCTGACATTAAATAGTCTGACCGTGCCTCTTCCGTTGAGTGCTAACACTGCTCTTCCCCTTTGGCTCTTTTCTCCCCTCCTTAGATTTACTTTCACTGGCATTTACACTTTTGAATCATTGATAAAAATACTGGCAACAGGCTTCTGTCTAAATGAATTCACTTTCCTTCGGGATCCCTGGAACTGGCTGGATTTCACCGTTATCGTCATGGCGTAAGTGGGAACAGATAAAATATGGATTACCTGCCTCCACCCTCTCTGCTGGAAGTTCTCATGGCAAAAGGATGTCTGTGCTTTAAAAACCAGCCCATGGCTCCTAACTGCACCTGAAACTGTCTAGAACATTGACTTTTCCCCTGGTTTAGCATTCACTGTATTACAAATAATGCTTTAGTCTTTCAAGAAGGGAATTGAGCTGTGCAGAGCAAGATATTCCCAGTGGTAGGTATATGTGAATGGATGGGTTTAGACTGGTGAAATGTAAGAATTGGGGCATAATTAATTAAATGTAAGAAATGGGCATAAATACAGACTTGCTGACCCCATGAATGGAAGTATAATTTTGCAGTTAGGGTGATGGGTATAGACACCAGGATAGTGGATTAAATTATGGCACTATCTCCAAAAATCATAGTCAAAGCCTAATTTTCTGGTAATTAGCAAGCTTCTATATACTGGTTAAATGCAGCTACAGAAGAGAGACCACATAAGCTCATCCAGAATTTGTAAATTCATAATTTTGAGTGGTACTTTTGTATTTTAAATGAATGATGTTTAAGGATGCTCACACAAAAGCTGATGTGCACAAGCCAGGAGCCACCTCAGAGGGAAATTCCAATGATGAAGAAATGGATTTCATAAGTCTTCAGACAAATCCTTGATATGTAGTTTTTTTTAATAGTTAAAATACATTTGGAAAGATTGACATCCAAGAATGACCACTGTAACCAACCACCCTGTTAACTCTTGGTATTTCACATCTGGTCTTTACAGATACGTGGGAGCATTTAGTGACTTGGGGAGTGTGTCAGTCCTCCGGACTTTCAGGGTTCTCAGAGCTTTGAAAACCATTTCAATAGTCCCAGGTAAGAAATCTTACTTGCTGAGTATTTTCTCCTACTTACAACTCATTCTTTGCTTCATTCAAAACCTTGGCTTTTGCCTTTTTTTTTTTTTCCTTTTCCCTGTATCTTTCACAAGTTGTAGACACAGCTGAATTTGTGCACACAAAAAGTGTCTCAGTTCATCTGTCCCAGTCAGAATGAATCAAGTGTTAGATTACTGAATGTAGTTTATTTTCATTATGCTTTTAAAGATACTGTTCACAGTTTATAATTCTTTTGGCTGATGTGTGTGTTATGGTTCCAGAGAAATAATTCTGGATATCGAAGGGACTTTACCACTAATGATCTTACATCATCAATCCCTGCCAAGAGAGGTTCAGATTGCATATTATCTTCACAAATTACCAGTGTTAGAAGTATCATTTGAATCATGCATATTACTTTCCATGGATAAGGAAAACTAGACTATCTCTGGTTCATCATTTTTGAGTGAATATTTTTCAGGGATTAAAAGAACATCTAAACATTTGTAGGGTCAGCAAAAAGAGGAAAAAATATTTCTCTCATATTAGTCACTCATTCTAAATATACTTGTATTGCAAATATATTTGCCACATGTGATCCTGTAATTCTTATACTTTGGCTTTTATACATTGTTTTAATTCTAATCAAGTATGATATTTGAATCTCAGTTTTTTCATCCTGTTTTTCCTTTTTACATTGTCTTTTTAGGGCTCAAGATCATTGTAGGGGCACTTATCCAGTCTGTTAAGAAACTTGCTGATGTGATGATCCTGACTGTTTTCTGCCTGAGTGTTTTTGCCCTCATAGGCCTGCAGATTTTTAAGGGCAATCTCAGGCAAAAGTGTATCAGGAACACTACAGAGTTTTGCAATAAAACATGGGAAAGTTATGAAAAGTTTGCTAATGATTCAGGTAATTTTTTTCTCCTTAATTCTTTTCTAGATGATGCTATAGACACCTATGCACACATGTATAACCACTGCTGTGAATTATGTTTTGACTGATATTTTAATGAGTAACTACTTGATAATGGCCTTCTGATTGTCAGAGCAGCTCACAGGCATCCAGGAATGCACTCCTCCTCTTCATTATAAGAAAAAGCACTCCCAAATTTTCCAGTAACATCCAGACCTGTTTCCCTGAATGATATGACAATAACTGAAACATGCATTAGCTCGTTCTCTGTTGTAATTCCCCAAAGTTCACCTTTTACTACAGGCTAGAGAGCCCATGCATTTTCATTTTCCTGCTCAGTGAGAACTGCTCCTCAGCTTAGAACAGAGGAATCTGTTGAAAAGTCAAAATACTTACTTCTTGGCATCACATATACCTTATTTTATGTCTTGTATAAGATATATGCAATACATATGTTTCATGTCTACACCTTGGCTGAGGCTGGAGATGGAACCATGGAGCAGAGACCTTGAAAAGGAATCAAAGTGTTCTCAGAGGAACAACTGTAAGATGGAACTCAGAATAGCAAAGGAGAAGCCTTTGTCTTTCTGTGTTAAAGGAGAAGCCTCAATATATGTGAAAAAAAACAGACTTAAAATAATTGAAGTCTGTGCCAGAAACATGAAGAAAGCTTCATCATTGAAGAAAATCTCTCCCAGTGAGTTCAGACACAGCAGCAGTTGCACAGGCAGGGAAGAATTTTCCCAGGGGAACTCTCAAAACACATGAAAATTCACCCAGAATTGCTGTTTGTCCACACTCTGTGTGGGAGATTAGTTCAGACAGAATTTCTTCAATAATTTCAAAGTCAAGGGGAAGAAAGTGTAGAAAAGATATTGGAGGAAAACATTTTTTTTTTGCTCCTACCAAAAGCCCACACATAAGAAGCAGGTAATTTACGTGTACAGAACGCTGTAAAAATCATAATTGAAAACAAACTTGAAAAGGAACCAATCAGTGACTACAACACTGTAGCAGAGACCACAGATGTGACAAAGTTGGGCTAAAAATGCTGATTTTCTGTGCTGAAGAACAAAGTGTCAGAAGATCTGTATTTTAGTATATGCAGAACTTTGAATCTCTATAAAGGCAGTGGTGTGGAGAAAAGAGAGCACAAGAAATATAAAATCTGTGTTGCTTCAAAACCTTTGTGCTGTTCAAATCCTATGCCAAAAAGAAAATGCCCAGACAGGTTTAATGCAAGGAAGGTGACTTTCTTATAGGAATTAGGATGTACAGCCCTATAAGCCTAGTTTTCTATAAAACTATTTTAATATAATTTTTTTGGACTGCTTTTGTCCTGATTTTGTGGGAAGTTCCCATCTCCCACATGGAGAACTGTATGCTACTATGATTCTCTGAAGTTCAGTCATGAATCTTCTTAAAAAACCTATGTTTTTTCAGTTTGCAGGAGTGGAGCTGATCAAAATTTCAGTGGAAAGTAGCCCAGATAGGGATTCACTCCTTTATGGGGTATTTACATGGTATGGCAGAGCTGATATCAAAGGTTCCTGGTGGCTCTGAATCATGCTGACTTATCTGATGAGCACAGGGGAGGTTTGAGAAGCACCAGGGAGACATGAGACCTCCCTTACATCTGGGATAATAAATCCACATCTTAATGGAGATAATTAGCTATTAGTTAAAGCTTTTACTTTGATTCTGCTGATAACAGAGTAACTAATGCTAAGAGAAATAGGGGAAGAGTTCAAAAAGGGCACAGTTCCAGCATCCTAATGGATAAATCTGCATTTCTCAGCTAAGCAGGGTTAGGAGCCACTGTGTGGCTCAGCAGTGGATATTCACAGAATCAAATGCTCTTTCTTCCCCCTCAGAACCAGACTTTTTAATTTTTTTTTTATTGCTCACTGGAAACAGAACTGGTCTATTCTACTCCTAGTAACGTTTGCACAAATTCTTGGAGAGGGGTAATTGCTGTGGGCCAGAACTCTGCCAGTGCAGAACTCTCTGCACCACAGGGTGTCCAGAGAAGCTGTGGATGCCCCTGGATCCCTTGAAGTGTCCCAGACCAGGTTGGATGAGGCTTGGAGCAGCCTGGGATAATGGAAAGGGGTTGGAATGAGATGAGTTTTCCAGTCCCTTCCAGCTCTGGGATTCTGTGACTGTGTTTGAGCCTATGTCTTTCAATTGTTCATTTCCTTTATACAGGCATAGCCAAAGTGATAATATCTTTAAAAATTCTGCATTAAAGGACTGCCTTCAGTCTGAAATTTGTGCATACAACATATGCACGTTTATAAATGAGGCCAGGGCATCCTGCAATCTGGTGCAGTCACTGTGAGCATGGGAAACCTGTGCACTCACTCTTATAGGTCACTGGTTACTCATCTCTACTCAAATGATAGAGGATTCAGGCTAAAAAAGTGCTCTGGGTTTAATTTTTTTCTCCTTTTTTTTTTTTTTTTTTTTTT
>VWYO01017691.1:0-27144 GCA_013400275.1 Rhadina sibilatrix | reverse complement strand
TTTTTTTTTTTTTTTTAATAGATGACTTTGCTAGGAAGAATGGTACTGTGGATATTTTGCTGTGTGGTCCTGGTGCTGGGTGAGTGCACTTAAGATTATTTCTTCCTTGGGAGTTTTCTCTGCCCCAGTGCTCCTATGTTTGCTCAGTCATGTGAAATAAAAGCAGAAATTCCAACTTTTCCTTGAATGCAGAAACAAGAACACAGAAAACAAAGTGTAGCAAGCACTCAGATAAGTCTTGTAGGGAATGGAGTAGGAACTTGCAGTTGGCTTATTCAGGTCTAATAAGTATTTCAGACTTTCCTGAAGTTTTGTCTTCTTCTTTCCCATGGATCTATGGGAGAACTGAAAATGTGAAAGATCTGGCATATAGCACAGGACAGACACTCCTCTCTGTGAAGGCTCATGGTATTAAACTGGAAAAACAAAACAACAATTTTGGAGGGCAGGTTTGGGCAAGGAGGGAGATGTGGCTGCTTTGCAGTGAGGGGCAGGGGATGAGGACTGGTGATGAGGGGGCTGTCCTGGGATGGTGGTCTACTCCAGCCTGTCTTCCCTTGTTTCTAGATTGTGGGTGCTGCTTTTTCCATCCCTCCTTCCAGCCAATACCACCTGCAGTACAAAATTGTTTTGCAATCTAACAAACTGCAGAGCTGAAACAGAACCAGAACCCTTACATAAAGCTGACGTTTTCCTTGAAATCTGCACATTTGTAAGAGCTCCACTTTTTGTTATTAATTCTAGGGTCTGTCCTCCTGGCTATAAATGCTGTAAAATTGGGCCAAATCCTGATTATGGTTTCACCAGTTTTGATACATTTGGCTGGGCTTTTCTTTCCTTATTCCGCCTGATGACCCAGGACTACTGGGAGCGTCTGTACCAACAGGTACCAGTTTTGTGCATGGTTCAGCACTGGTCTTCATTAGCTGAAGCAGAAGATGTGTAGAGAAGACAAGAAACATCAAATAAATGCAATAGCTGCCAAGTCATGGAGCCCACGTCTTGCCTTCTGCATGTGATTCCTAGAAAAGGGATGCTGAAGTGCTTCCCAGCCCTTTCACCCTGCTCTTGGAAAAATATCCTAAAAGGGTTCTGTCCAGTCCTTCAAAAATGTAAAAAATGCCTCCTCAATTGTCTTCATGGGATGTACAATAAATGAGTCACATGTGAGGGTATAGGAGGAGGCAGGAAGACAGGGAAGAATAGCAAAGAAATTTTGAATTCCATGTAAGCTTCCTGAAGCATTGTGTCTAGGAGGCTCAGTGCTTTTAAAGAATTTCAGAGACACATTGAAAGCCTGCTTGGTATGTTTTGTGGTAATGTTTGTCTCTGGGGTGTGTTGCTTGCAGACCCTCAGAGCTTCTGGGAAGGTGTATGTAGTCTTCTTCATGATGGTCATCTTTCTGGGCTCATTTTATCTAGTCAACTTGATTCTGGCTGTAGTAACAATGGCATACGAGGACCAGAACAAGGCCACCATTGCTGAAACCGAGGCAAAGGAGAGGAAATTTCGGGAAGCTATGGAATTACTGCAGAAGGAGCAAGAGGTACGTAAATTACTCGCTTGCAAGCGTTTGTCTCATTGTTCTGTTTTTGGTCACGTAGCAGGGTTTAGGTTGGAAGGGACCTTAAAGATCATCTCATGCCAAGGCCCTGCCATGGCCAGGGACACCTTCCACGAGATCAGGTTGCTGAGAGCCCCATCCAGACACAAGAAAAAGCATCACTCCCTGTGTACAGCAGTATATAAGAACCACTCCTGGAAACAGGAGCAAGTGATAACTTATGGAAATTAGTGGTTCCTGGAGATGCAGAACAACTCCTTGTTCAGCTGTGTATGTTTCTTGTGAAACAATGACTTTCATTCTGGATAAAAAGCATTAAAGGTTGATGTTCCTTTAAGAAAACTGTATTTTTAAATCTGGAAAACATAAAATTCCATCAACCAGCAGTTTCCAAAAGAAAATGTAGCTGTTTTTTAATTATTTTTTATTCTATTTTGGCTGCTGAGCAAAGAAACATACAGTAATTGTGTTGGATTAACATCTGAGCCAAAACCTTTTGTAGCNTGTGTTGGATTAACATCTGAGCCATTTGTAGTTGAATGAAGTGTCTCTTGATAACCTCAATAGCATAGAAGTTTCTGGACAAGATACTGCTGTGTTTTTAAAATATCACCCTACATTCAGCATGGGAAGGAAAATCATACACTCTGAATATAGTTCCAAGGATCCCCGATGAAAAGAAAGAATTTTATTACAGTTTGAACATTTATTTTGGGGAAAGGATATATTCTACTGCATTATTTTCAAACTGAGCATTTTTATTGTAAGCAAATTTGCCATATGGAGGAGTAGGAGCTATAATACGATTATTTTGCCTCTGGCAGGCCCAGTACATGTGATCATATAGCACACTGCAAATAGCAAATTGTTCAGTGCTCCATATGCTGGGGAAACTCTCTCCTCTTTCTTTTAGCATTATCATATCTTTGAAGATTTTTAACGAGTTTTGTGAAACACAAATTGTTAACAGGAAATAATAATATAGAGCACAGAAGTGCTTGCTTTCTTTCTTTCTGCTTTTACTCAAAGCACCCAGAAAAATACCACGCATGTTTTTCTTTTAATTTCAGTCGCTGGGCATTAAAGAGATTGATATCCCATCACTTAGCTCCTTTGAAGCTTCTTCTCTGTCACCCAAAGAAATCAAAGAAAGGAGCAATAGGAAAAAGAGAAATAAGTCATTGGGGACAGAAGATAATGAAGAAGAACTTCCCAAGTCACAGTTCCCAGACAGTCAACGAAAGTTGGTAATCTGCTATCTGAATCTGAGATCCTTACAGCTTTTCTAACTTTAATTTAAAATTATTGGCTTGAAAGCATAAACAAAATGCCATTACAAACACGGATAACTCTTAAGTCTTTAAAGTAAACAAATTTTGGGACAAAGAACAATTAGATGTAGAAATTAATTTGAATAGGAAGTATTATAAATGAAGGATGAGAGCAAAGTTAAAACACTTAAATAAATTTTCTGTAACAATGTGAAATAAAAAGAAGTGAATGACTGCCAGAACTTAGCTTTTATACCGTCATTCTCCGTGAAAAACTTCGTACTTAATATGTAAGTGTAAAGCTTATCTCAAAAAACGCTGGTACAGCTCATAAAGTTTCATTATCTGCCGTTGAGAACCTAAACATAATCCTCCCCCAAAAAAATCTAAATCAAATGAGTTTGGGACTCGCAGTGGTTGACCGCAAACGTTACGAAGCTCTAATAATTTACAGCCTGCCCAGATTTTCTCTGTGATATTTTGCTGTTCCCTCTGTTCTTGCTTTCCCTGGACTTCCAGTCTCTCCTGAGCCTGGTGTACGGCCCCAGCGCCGGCCCGGCCGCGCGCCGCCTGAGCCACGGGAGCGTCTTCAGCTTCCACATCCCCACTGCCGAGGCTGCTTCCAGAGCAGGTTTTGGCCACGAGGATGCCCACAAACCCCGGTGCAGGTCCCTGTCGGCCCAGGGAAGACGGCCCAGCCTGCAAAGCCTGCGGGGCCCCAGCTCTCACCCCGCCACCCCCAACTGCACGCGGAGCAGCAAGGGCGACGGTGCCCACGGACACCTTGGGTTGGGCTTGGGGATGGGAGCGGGGAGCAGCAGGGTGCACAGCCTGGACCCGGTGTCCTCTGAAGGAGCCACGCTTCCACCAGTCATGGAAGGCTCGGGAAAGGGGGATCTGGTAAGGAAAAAGGCGATATTTTCAATATATGCTTTATGTTGTGGTTTGTCGGTCAGTGGCAAGGTTGGGGGATTTTTGTTTGTTTGTTTGTTTGTTTGTTTTAAAGACTTTTGCCTTAATGGCAAACAGTGATGTGAACTTAAGCGTACCGATGTGGGAATTTTTCAGTTGTCTGTAGAAACTGGTTTTTGATAGTCTGATACTCCCCGAAAATTGGATTTTGGCCTTCCTGTTGTAAGCCTTATGTTTCTGCTATTCATTAATTGTACTAACATAGTTTGAAAGGCTCCTAGTGCTGAAATTACAAGTTGCCCAGGAGTCTTTTCATCCTAAATGCTGCCCAGGGGTGTAATTTTGAATAATACTTGTGATTTTTTTTTTTTCATAGCCCCTTTAGCATCATGCAGCAGCTTTTCCTGTAAGTTCCCCAATTTGCCCTATTTATCCTTCACCTCCCTCCTATTCCATTGGTCTCTTGAATAATTCCTAGGCCTATTTCCCCTCACACACTCATTTCCAAGGCTGTGCTTGCCCCATGTTACATGCTTGCAGGATCCATTCACTGCAGCCCCATGACAGAGTAGGACCTTCAATCTCACCAACTGTTACATCTTGTAAAAACGTACATTTATTTGGCTGCATGTCATAGTTCCTATTAACTCTCACAGTTACCCATCATCACATCCTGGCTCATTTCACTCCTGTGGTATCTCCCTAATCGTGTTTACTTCTCTGAGCAGCCAGCTGTGCATGATGAGAGCAGCATGATGCATTTACCTCCTCGTCTGTCAGTGGAGTACTTTAATGAGGCTCTTCAGAGACAAAGGGCAGCAAGTGTAGTCAGCATAATTACCAGTGTCTTGGAGGGTAAGTGGTTCCTCATTAAGTTTATTTCAACCCTAAAGTAGTGCTACCATGGAAGAACAAAACATATTTCTTAAAGGTTGGCAGAGATTTGTAGGCGTGTAGTTAGGAATTTCATTGTTAATTTGGGCTTCTTTTAGAAAAAAAAGGTGTTACACAGTCTCTATGTGCTGGAGCACATCCTTTGCCTATTGTAAAAGCTCATTTTGTAAGACAGAGAGTGAAAAGGGTTGGGGTGAGAGTGGATGGAAGATATTTCTGGTCATCTGAACTTCAGGACTGGGACATTGTTTTCTCCTCCTGATCCTCTGATTTCTGTTGTGTTGGTGGCAAAATTCAGAGGATTCTCAGGCATTCATAATTCAACAATTAACAAGATTATGCAAGTAAAATTAGTTGTGGCAATTGATTGGATATTGAATATTTAGTGTCACAATTTTATTCCTTTAATTTACCTTCCCATGTGAATTTTTGGTGGGAGTTAATCAGCGACAGTTATTCGGATGACTGATAGTTTTGTTGCAGATCTTGTTGAAAAAATGCAGTCCAAGTTACTCAGGATGATAAGCTTTTGTTTTCTTTTGGCCCTTTTGAGGAGCTCTACCACCAGTTCTTGGACCACAAGTAAGGGATTGAACAGGGGGGTACCTGTGGCTGGAAGGTCCCTTTTCTTAAGTTTTTAAAAGATTTTTTTTCCTGGGAGCATCATGGTTGCAACACATCCAGTTGAGCTTTGCCTTGTAGTGTAATTCTTCAGAGATCTGGGGTTTTTTGTACAGTTTCAGCTGTGAACTGGGGTAGAAGAGAACTTATGGCTCTAGTGGCAGACAAGAGCTAGACCTGGAGTGAGGACTGAGTCAAAGTGATCACTGTGGTGTAAGTGGTGTACAGTGCAGGTGTAGGTATTGAGCCTGGGGGAGAAGAAATGAAAATTAAACAGAGGGAAAAAATAAGGACAGGCCCAATTAAGAAAAGGATATGAGTCAGATCCAGCTCATCTATTTTTGAAAAGCTTCCAGGTCCTTGCAAACCAGATGAGTAATTCCTACTGTGCTTGTATTTAAAGCTAGCTCTAGTTGGTCAGTGAATTTGCACAGGACTTAAGCTGGGTCAAAAGTGTTTTGAAGGGCTGATTAATATTAATGGAGAAGAAAGAAAAGCTATGAGATTTAGATTTGATTAAAAAGATGAAAATGACAAAGACAAAATGGCTTCTGTACCAAGTTCTACTTATGGAAAATGGAGAGGTGTTGAACTTGCATCAGCTGGGAAATGGTGGGTGTGACCTCTCCCATAGAAAAAGTCTAAGGCCAAATTTCAGGCAATTTGGATTTACCAGAGACAGAATTCCCAAATCTACCATTGATTCTTTAAGCTGCCTTGAGAGTCAAGGGAGACAAAAAGTTGTTGGGTGTGACACAGCCACTGTCCCAGGCACCCATGTGAGGACAAGGTGGGAAGTGCTGTAGCTGCTCTATTGTCCTGCAAGAGCATGAGAGGCCTCCTCTTGGTGAAGCCTCTGCATCACAAATATCTGCACTGTCAGATGATTGCATTACAGTCTGAGACAAATAAAACCCTTTCCAAAGGCTTTTGAAGGAAGCGCTCATGAAATAATCTGGAATCCAATTTCTCTGAATTTTTATTTTCATGTTTATCAGCTGATGTAAGAACCACATGAATGGTAAAAAGTTCAGGGAGACTCTGTGAGAGATGAGAGATTTCCTTTATCTTTGGTCTTTTGAATGCTTGAAGTTGTTATGTCACCATCTTGCTCAGTGACAACTAATGATACAAGGATTTTCTTTTTCATTTAGAACATGAAGAAGCTCAGCAGAAATGCCCACCACGCCTGAAGAACTTTGCTTTAAAGTATCTAATTTGGGACTGTTGCCCACTTTGGTTGAAGATCAAGGAAAAAGTGTCTGCTTTCATAAAGGATCCTTTTTTTGATCTCACCATCACGGTTTGCATTGTGATGAACACTCTGTTCATGGCACTGGAGCACAATAACATGTCACCTACTTTTAAATTCATGCTTAAAATAGGCAACTTGGTAAGCAAATTCTCAGCTGTGTGGTTTTTTTTATAGGATTGATTAACTGGTTGATGTGTGTTTTCACTCCAAACATGAAAAGCAATAGTAAAAATTTAAAATTAGCAGATCCTGCGTTTATAAACTTTGTTTCTAATACAGAAGATGTTTTTATACACTTTGGCATGCTCCTGAGAAGGCAGAAAACAATCCTCCCATTTTAATTAAAAGTGCATTGAGACTTGATAAAACATGGGTTTTATTAACCTGTTCATGAATGTTATTTGAGGGAACATGACCTAGAGATAAGATAAATTCACGGCTACTTTCAGGCTGATGCTGCTGTTTCTCTGTCACAGGTTTTTACAGGAATCTTCACTGCAGAAATGATCTTAAAAATCATCGCTCTAGATCCCTATTACTATTTTCAGCAGCCCTGGAATATTTTTGACAGTGTCATTGTCACACTGAGCTTAGTTGAACTGAGTTTCCCCAAACACAAAAGCAAGAAAGAAAGGCGAAAAGGAGGAACCCTGTCAGTTTTGCGATCCTTCAGACTGGTAATGCTTCATGCATGCTCAGTTGTATGAAACTTTAGCTTGTGAACTTAATAGAGAATACTTCTGTAGTTAGGAGGCAAGAAATTTTTTTTTTTTCTTACCCCAGTTATTTTTATTTCCTCATCTTGGCTTTAAGAAACACACTCAGACTCCTTGTGATGTTAGAGTCAGAGTTTAAGAAGTATATTTCTTTTGAATTCACCTAGAAATATTCGAAGGAAAAAATATTCCAGAATGAACATGTTATAAAACTCACCCAAGTAATTAAAAATTAGCACGGGAAATCAGGAAAAAAGTGTCAGAGTATAAACAGAAATAAACAATATTTAAAGAGAGATGTGAAATTATGTTAAGGTATCCACTTCATATACCGAGGACTGATTTAAATTGCTTTATCAAAATATAGACTCTTCATAGTGCTACAGCAGCAGTCCCTGAGCTTTTTGGTCCCTTTTAGTCCTTTGTTTTATATGTAAATTAGGCACCATAGTGGGCCTCAAGAGCATTGCATGGACACCTGCCTGTGTGGGCCAAGCATTTATCAGGGTCTCAATTTAGTTTGATCCTTTACAAGTTGATTAGTTTATGTTTGCAGTGTTGCCCAGTCAAAATAAAAAAAAAAAAAAATCTATAAATGCTTTTAAAAACTATTAATGTGTCACGAGTGTTGCATTGCTGGAATAGTTGAGAATATCAGTAATTTGGTTATTGTAAGATTTGCATGGTGCAAAGATGAGTTATCTCTACTGATGACTAACACTATGTTTTATGTTGCTACACAGCTGAGGGTCTTCAAACTGGCAAAGTCCTGGCCAACTTTAAACACTCTAATTAAAATAATTTGTAACTCCCTGGGAGCACTGAGTAATCTGACCCTCGTCCTGGCAATCATCATTTTCATTTTTGCTATAGTAGGGGTGCAACTTTTTGGGAGAAGTTATGCGTTTAACTGCACTAAAATAAACAAAGACTGCGAGCTACGCTGGCACATGAAGGACTTTTTCCATTCATTCCTCGTCATTTTCCGAATTCTGTGTGGAGAATGGATTGAGACCATGTGGGACTGCATGGTGGTTGCTGAACCATCACTGTGTCTCGTTGTCTTTCTGCTGGTCATGGTGATAGGAAATTTAGTGGTAAGTTTCGCAATGTGTTCTTCTCTTCATCCTGTCTGTGGTGGACTCCAGTTAATGGCTGTTCTGACAAGAAAAAGGTAGCTTCCCTAAAAACAGGTGGAAGAGTTACCCATGCGTGCTATAGCCTGCAAAATCCTCTTTATCCTTTCACCTTTGAGCCTTTGTCTGTATTTTCCCATTTTGTGAACTTTGCACACAGCATCACTTGACCTTTTCATGTGGCAATGTGACCAGAAATACCTTTGCAGTAAATACACTACAGGCAGCTATGTTTCTTCACATCTTGGGATTTGGATGCAAATAATCAGTGAGGCTTATGGCTTACCTGCTTGAATTAATTAGGCCAAGTGCTTAAGTCCCTCTCTAAATCAATTTTTTTTTTTAAGACCTCATGTAGTACTGAATTTTTCATCAGCAAATGGCAGAATCTACAGTGCTACCACAGAAATTAGGATTATTTTTAGGCATCTCAAAGTACATTTATATCAAAGAGCTAGAGTTAGCAATGGCCTAATCTACACAGCCTCAACACACTGTGCTGGGACATAAAGGACAGCCTGCCTTCCTTGGTCCTGTGCTGTCCTTTCTTGATGCCCAAAACATAAATATCTTCTTTTAGTAACTTTGCTCCTCACGTTCTTCATTAATATGCCAAACTTCTCTTACTTGTAAAAAAAAATCTGAACATGTTTAACTCTATGCAGACCTTTATGGGAAATCTCTGCTCTGTGACTGGATCCTAAATATGTATTTAATGTCCTGCCTGTTCCACACTGCAAGGATTGATGTCAGTGATGAAATGCTGTGAGATTTGTATCACACAATGTTAACTGTCAAGCAATGAAGTGTTTAGCTCCCACTTTTTGCCCAGGCTTTCTTATGGTCCAAGGAAGCAGAGAGAGGTATCTAGGTCTGAGATTTATTCTAGCCTAAAGTCAATAACTAAGACAGACAGGATGAATTGGTCTCTGGAGAGCTGATATTCTCCACTGCCTGTGGTCCTTGGATGGCTCAGGGGTGTTATCTGCCCAGATCTGCCATGATAAAAGTTAAGACACACAGATCCCATTAGAAACCAAAATACTAGTGAAAAATTTAAATTCTCACATTCCCTTAAAAGCAAACAAAAAATTCAAATGGAGGTTTAAAACTTGTTTTAAGGTTTCTCATTTAAAAAATGAGACATTCAAGCTTCTCTTGGTTTTGATTTTTGTGATAATCTGGCAGATTTGAGGAAATTTCTGGGCCTGAATCTGATCTCACAAAATTTTGGAACTAACTCCACAGAGACTTGATTTCATTCTAATTTGAAGAATGAAAAGACAATTATTAAACTGACAGGATGTTTGAGACTATGAGACTATGTTACTACTTTAACCTTTGAAAAGTTACTTTTGCCAAACAATGCATTTGGCAGACAGATCTGTTTTCTCTTGTAGTTTAAATGACATTTTTTTAGAGGAGAGGAATGGGAACATTGAAACTTCTGATAGAGAAGTTGATTTTATCAACCACAATGTGATCAGTCACTGTCATTTCCTTACCACCTTGTTTTGATTTGCTCAAGAGAGACTGAACTTTGGTAGCATCCGTGTTCTTCGAAGTTAGAATTCAGATTTTCGAATGCTAGTCTCCGGACTTTAAAAAAATAATTTTTTTTTAATTATTATTTCAATTGCTTTCAGGTTCTCAACCTTTTCATTGCGCTGCTGCTGAGTTCTTTTAGTGCTGACAGTCTCCAGACAACAGAGGATGATGGGGAGATGAACAATCTTCGGATTGCCTTCGCTCGGATCCGCAAGGGATTCCACCTTGTCAAGGGTGTGACGTGGGATGCCTGCTGTAGGAAGCTGAGGCAGATAAAGAAAGTGCACAAGAAGAAAATCAAATGGACTGCACAGAACTCACTTGGGTTCAAGAGTGAAGAGGCAAAAAGTTGTAAAGAGAATTACAATAATGAATGGGCTGAGAAAAACGGGGACAAATGCCCAGGTCTTGAAGATTTTATTAGTACCCCCAACGTATTTGTTTGTGTCCCTATGGCTGAGGCAGAGAATACAAGTGAGGGTTTCGAAGATGATGATAAACTGAGCACATTTACTGACACAGAATGCAACAAACAGGTAATGGATTTCTTTATTTGTGTTGGAACAGTAGAATTGTGGAGAGAGATGCAGGGAGGGAGGGATGTGTGGGCGAAGATGGTCTCTAGCAGAACAGGGTGGGATACGTTGATCCATTTGCAGAGAGTTGCAAAGTTCTGAGCTAGAACCAAAAGTAAAAATATTTTCAGCAAGGGTAAATCATCACTTGGAGCCTTTTAAAATCAAGATTCTTTCATTCATGGTTTCAAAAAAAAATTTTTGCAGGAATAATGGCTGACATGCTGTGGTGCACACAGGTAAATGTGGTAGTCCTTGGTAAACTTGGATTTTTTAATGTAAATATTTATGAATGATGTCAACTATTTTGGTATTATTTGCACAAAAGAGGAAAAATACATGAAAATTACCATTGACATTACCGTTGGTTCAGAATATGAATTGATAGCTCTGATCCTTACTTTGTATTTTTCCTTGCTGTGTCTAGTATGTATTAATTATTAGAAGTGGATGGTATTAAGTATGGAACAGCTCTACTCAGGACATAGTTTTGATACTACATCATATATTTACCCTATTTCTTTGTGCTTTATGAGTTTGTCGGTTCTGTTTCAATCACAGTTGTCATTCTGGTATCACAATTTCCCACCCAAAATTTCCCTCTTAATTCCTATGTATGAATTCTCATTTATGTTTTGAATAGATGGCCAAAATGCCTTCATTTGCTGCATGTCTGTTGGGGAAAAGTTCCACCCCTAGGTATAATCAGAGACTCAAAATGATCCTTTTTTAAAACTCTTGTCTGGAGAGTCCCACTTTAAATGAAATTTATAGCTTATTGGTTTTTCTCCTCTGACTTCTATGCTCCCTAAAAAGACAAAAGAAAACCCCTCTAATCCACAGCTTAATTTCAGGATGAAAATCACCTGAGGCAAAGGGGAGACAGAGCAAAAAATTCAGGCAGCTGGAGTAAAGGATCAGGATTTTCCTCTGAAGAATTAAGTGTGCTCTATCCAGGAAAGGACAGGAAAGGTGAACTATCATCACCAGAAGAAAAAGAGGTAACAAATCATTTTTTTCAGTCATGTTGACTTTCTAATACTGGTCAAAGACAGGCAAATTCCTGTTCAGGGGTTTACCTGAGAGAAGTTTGGTGCCAGAAGCAGCTCTGAACTTGCAGTACCTGGTCTGGCAGGACAAGAGCCAATCCTGGAGCTGGAATTCTGTGAGCAAAATCGAAGGGTTTCTAGGTATTTATTTTAAAGAAAAATATAAGTACAGGAAAGAGAGCGTGTAGAAATGGGAAAACTAAGATGTAATTTTAGTAGTAATTATGAATAATTTATAAAATACTCTCTGATACTTTCCATTTATTAAATTCTGATTCCACAAAAAAAAGGAGGATTAAAAAAAAAAAAGAATTAAAGAGAGAGAAGCTTCCATATGGGAAATTGCATCAAGTCTGCCTGTGTCCTAAGCATCTTGAATTCAAGAAACATTATGCTTGAAATGAGTTTTTCTCTATAACATTAAAGATCTTTGTTACCAGTTTACAGTACTTTTAAAACAATTTTGAATGTAGAATACCTTCAAAAATGTAAAAAAACAGCATTATGGAAATATGAAAGAACAAAAGCATAGAGTAAGTAATTTCTAACAAACTGCTGGCTCATAACACATTGTCTTTGGCTTAAGGGGATGGCAAAACTGAACTGAAGAATACAGGGTATGATTCCATTTCCTGCTTCCTAAATGCTGTCATGGGTGCTCAGTTCGTGGCATGATGACAGACCTACTTATCTGGGTCTCCTGTGTGAATGCATCTTTCCATGCCTTCTTGGTTTTAACCCAAGTAATTTCTCCTCTTTTGAGAACTGCATTCACTAATATGCAATTTAAAAGCTCTTTAATTTCCCAGCTGATTAAGCAGTTACATCTGGTTCACGTAGATATTGGAATTACAGAGATTTGGCCTCTATTTGAATGCACATATTGGTACTTCTAAGCTTATATCTTTTAAAATCAGGGAGTGTATTCCATTACCAACAATACTTGTAATATTAGTACATAACAAAACTTTAATTTTGAGTTTTATGTGTTCGTGGATTAATTTATTCATTTGGACCTGAATTAGAAAGAATCAATAACTGATATTACTGTGCTGGGTAGTTGGACAGTTTCAGCTCTTCTGCAGTCAGCACAGTGGATCTGGAAAATCCTGAAGATGTTTTAAAACAGATTACAGAATTTTCTGAAGACTTCAAGACTCCAGAACAATGTTTTCCAGAAGGTAAGACTCTCATGGTTTCACTACTGGGAAGTGAGAAGAGTGAAAACTCAATTTGTTCCTCTAGTGATGCTAAGCCAATAGGGTCAGATAATTTCAGTTAATTTTAGTTATCTGAAAAGAAGCTAAATAGTTCTCCCTATCTAGTCAACACAGAGACTGAGACACCTGAAAAATAAAACCCTTTCCCCTAAAAGCCAATTGCTTCCAAGTGGGACATGTGCAATGGCATAGACCCCATTCCGAAAAATGGGATTGTGGAGTGAGATGAATTTCACTCAGTTGAACAGCAACCAAGTTGCTCTGGGGGTTTAACATGAGAGAAGTGTGTGGGATCAGGTCTCACATGGCAATGGTCACTTGGCACATCAGATTTATCAATATTTTGCAGCAGCAGAAGTATTCTTTGAATAGCATTTCATGAACAATCTCAAACAAAGGAGTGATGTAAGCAAAAGAAGCTGCTAAGATCTTTTGAATTTCTATAGGGTGATGATTAGAGAATCATAGACTGACTTGGGTTGGAAAGGACCTTAAATATCATCCAGTAATCTGAGGACTCTCTTCAAATCATCAGACAATATCTAGCTTTGCAAGTTGTTCTAGGATATGTTCAGTATTTTATGATTTTTTCCTACCCTAATATGTAACAATTCTGGCTTTCATAATATCAAACCTGACAAATTTGGTGGTTTTCTATGCTGAGGTTACAGCATCTCATCTCTGCTTTCCAAAGAGTGTGCAGAAACTGAGAATGGCTTTTGTAACACCAAGACTCTTCCCTTGGCCTTCAAGTTTTTTGTGCTCCAACAGCAGGTCAGTGAGAGCCTGCCCTCAGAAATATCTTGAAATAATGGCAAGTTGTCCAAGGGGGCACCTCACCTATTTATATACACCTACTGTGTATATAAATGGGAGCTACAAGGCAAATTAAACTGGATGTATCCCAATTTTGTTTGTTTGTTTGTTTTTGTGGCAAAAGACAGAAAACCAACAACAATGATGCAGTAACTGTGACCACTGTCTTTGCCCTGCTCCCAGAATTTCCCTGGCCATCCTCGTGCATTCCTTCCCTGCACTCACGGCTGTCTCTCACTTTCAGGTTGTGCTCGGTACTTTCATTGTTGCCTGGGTAGTGCTGCAAAGTTTGGAGGAGAAACCTGGTGGAACCTGAGGAAAACCTGCTACCAGATTGTTGAACACTCTTGGTTTGAATCCTTTATCGTGTTCATGATTCTCCTGAGCAGTGCTGCCCTGGTTGGTGTAGCGCAATTTCACGTATTCATGAAGAGTTCTTGGCTTTAATTTGCACCCAGAGAAGTTGTTAGCAACAAACAAAGTGAATGTCATGAACTCATAACGAGGGAAGAGTCTTCAAATAGCAGCCTCTTATTCACCATTTAAATTATTGCAGATATATTATTGATATTATTAAAAACTGTAAGAGAACATGAACTAAGCTAAGAATATATGACTCTCAGGAGCTGCTTCTCTTCTGGCTGTATACTGGATTTTTCTCAGGAAGTTATGTCACAATTGTGAAATATTAAGGAGATTTTATACCATTAAAACAAACAAGTGACTCTTAATACTTGAAAAAAAACACAACTAAGTTCTCTTCAATATATAAACTTCATTATATAAATTTCTAAAAACACATACTGTCCTCCTAGGATTTCATTGTGCAGGAAAGCTGCATCCACAGGGTTGTATTAGATAGAGAAAAAGAAAGAGAAAGCACAGGGAGAATTATACTTTTATCAGCTGGCATAGATTTGAGTAACAAATGGTGTTCAGATCTGTATTAAATCAAACTGAATGATAAAAGGGTCTCAGTGTTGCTTGACTTTAATTGTACAAGGTTACTTTCTGATTTTTGCCACTTACCTATATTTATTATGATTTCAGGCATTTGAAGACATCCATATACATAAGAGAGAAAGAATTCAAGCAATATTGGGATTTCTTGATAAAATGTTCACTTTCATCTTTGTTCTGGAGATGCTCCTGAAGTGGGTGGCATATGGCTTCAAGAAGTATTTCACCAATGCCTGGTGCTGGCTGGATTTCCTCATTGTAGATGTGAGTTCTGCCTTTGCTGTTCCTACACAGCATTAGCAGCAGAAGCCCTGATTATTTTCTGGATGTAAATTTCAGACAGTGCCCTTAACCCCTGCAGCAATGGTGTCAGGATACTGCACTCCAGGCACCAAAGGCATGGTGTGGTTTGTTGGTTGGTTTTTTGTTGCTTTTTGGGGCTTTTTTTTTTGTTTTTTTTTTTTTTTTGTTTTTTTGGTTGGTTGGGGTTTTTTTGTTTTGTTTTTTTGGGGTTTTTTTTACAGAAATAAAGGAAACAGGTGACAGGCCATTGCTAATATTTTCCCTTTCTCTTCCCCCTCAGGTCTCTTTGATAAACCTCTTTGGCAGTAACTTTGGGCCCATGAAATCTCTTAGGACTCTGCGAGCTCTGAGACCCTTGAGAGCAATGTCACGGTTTGAGGGAATGAGGGTAAGACTGATTGCAGGCTAGAGCTTGTGAGAACTGTGGTTTGTGACTCATCACTGTGTCTTTATGACACGTTGTTCATGAAAACACGTTCACCCTGAGTTCAGTTGAGGAACTATAAAATTAATTTTTGGAGAGACCCTTGGTTGAGCTCCTCTGTACTTGGGCACTCCTTATAGACTTTCCTGGGGTGATTGCTCTAAGTGCTGTTGAAAACTGACCTAGGTGGAACTTTGTTCCATTGCTGTTCAGACAATTCTTGTGTCCCTGTCTAACTGAGATAGGCAAAAATAAAGTAGAGAATAAGAACTTTGAGCATAATTCTTATTTTTGAAATCTGATAGCAAGCTAACTCAGAGGAAAGTCACTTCAATTTTGAAAGTTTTTTATTGGATTGATTTACAAAAACTGTACCTTATTAAAAAGTACTTTGCTCAAATTATTGTTTCAAATAGAGTTCTCTCAGAAAACAAAAGTGTTTGTCTGTAGAACATTAGATTTTCTTTTCCCATCAAAAGAACATATTTATTTATTATTTTTTTATTCTGGAAGTGAGACTGAAAAATCTGTGGTTGCAATCTTGACACTGTGAAGACAGAGAGAAATGTCATTAAATTAGTTAGGAGAATGTATCAAAAATTCCGTGTCTGGAGTAAATTTTGATATTGAAACAGGTGACATCATCCTTTCTGTCTTGCTTTGAAGAATGTGTGTGGCAGAGCCTCCAAAAAACCTTCACAAAGCCTTTGAATTTTTCTGCTAGTCCATCAAGTTTGGGGTTTTTTTGCTGACTCACAGATGAGTTCACTGCCTTCACTGTGAAACTCAAAGAAATGTTCCCACCATTCCCTTACCCATTTTTTTGAAGCAATCTGTTCTGTCTTAGCCTACATTTAAAATCTGCATGGACACTTTTCTGTGGTGGTACAGCACCTAGCACAGAAAATGTACCTGGCTTGTGGTTATAGACCCCAAACACAATCATAATCCACTAAAAATAAAGCTAATTACTAGTGGAGAATTATTACTGGTCCTTTTAAGAACTACTTTTGACAGTCTTAAAAATAGTCCTCTGCACTAGGACTCATGGATGAATACTTCAGAAATTTTATGTTTTTTATGTTAATAAAGTCTAAAACAAAGAAACAACTGGACTATGTCCTATTCCAAAAACAAGAGAAAGTAAAAAAAAAAAAAAAGTGTAGACTTACATTTTAGTGGTAGTAGGGTCTCACAGCAGACCAAGAAGTATCAACTATTGCTTTGAAAGCCTAATAGATACTAAAGATATTGTTCAAGGTCCCTCTGCCAGTTGTGACTAGTTTTTACATGGAAAACATCAGGTTTTTGTTTGCAGAGGTGACCAAGTGACTGGTTACAGATACTTGAATTCATCCTTTTTCTGAAGTGCGTTTTTCCTCTCCTTTTTCATCCAAGGTGGTGGTCAATGCCCTCCTGGGAGCCATCCCTTCCATCATGAACGTTCTGCTCGTCTGCCTCATCTTCTGGCTCATCTTCAGCATCATGGGAGTGAACCTCTTTGCTGGGAAGTTTGGGAAATGTGTCAATATGACAGATGAAAATTCCGATATAAATAGAGATATCGAGAACAAAACAGACTGTGTGACGTATAACAGCACCGGAAAAATATTCTGGGTCAACGTGAAAGTCAATTTTGATAATGTTGGCTCTGGCTACCTGGCTCTTCTTCAGGTGGTAAGTGCTGCTTGTCCTCAGTAGCCAGCACCTTGTCAGGTGGGCTTGACCTTTCATCAGTTCCTAACTCGTCTCTGAGGGTGATGCAAGGAGTGGAATATCCTGCAGCTTGCTCTCCCCTTGTAGCTGGCTGTTCATGCACACGAATGGGAAAAGGGAGACAGATGAGGCCCTGCCGTGATTTTCCAGGTGATAAAGGAACATTTGGTGGGTAAGTGCTGTTGCAGCCTCCACCAGTTTTGTGATCCTGAGAGCTGGAGTCCATCTCAGAAGGAATTCTGGGGCAAATAGTGACCTTTTCTGTCAGAATGTGGATTTGTTCAGCCATGAGAGTTTCACAGCCTTTAGTGCTGTGCTGATGAAGGTTTGCTCTGTCAGAATCCTAGACAAAGTGTTCTGTCTCCCCCTTGAGAGCTTTCATATCCTAATAAGGCTGAGAATGCCACACACAGCAGCAGCCAGAGCTTGGTGATCAGTGCTATGTGAATATAGCAAAGGCTCTTGCTTCAGCCAGTGTTATTCAGATATTGCAAATTATGTGAAGACTTTTAAGGTCAAAGTTCAACACATTTTCCATAATCTCTCATTCCAGGCAACATTCAAGGGTTGGATGGACATCATGTATGCAGCAGTAGATTCACGAGAGGTCAGTCATTGTATTCAAACCATATTTTTGGTGAATGCTACATGTGCTTTCTGCAAATGCAGTATTCGTTTTGCACTTCTACATCTGCTGTTGGTCTGTGCTAAATACTATCAGTAATTATTTTTTTGTCAGATGATGTATACATTTAATCTGCAAATGACTCATGGTATCCTAAAGCTCCTCTGTTGCAAGGGAGAAAGGGTTTCTGCTCTAGATCCACCCACTTTCACAGAACAAAGTGGTTATGACTTAGTAAGGAAAGAAACTGAAATGTAGAGGATGTCTTAATTTCATCAGGAGTTCAAAGGAATAAAACAATTTTTAAAGTATTTTAATATTATAATATTGCTAATAAAATATATGAAAATATAAATAATAAATAATACATACATATGAAAATATTAATAATAGTATTTTTATATATTGATGTGTTTTTGTGTGGGTTTTAATGTTTTTCTTCTTTGTTCTTCAATTTCAAAAGTTAGTTTTCTTCCTTTTTTTTTTATTCATAATAGCCATCACAGAAGGTTTTTTTGCCAAGAAGAGAAAACAGAACAACAACATATCTAGGCTAAGAATTTTAATGGCAAGAGCTTGGAATTTGAATTCTACATAGTTTGGTTGATTTTTCATGCACTGAAAAATGTACAGCTCCTGTTCTTATTGGAAGGAACTGAACTGGTGCTTCTCCAATGCCTGTGAAAATCACATCAAGAATACTCAAACAAAATTTTGTGTTATGCATTATTGGTAGTTTTAAACTATACTACTTCTGTCACAAGTAGCAGTAAGGTTGTAAATCTTAGTTCCTCCTGGAATCAATTTTTGAGAGGAGCTTCAATATGAAGATTATTCTGAATTGGGCCCATGTTGCTGTGTGTTATTTCTCAAGGTGTTTCTCATTCTTGCAGAAAGATGATCAGCCAAAGATGGAGAACAGTCTGTATATGTATCTCTACTTTGTGATCTTCATCATCTTTGGATCTTTTTTCACCCTGAACCTCTTTGTTGGTGTAATCATTGACAACTTCAACCAGCAAAAGAAAAAGATAAGTGTATTGGTTGTTCTTTAGAGAACAAAGTCCTATACATGGAATCTAAAACTTCTACTGGCATTTACCAGAGCATTAATAATTAAGTTACAAGAAATAACTTTGTCCTTTCTCTTCCCCTGTAACCTGAACACCTAGATCTTCCCCAGACATTTCAAAGCCACTTGAAATTTCACTCCTTTTGAGGAACTCCACATGACAGGAGACTTGTTATTTAGAAAGCCATCTGCTACAGGTTCTGATGAGTGATTTGGATATTCAGCAAGCCCAGCACATGGGAAGCCAGGGAAAGATTTGATCCTCTCCATGTGTTTTGTTTACATGCCTTTTGAGTGAGCTGAGTTTCACACCAAGACTTCTACTCTATGAATGGCTGGTTTGTGCCACTGATTTTTTGGACACAGTTACATCACATGAAAAGAGCCAGTAACAGCAAGGTGTAAAAAAGGAATGAAATGCTAGTTTCTAGAATTTTAGACATTTTAAGTGCGATAAGTGTGCTTCTCACCAAATAACAGTGACATTTCTTTGTATACTTAGGTGGGGAAGATATCTTTATGACAGAAGAACAGAAAAAATATTACAATGCAATGAAAAAGTTGGGATCCAAGAAACCTCAAAAACCCATTCCAAGACCTTTGGTAAACTGAATTCTTCACTGCGAAAATGCATTGCAAAAATGCAATTTAATTCACTGAAAAGTGCATATATTTATATATTTCATACAAATTATTCATATTGCCTTTACATTGATACTCACACAGTGTTCTAAAGTCAGTTCCACACCAAAAAGTTGACTGAATTATTTTACGGGTTAAATATTTATTAAGTTCCCTGCATAAATATTACTGGGCTTTATATTCACCTTGGAACTGATAAAACTTCAGGATGGGAAGGGATTTTTAATGTCATTTTTGTACTCTGCTTTTCCCCAATTTCTCCGACTCCATTGTAGCTGAGTGACTTTGCGACATAAAAATTGGAAATGTTGGAAACACGTATGGATGGGTACTCCTTATTTTCATCACTGATGTCAGACTTGGTTTTTTCCCCCCTCTAGAACAGATACCAAGGTTTTCTTTTCGACATTTTAACATCCCAAATGTTTGATGTTGTCATCATGGGTCTCATCTGCCTCAACATGATCACGATGATGGTAGAAACCTACGAGCAAAGTGAAACGAAGACAAACATCCTCAGCAAAATCAATATACTCTTTGTTACCATCTTTACTGCAGAATGTGTGCTGAAATTGCTGGCTCTGAGGCAGTACTACTTCTCAAATGCCTGGAACATATTTGATTTAGTTGTTGTTATTATGTCACTTGTTGGTAAGTGAAATTGTCTTGAAAATTCTTCACTCTATCAGTTATTATTTTTTTAGAAAGAAAAAGAAGTAGTTCAAATTTATTACCTGCAAATAGTCACTGAAGTGTAAGCCATAATACTGTAAAGTCTTAGGGAAAAAGTAAGCAACCCCCTTCAAGATTATATTAAATGAGATTTCAAACAATTCCTTTACTAAAAGTGTGTATATATTTATAAGGGTTCTTTAGGTTGGTTTTTTTTTTTCCTCTCATCTGAAATACAGAATGAATAAGCCATCATAACAGTATAACATTACATGATAATTTCTGTTGTCACAGATTTAGTACCAACTAAGAAATATTCAATCAGAAATACTCAATTCAGGGTTTTGTTATCTGTGTTTTTACAGATGACTGAAATATATAGAAAAACAGGATTACTGGTATAGGTATAGAATAGGAAAACTGGAATTAGATTATAACCTGTAGAATTCAGTTTCTGTAAATTCAGGCATTGCTGACTGAAAATAAGGGTCATTACATTTTGTAACACGATAGAAAAGATCACCAAAAATTTATTTGTTTTTATTTGAAGGGATTGCAATGGAAGAATGGGGTAAAGAGTTCTGTTGCAAATTTGAACTTTCTGCCAATTTAACTATTCCCAGGGCTAGTACTGCCCTAGCAACAGGCATTTAGGGAAAGAAAGATATTTCATTTCTTTATTATGACTTGTGTCTTGGGTCATTAAGATTCCAGTAAGTCTATTGCTCTTTCATGAGAAATTAAATTTCTGGATTGTAAATACAAAAAAAACCACATCCAAAACAGCTACAATTAGAAAAGACAAGCCTCTTCTAGTGCTACTAGACGTCATTTATTTCATTCAAACAAAGAAAAAATAACATCCATATGTAGCTCTGTCCCTGAATGAACCAAAAGCCATTGTAGAGTGGCATGCACAACTTCTGTGTTCATCACTCTATTTGCTTCTACATATCATGCCTATATTATCTAATTGATAACCATGACATTGCATTATATCTTGTTTTCTGTTTTGTAGTGTTTGTAGTGTAGTGTTTGAAGACAGACGTAGAAGGTAACTTGAATCTGCTGAAATATTCATGCAACCAGAGTCAAAGAAAGCCATCAGACATCAAATATCAACTGATACAGATATTTGAAGTTCTGCACAGAAAGTTCATTGTCATCTTTAGTGCAACAGGGACTGTACTCTGATGGCTGAAGAATGCAGTTCATAATTGCTAATTTCAACAACTATTATTTCAGTTCAGCTTCTCCTCAAAGTTATTCTCGTAGGGCTTAGCAAACACATATCAGATATTTTTGAGCTGTGAATATATTATCATTCCAGCTTCTTTACTACTTAAGGAAAAATATGATATTCTAATGAGTTGTTATCCTCCTTTTCAGCCTTACTGCTTTCCAGCATTGGCAAAGCCTTTGAACATTTCTTACCACCCACACTCTTCAGGGTCATTCGTTTGGCTCGGATTGGGCGAATCCTGAGACTCATCCGGGGAGCCAAAGGAATTCGAACTCTGCTCTTTGCCTTAATGATGTCCCTACCTGCTCTGTTCAACATTGGCCTCTTGCTGTTTCTGGTCATGTTCATTTATGCCATTTTTGGCATGGCTAACTTTGCCTATGTGAAGATGGAAAATGGCATTGACGATATGTTCAACTTCCAAACCTTTGCTAACAGCATGCTCTGCCTCTTCCAAATCACCACGTCAGCTGGCTGGGATGGTCTTTTGAGTCCTATTTTAAACACCGGACCACCATTCTGTGATCCAAACATAAATGGCACCATAGGTGAATGTGGTAAACCTGCCATAGGTATTATTTATTTTGTAAGTTACATCATTATATCATTTCTCATTGTTGTAAACATGTATATAGCTGTAATTCTGGAGAACTTCAATGCTGCCACGGAGGAAAGTACAGAGCCTTTAGGGGAAGATGACTTTGATATCTTTTATGAAATTTGGGAGAAGTTTGATCCTGAGGCAACTCAGTTTATAACTTTCTCTGCACTTTCGGACTTCGCAGATGCTCTGCCTAAGCCTTTGCGTGTACCAAAACCAAACAAAGTTGAACTCACGGCAATGGACCTGCCTGTGGTCAGTGGGGACAAGATACACTGCCTGGATATCTTGTTTGCTTTCACCAAGAGGGTGTTGGGAGATTCTGGGGACCTGGATGCCCTGAAAGTACAAATGGAGGAGAAATTCATGGCTGCCAATCCGTCAAAGCAATCCTACGAGCCGATATCGACTACACTCAGCCACAGGCAGAAGGAAGCATCAGCCACGGTGATCCAGCGTGCCTACAGGAGCCACCTGCTGCAGCGCTCCCTCAGACAGGCTTCCTACCTGTACCAGCACAGAACTTGCAGCTCGGACACTCTGGGAGGTGCTGCTCCAGAAAGAGAAGGACTCATTGCCTCTATGCTGCGTGCAAATTATGGCAGGAGCCCTAACAGGTCTGAAACCTCGTCCTCAGTGTCCATCCCTCCGTCGTACGACAGCGTCACGAGAGAGAGCAGTGGCACTCTCGTGGCTGAGAATGCAGAAATAATGGGCAATCAACAACCTCCAGACATTAAGTAGTTAATCGGTGACAAAGCTGTTAACAATATTTTTAATTTTTCACAGAGTATGATACTGTAAATACATGTCAGAGGAGGCAGCCTCCCTGTGAAACCAGGTCTGTTGATGGTGATCAGTTAATTATGGCAGCTGAGAATCGTGGCCTTTGGCTCTGCTGTGTTCAGTTTTCTTTGATATTTACCTATTCAGAGAAAGGTTTTGGATCTGTTTGATCAATGGTGTCTCACTGCAAAGCAGGTCCCACAGTACCTGGGTGCTGTGACATGTTCACAGCAGTGATAGGCAACGTCAGCTGATATTTCCCCTCTACAGGAAGCAGAGAAAAGTCCAAGCATCAATGGATCTACTGGAGGACAGAAAATGAATGTCAATATGAATATAAACTGAGGAATGGAAAGGAATTAAACTTTATTCCATTCCCAATTGATACTATCATTATAAACCCTTTTAGCAAATGGCTCATGATTTTTCAATTTTTTTTTGTTTTGTTTTGTTTTATGTTTGGGGACAGATGTGCCACAAACATAGACCCTGCATGTTCCACAGACTTTCCACAGTGTAGTGGACTTCTTCCCATGATTGATTTGCAGAATAAATCATGGCATGTATGTTATCATAGTTGCATTACTGAAGTTTAATGAAATAATAAATACAACTCTTAGTATTGCAGAAGTCATACTGAACAGAGCAAAACCTTGCTTTATGTTTCGCCTGTGAGAATTATTTTTTTTTAACATGGTTTCCTCTGGCGGTGAGGTGAAGGCAGCTGTACCATCAGTCACCCCGTAAAAATTTGTGTTTATTGTACATTTTGCTCAAACTTCTCCCAATAGTTGTGTTTTGAGTTCAAGTTCATTCTTGACAATGTGATAGAAAAGAGAAACACAAATAGCACTGGCTGGAAATTGGTAACAGCACTTCAGCCACTCCCTCAGACACCAGAAACCAAGGCTGGGGAGCTCCACATGGGACCCATCAGGGGTGTCCTTGGTTGTGGTGATGAACATCATCCGCAGCCATGGATGTGTCCCTTTGGAGACAGGAGCCCTTCTTCCTCCTGCCTGTTTTTCTCTGATGGGAGAACCAACCTTCTCTCTTCTGCAAAGGTTAGAAGAAACCAAATTATGAGTAATGTAGGCAAATAGGAAATCTGGGTTGAAGTAACATAAGACTAAGGCTGTAATCACAAATTCTTCTTCTCATGGAATTACATGTGCAGATGGGCTCTCATGGTTTCTCATCTCACCACATTTTCCTTATGAAGTCCTTTATTTTCATGTCCTTATAGCTCAGGCTTCTCAGAAAAACACATGCCCGAGCATTACCTTATCTTTTGTCCTTTGTAAATTTACTTTGGTGATACTTCGACTGAAGCACTTTGCTGTCTAAGGACTATTGTCTTTCCCTTTGTCATGTACTAGGTGTAGTTACAAATTACCCCTGACATTTTAATTTCTTACACATGCTAATGTCTTTAAGGTTTAAGATGCTTTTTATTTTTTCTTAGTTGCAAGGTTGCAGCTCTGTGACCACTGTTGAGTTTGGCAGGTTCTGGCAAGGCTCGGGTGAGCTTTTCCCTCCACACTGATTTCAGCCAGAAAAGAACCCAGTGATTGAGTGGGATCTGCTGTGCACTTGTTTGCAACCTGCAGCAAGTTTCCCTCTCTTGAATTCCCCTTCTCTCTGGTAGCAGTTATATTCTTATGTCTTGTGTTGATTTCTTCTCCTGTCTTTTCCACCTCTTCAGATTGTGAGCTTTTTGGACAGAAATTCTCTTTTACTATGGATGGTAAATTAGACCTAATAATGAGACCCTTGTTTTCAATTAATATTGTCTAAAGACTGATGCAAATAAATAAAATTTATAATACTTTTATTTTCATCTGTGGTATTCCCTTAGCTTCTCCCTAGCCACTCCTGAAATGGTAGCTCCTTTAATTAGTTTTGACTAATACTCCTGCAGATTTTAAGGTAGGTGCACAGTGAGTCTGTGTTATATCAGAAAAGTCAACAGCTCTGTGCCTTTAGAACCCAGGAGCTCTATTCCTTCAAATAAAAAATAAATCTCACAACTATAAAAGAATTAATGAAATGAAACTCTTTTTTTTTGCTAAAATTATTTTTAACCACTTTCACAGCATATGAACAACCACAGCTGAGGAGCTGACTTCATGGCACTGGTGGGATGGTGTTTCTCAGCAGGATGCATTGAGGAGCAGTAATGAGCCACATGCATCATTCTCAAGGATTGGAGGATGCACTGAACAGCCCTGGTATCACATCCTAACAAGAGATTGTATTAAACACATCCATACCTAAATGTGGTGTGACTCATCTTTGCCACTCTGTGTGCCAGGAAGAAGTATTTTTTTTTATTGGAAGAGCAGTTAATTGTTGGTCAGATATGTACAAGCATCACTGATGTCCTTCTCTCCGGAAAGGCCACCCTGAAAGGGAGCCAGAGCTCCACCAATGTAGGAGACCAGATGCCAAAATTCCTCTCCTAAGTGAATTTTTTGTTGGTGTAAGAAATGATAGACAGCCTCTGGGGTGAATTTTACCTTTTGCAGGAACTCTGAGTAAAGGTGATACTATTTTAGGGAAGACAGTTCCCTTGCCATGTTCTTTAATCACAGAATCAAAGAATGGGTTGGGTTGGAAGGGACCTTAAAGACCAGGTGCAGGGACACCTCCCACTATCCCAGGTTGCTCCAAGCTCCATCCAGCCTGGCCTTGGACACTTCCAGGGATGGGGCAACCACAGCTTCTCTGGGAACCTGTGCCAGGGCATCACCATCCTTATAGCAGGGATATCTTATGCCATAGATGAACCTACTCTCCTTCAGTCTAAAACCCTGATAAAACATCTCCCTCCATCTTTCTTATAAACTCTCCTTATGTAATGAAAGGCCACAAGAAAATCTTCCAAGCCACAAGGAGATCCCAACAATTCAGGAGATAAAATTATGAATATAAGCACAGCAGTAAGAAAATGTGCCCTTATAAATAAATAATCTTCCAAATCCTTCTGGTTCTCCTCTGAGCCTCCTAATTTTGGATCCTACTGATGTCCTTACAAACATCATAGTTTCCTTTGGTGGCTGTATGACATACACAGATGGATTGCTTTCCTTTTTTGGTCATTCAGAGCAACATTTAATGTGATTTTAGTCATTATTTGAGCCTGGTCTTTTCAACAGTTACATTTTCCATAAACTATATATCACTTAAAATTTTACTCTAAATTATTGCATTTTTAAAGAGGTCATTAACACACACACACACACACACACAAAAAAAAAAAAAGGCCTGAGAGCCTTTCCATTTGACAGGCCACGAGAAACACGAGCTCAACAACATTGATGTATCAATTTGTTCCTTTGATAGTGATGTGGAACAATAAATATATGAACGAATGACATGAGAATTCCAGAACATCTGTACCTGTCTGTAGTGAGCTTCATTTCACCACACATTAAAGCACACACATTTTTCATAGGAAATCAAAGTAATGGAAAAATCCTTGAATAATTGCAAACCAGTCAAAACTGTTAAAGGGGATGGGGAAAGAAAAAACCCAAAAAAGTAACTAATTAATAAAAAGCTATTTTCTTCAGCAATATTTTCTTCAGGACATGTAGCATAAGCTAAACTGACTTTACCATTGAAATTACCATTAATTGAAGGTGAATAATTTAGTTCAGTGTTTCTCAGCTCTTGGGCAAATTGTTGGAGCTGCATGAAACTCCACTTGTGCTTGAAAGAAAGGCAGCATTTTTTCCTCCTGCTCACCAGAGATCTTTGCAATTCAACAGTTGTGAATTGAAACAGGATCATGTGCTGGGAAGCAATGCTAGGATAAATAATAATGTGTGATATGAGAAGAGATTCAAGTGTAGTGTTTTCAGCCTGGAAATAACAGCTGAGAGGATGCACCATAATTCTCAGTAAATAAAGCAAGGAGGGGGGGAAATACGAGGGATGAAGAAAAATGTTTTAAAGACAAACAGAAGAAAATTAACTTGTAAATTAGAGGTGGCTTCTGTTCTTCAGAGGATAGAGTCAACGTAACTGTTTCTAGCAGGAGCAGAGAAGCCAGTTTGACTGGAAGGTAAATAGTTACACGTGTTTTCAAGGGGTTATGTGCCACAGCATTTTGGAGGGGATCTGTGATCCAGCAGGCCCCTTAGTTCCTGCTCAAAACTATTTGAATTTAATAAAATTAAGACTGGGATCTACATCTGGACAGGGAAACTTGTTGAATGCTTCCTCCTAGTGGTTTTCGATCAAAACGACATTTTCAACGTGAGAGAAAAAAAAAAAAAAAAAAAANAAGGAAAAAAAAAAAAAAAAAAAAAAAAAAAAAAAAAAAAAAAAAAAAAAAAAGAAGGAAAAAAAAAAAAGTAGGGCCTCTGTCTCAAGTATAGAGAGTGAAACCTGAACAGATAAATAACTGTTAATACTGAAAAAGTATTGTATTATATTAAATATTAGCAGGAAGCAGAGAGCTTAGAGGGAGGGTTCTGCTAAAAGAAAGCTGCAGTTTGAAGGTCAGAAAAAAAAA
>VWYO01017676.1:17283-37808 GCA_013400275.1 Rhadina sibilatrix | reverse complement strand
CGCCGCCCCCGGAGCGGAGGATGATGAAGCTCAAGTCCAACCAGACGCGCACCTACGACGGGGACGGCTACAAGAAGCGGGCGGCCTGCCTGTGCTTCCGCAGCGAGAGCGAAGAGGAGGTGAGGGCCGGGCCGGGGGCGAGGCCGGGCCCGCGACCCCCGAGCTCCCGGGGTGGGGGGACTCGGTCCCAGCGGGGTTTTATTTTTAATAAGCGCAGTTCAGCGTCTCTGGGAGAGCTGGTGCTTCCCACTTGGTTATTGCTCTCCGCTGGAGCCGGGGAGATGCCCGGTGGGCGGCGGGACAGGCTGAGGGGAGCGCGGGAGGGGGTTTGGCAGCCGAGGGTACCGACCACGCTGGCACAACTTCAGTCCAGCACATCACATGAGATGGGAGAGGAAACCTGACCTTGGATTTATAAAAAGAAACTGGGATAAAAGGGGACTGATGGAGTGCCAGAAGTTGCTGTCCAGAGAGCTTGGGAGGAAGTGGGAATTAAAGGTGGATTGGTTGGTTTGAGAGCGGCCGCGTTGCTAAGGGGCTGCTTTGTCCGGGAAGTTACAATGAGAAACTTCTCTCCGATGTGCGATTTTTACACGAGTCTTTATTGACACCTCCCGAAGGTGGGCTCGAGGTGCTCGGAGCAGCAAAGCTGCAGGTTTTGCCTGCTGCTGCTGCTGCTGGAGTCAGGCGTATACACTCCACTGCATTTGCTGTGCCCGAGTGGCTGTGCTAAAGTCTTTGTTCTCCTGATTATCATATTTGTAGCTACAGGAAATCGGAAGGGAATGCAGACAGTTCACTGGAGGAAAGGCAATTAGCATACATCCAGTTATTATTTAACATGAAGGAGGCTGCACAAGCCCTTTGTAGCTCTGCTGGCGTGATGAGGAGTGTCAGCATTTCAGCAGAAATGGTCTGAAATGACAGCAGTGTGCTTGGTGCAGCGTTCAGTGTAGCTGGTCCTTCCCACGGACTTCCAGGAAATTTATGGAGTGACCGTGAAGAAGAGCATCATTGTTCTTTGTGGAGATGCTGTGGGGTGGCTCAGGGCGTTGGAGTGCCCTGATGCCATTGTACACAATTAATGGGGCAGTTTGCGGCCTCTTCTCCAGAGGTGGAGGCTTGGCCATGTGTGACTGCAGTGTGGTTGTGGGCACAAAAGTACTTTTAACAGGTGCCTGAGGCAGTCGGCATGTGACTGGTTGTGAGTTTTATTTTAACACACCTCAGCCTGCAGTGTTGCACGGGCTCCAGCTGATCCCTCCAGCCCCGCGGGAGCTGGTGACAGAGCCCTCGTGGTGCTGGGGACACTGAGGTGTGTTAATGACAGGTGTCAGAGCCCTGGCTGTGCTGGGACACCAGGCTGTGTGGCAGTGTCACAGTGCTGACCCAAGAGGTTGAAGGAGGAAAGTGAACTCCTTCCAGAGGCACGCTGGAGTGGGACAGATGCTTCCAGCAGGCTCAGCTGTCAGGTTGATGTAAGGCTGAGATTTAAAATCACTTTTGTGTCAGTTGTGTCTCTGCTGTGGTCTCCACCTACAGTGGATTGAATTTAAACTCCTTCAGGCTCTAGTTTCTAGGTAAGAGATAGGGTGGAATGATCTGTTTCTGGTTTCAGGCTGGGTCTGAGGGAGCTGGTTCCCTGTGCTGGTTGTGTCAGGTCATTTCCACGGCTCTGGAAGCTCTGGGGACGTTTTTGTGTGCAGGGCAGTGAAAGTTCTGGGCCAGCGTCGAGTTGTCCCTGTGGTCGCTGTTGGTGGCCTGGTCCCTGAGCTGGCAGTGACAGCTGGCAGTGGCTGTGCTGCCCTGGGACAGTTCGGGGAGGGAGCAGTGGCTGCTGTGGAAGGGCTGCAGTTGGGGCTGGGATGGGTTTTCCTCGGGATGTGCCTGGGGGTGTGTTTCCCGTGTGTGCTGCTGGTGAGGAGCCACAGCAGGGATGGGACAGTTCTGATCTCAGAGCCTTTGAAGGGCTGTGTGTGGTACCTGGGAGTTGAACCCCGAGCTGAAACTGCATCCTCTGGTCCCACCTGTTGCAGCCCTGCTGCAGGAGCTGCTGTTTGTATTTGTGACAAATACATCTGGGAAAGTTCTTACCCAATCCCACGGAATTAACCACACTGGCATCGACTCTGTGCCCAGATCCTGCACTTGGCCTTGGCCAGAAGTTAAACTTGTGTCAATGAGTGAAACCAGCAAGCAGGACACCTTATTTATTTTCCTTTCTAATTATTTCTTGGGTTAATTCTCATTTCTTGGCTTTTAAATAAACTTTGAGAGAAGCTGACTGGTGTCCACTCACTGCTCCTTGCACTTTTTTGATAGCAAGCAAGGTGTTACTTGTACACATTTAACTACAGGATTTAAAATGGCTCTGAAAGATTTCTTGGTTTGCTCTTGGGCAATAATACTTTTTAATGCTACTGACTGTTATTTTATTATTGATTGCTTCTATTTAAATGGAAATTGAGATCTCTTTAGAAGGTCTCTCCAGGGAAGAGAGAAAGAGCCAGAGCCAAAGTATGTACATTAAAGAGCTATTAAAAGCTTAGTGTTTGAAAAGAAGAGAGAAGAAAAGAGGCATGTTTTGATAAATAAATGAAACTTTCTGTATTAAAGTAGGTTTTTTCCTAGGACTAGCTGTTTCTCATTACTGTTTCTTTTAAGTGCTTAAGAAATAGTAGAACTTTGCTCTTGCCTTTCTTCTTCATTTCCTGCTATGAATTCAAAAAAAACGCATTTTTTTTCCTGTTTTTAACCCCTCATTAGTTCTTGAATTAAAAAGTTTGTCAGTGGACAAGAAGAAATAAGAGAATTCTGTTTACACTGACAGGAGAGGCTACTTTCTTCTGTTTAGGTGTTTCCCCCCGACTCTGCAGTTCACTGATATATTTTTCTTTGAAATCTTCGCAATCCCCTGCGATTGATAAAACACCATGTCCTTGGTTTGGTGTTACATTTGCAAAGAAAGAGTCTTAACAGAAAAATACTTTGTTCTTTTTTAGTTTTTGAGCGATTTATTTTTTCCCTATGCTGCTGGAGGTCGCACATTGTCTCTGCATTGCATTTGGAGGCCGCTACTTTTGGGCACGAGAAAAGCTCTGGAACGTTTCTGGAAGACCAAACATTGGCTTAAAAGATGCCTTTGTTACATATTGCTTTAAAAAGCGGCACAGAGGGAATTCGTTTCAACGTGAATCTCAAATTGAGGAAAAAAAAAATTTACATTTTGTGTGTGGTTTCCCAAACCATGATCCACCTGCTTGGGCAACAGGGAGAGCCAGGGCAGCAACATTCAGAGAGTGGGAAGAGACTTCAAAGCACCTTCCAGCAGCCAGACACCAGGACTTTGCTATTCCCATCTTTTCACAGGGACTGAACTCCTGGACTATTTGCAGAACTGTGGAAGGAGAGTGCAGAGGGAGAGCTCCCAACTCCTGTGGTACCTCTGGAGTCGCTCAGTTCATTGCTTGGGGTGTCCCTCAGCATTACCACCAGAGTGTTATTTTTACATAACACACGTATTTTTTTTTTTGTGTGGACCAGCTGTTTCCATGTTGAGGCATCCCAGAAAAACGCCTGAGTGTGCCCCAGCAACTGGAGCCCTGCTCCTGGTGGTGTTTGACAGGAATAAAGAGGCAGTGCTGGGCCGTGGGTCCGTGCTGGGGCAGCGGCGGGTTTGAACATGCCCACATTGTGTCTGTGAAAAGGACAAGCTGCTCGTTAACCACGGGCGTTTTTAAAGACTTTTTTTTTTTCTTTTTTTTTTGAGAAAATGCCTCGGGAAGAATCTTTTCTGAGCGGTGAATGAGGCCTGAATGGAGCCGGGAGAAGAGAGGTTTCACCCAGGGACCGGCGCTGGCACACGCCGAGGCCTCGGTGGTCACGGTGGTCACGGGGAGAGCTGGACCGGGGTGGCCCCTGGGAAAGCCATTGGAATGCAAACGAACCTTTTTTCTTTCCTTTCTGGCCTCTTCTGGGTCGGTTTTACTCCAGCTGTGATGTAACACGGGCAGAGCTGGGATTGGAACCCGCCGAGTGTGGTGGGGATCACGAGGTGCTCCTGGGCTGTCCCCTGTGCCTTGGCTCCAGTGTAAACCAGTAACAGCTAAAACCACTCAGAGTGCCTCACTGTTGGGATGTAAGTGAGCCCAGCATCATATGATCATCCTGCTTTCCATGGAATACAGCCTCAGAATCCCTGTTCTGGTGGCTGGGCTTGGCTCTGTGCTCCCATCTGCTGCTTTAAAGGGTTGTGGTCGAGCCCAAGTGAAGTTCTCCTGGTCTGTTGTTAACCTGTTACCACATCTCCAGGGGGATAAGGGCCAGCTTGGATCTCTTGCTTTGTGCTTCTCCTGTCCCTCTCAGCCCTGTAGATTGTGTAGAATCTGTAGGTTGTGTTCTCCAAGAGCAGGAGCATGAATAAACCTCTTCAAAACCTGGCTTTCATCTTAAGAAGTATTTTGCCTTCCCACAAAAGCAGCTGTCACTAAATAGTATTACAAGCAATTCCATGGTCTCTTGTACTTTCCCAAACAACAAAAGAATGAAAATCGTTAAATTTTCACTTCATTTACTGGAAGCTGAGCAAGCTGTTGTGAAACTGAAGAACTGAGTCAGTTTTGTTCTGCTGCACTCAGGGAAAAGTGATGACTGTGGAAAGAGGGTGTGCTCCACCCTGAGTGTGTGGAGAAGGGCCCCAACAGTGGTGGCTGTGTCTGTTCTCTGCAGAGCACTGCTTTGGAATCTCTTCCACCTGAGATCCATTTATTGCTTGACTAGGAGCTGTTTTTCCTATCTTTTTCTCCTTACCCTGTGTGTTCTGTGCCCCCTTCTTTTTTAAAACAACCTTATGCCCAGTTGCCTGACTTGGTTCATCTGAGCACTCTTCAGAAAACTCCTGCAGTGTGGAAACAGGTACCAGCATTTGGGGTGCACTCAGCAGGGACTGCTACCAGGGGACCTTATCTTTCCATGGATGGTCTCTCACAGTCTGGAAAAACAATTCTGAGTTTCTTAGTAAGAAAAAGAACCCAACCATGTGCTTGGACTTCTGTGTTCTTTTAAAATAAGGAGAGTTCTCCTGGTTTGCTTGGATAGAGCAAAATTAACAAACTCAGTTCTACCTTACAAATAGCAAAGATCCATTTGGGAATGCTGTAGGTGACATCCAGTGGTTGGGAAGCAGGGCTTCTGTTTCGTTAAACACTTGTTCTTTTTCAGGCCAGCTGAAGTTCTGACTGCAAAGACCAGTCAAAGATCTCTCAAATTTTGTGTGTATTTGTTTCAGAATTCCTGTCTCTGCCACTGGATATTGCTCACTGACTCTTTGTTCTCAGAAATTTCATGTTAACCCGTGAAATTCGGAGGGTTACGATTACCTGCTGAGTAGATTTTTGTCAGATGTTTCAGGGGTTACTTCTTCTCCTCCTGCAAGCGACATATATTGATGCTGTGTGTAGAATTAACTACTTCTATTTGAGCAGCTTCCCAAGAGTCTATGTGTGCTTTATTTCCTGAGTAGGGTGGTCAATCAGAACAGTGTGCAGCTGCTGACAACCAGAGTCATTTGGGCTCTGTAAGAAGCCCAAATACCTCTTCATTGCTTTTTTTCCCTCCCTTACTCAAGAAGGCATTTGACAAGCCAGCATTACTCCGGGAAAAGGTGCGCCTGGACAAGTTGTGTAAGCACTGAGTGGTCACCAAACTGGTTTTGACAGGCAGAAATAGGTTCTGGGCTTTGGGGTCTCTCTCTGGGAGTGCCCCTTATCAGCCCTCAGCTTCTGAGAGCAGCGGCTGCTGCTGCAGGCGGTTCAGCTGCTCCTGAAGCATGGGAAGGCATGTTGCAGATAATTTCTGTGGTTATCTGAACCATAATTTCGCTGGAGGGGGAGGACTTGGGATTGTGTTCTTCCCTGGTAGGAGCAGGCAGCGGCTCTGAAGTCGCAGGAACGCTGCAGTAGCAGTAACAGGACCTGTGGAGTTCTGGAGCCAGAGCAGCAGCACAGTGCTTGGTGATTTATTATTGTTATTCTAACCAGCAGCCTAAAAACCAACAGAATCTGCTGTATTTTTTTCCTCTCTGGTTATAGGACTGTAGGTGCGATCCAAGCACTTGAAATGACTTGAACTTCTTCCAGTTCACCTCTTGCTCCCGTTCCAAAACTTGTGCTTTGCTTTTGTCGAGTTCTCTAGTGCAAGTCCCTTCCCTTTTGCTTGTCCTGCTGTAGATTTCCCACCTCCAGCTCCTGGATCCCATGTTGTTAAATCCCATTATCCCACTGAGCCTGGTGCAGGTGCATGTGCAGAAATAACACTTGTCTAAGGAAATGTATCCTGTTGAAGAGCTGGAATGCTTCTGGCAGGACAGGCTGTTATGGGCAGGGGAGGGATTTCTGTGGCTGGTGAGAGCGTGTGTTGTGGTCCCAGCTGCTGACCCTGCCAGGTGCAGGCCGGGCTGGACTCACTCCTACCATGTGCAAGCTCCAGAACGTGCCTGGAATAGCAAGAGGGTGGGAGAAACCCTCCTGTAAGGCCTGCAGCCCTCCTGCCTTTGCAGTTTGGCAAAACATGTGATTTGTTGGGGAGTCCTCGAGGCTGTGTTGCTGCCGGGGAAATGAGATTAAATTTGCACAGCTTTGGTGACAGCAGTGTCCCCCTTCTCCCCCCTGCTCCTCCAGTTCTCACCCCTTGCAGGGCGTAGGGTTTAAAGGTGATTTGGTGTGGTGAAATGAACATCCCACTTTTGTCAGGCAGAAAAGCTTTAGTAGTGATATTTGGGGATTGGGTTAATTTTGAGTGAAGCACCCAAGGTGTTTGTTATGCTGGACACAGCGCCAGCTCTGGGGTCTCCCTGACCCTGGGGCTCATGGGGGCACAGCTCAGCTCCTGAGAACACGCTCGTTTTAAAGTGAAACTTTGAGACAAAGGCAGATTTGAACAGCAAAAGCCTTGCAGTCAGCCATCTTCTCCTCCCAGCTCCTGCAGCCTCTGCGGCAGCGTTTCCTTGCAGGCTGTGCTCTGATAAATGATGCTGGAGTGGGAAATGAGGTGCAATGCCGGGAGGTTTGTGCTTCAGTTGCTGTGCAAATGATGTGATTTATGGCTTAATGTTGATAGAAAGCATGACAGTATTGATAGAAAGCGTGTCAATATTGAGAGAAAAGCCTGAAAATATTGAGGGGAAGCCTGTAAGGCAGTGCAGAGGCTGTGTCAGGAGCCAGCAGCTATGGATCAGCTCCTGGCAGCAGGAGGCTGCTGGGCCAGACCCTGGATTTAACATCTTGCCTGCTGTTCCCTGTGCTGGCTGCCAGCTCGCCGGGCCCTGGCTGGCACAGGTGGGCAGCACTGGCTTTTCCTGGAAGTCTGGAAGGTTCTCAGCTCATTTTCTAGTCACACTATGGCCCAGCTTCTTGCAGGGCCGTGGCCTTTTTCTCTCTGCTCAAATGCTGCTGTGGAGCCTCTTTCGAGGAATCGTGTTCCTTATGGTGTAGCTGCTGTTTTATTTATGTGCTGGATGTTGTTTAAATCCACCATGGCGTGGAAGAACCTGGGAATCTCTCCTCCTCTTTTTCACAAGTGGGGGGTTAATTCTCTGCCTGATCCTTGTTGCCCAGTTTTTGCTTTGCAGAGCCCCATTATTCCTGTGAAAAAAAAGACAGAAAAACCCCTGGATACAGCAGGGTTTGTGTAGGTTTTAAATTCAGTGTTATGTGTTGGGGATGCCCAGATTCATCCCGGGGACAAACTCTTTACCCCTTTTCCCATGGAGCTCCTTATTCCATGTGGCTGTCTGGGCAGCCTTAGATGTCTTGGTGTGTTTCCTGTCTCCTCCAGGCAGGGTTAGTCCCGCTCAGGTTTGTTTGGATTTGTTTGTTGCGTGCAGCTTTGAAGGTTCTTGCCATGAGGCTCTGCTTTGAGCCCCTGCTGCACACTTCAAACTTAGCTTATTTTTCTAAACTTTCTCTTTTGTGGGGGATTGTGTGGGAGAGTTTCAGCAGGGCCACCTCCTGCCTTGCCAGAGAGGCTTGTGTTGCTCATTTCCCTGCTTTGAAATGACATAATTGTCTTTGAAATCCTGGAAAACACAACTTGGCCTTGGGATGTGTTACCTGCAAATGCTTTTCCAAAAAGTCTGCAAGACGTGGCTCCAAAACCCAACTCCAAAATCCCTGGCAGGCCAAGAGTCTCAGTAGCCATTTTAAACACAGTTGCCTGGCAAGAATAAAATGGAAATGTCTGACCTTCCTACATGTTCTAGCCTGATTTAAAAACATAAGTAAACTTTGGTTTATTTTTTGCTGGCTGTTTAGATTAAATTAACTACTTTAGAACGTATTAAAATAAAAGTTATTGATGTAATAAAGAAGTTAATGAGCTAAAAAGCCAGATGTACCCTGGCCTGGAAGGCGGTAGGGGGTGGAATGAGATGGGATTCAGGGTCCCTTCAAACCCAAACCTTTTTGGGATTCAGATGATCAACATGACAACTTTTTCCTTGATCCCTCTGCATGCATTGCATGTATCAATGCAATCCAGGACTGGTGTTGGAAGTGTGGATTTTTTTTCCAACAGAGCAATGTCTCCCCCTCGTTTGGAACTCAGCCCCTTTGTCTTGGGAGAGCTCATTGGTAGCAATATCCTGTTTGAAGTTGTTCTAAAAGAATGACCTTGTAGGGCTTGTTTCCTGCGCTCTCTTGATGGGATTTCCTTTTTATTAAACAGGAAATAGTCTGATTACATAAAAGTGTGAGAATGACAGGTTTTTCCTTCCCAGCAAAGGTTGTTCATGTTAATTCTATTCAGAAAATGCTCAACTGCCAGAGCAGCTGAAGTTAATTTACTTTGCCTCAAACCATTGTTTACACCCAGAAGTTCCTCCTGGTGTGTTGCTGAGGCATTGTCTCAGCTCGAGCAGGTTTCCTGGAGCAGTCTGTGTCCAGGGTTCCCTAGCAGATCCTTGTTCTCACGCCTGGAAGGTGGCAGGAGTTCAGGGGTGTGAGATGTGCTGTGCTGAGTTTCAAAGGTCTGGTTCTGCAGCTTTTTTGAGTGTTTTTCTGCATTTTTCCCCCCACCTTGAGCTGGAGCTCTGAATTGCAATGGGAAGTGGCAGAGCTGGTGCTTCCTTACCTGGCAGCAAAGGTGAACTTGAAATGGCTGTTCCTGCTCTTTGGGCTTTGTCCTCAGAATCACCTGCTGACCTGGAGTCAGGAATTTGAGTCCAAGCTCTTCTGGATGATGAGTGAGGATGGAGTAGAAGTCAAGTATTGTGCTAGGAAGAGGCACAGTGGCAAACTGAGGTGGCTTGGCAGGGACTGGCAGCTGTCCCAAGGGCTCTGAGGATGAATGAAGTTTACATTCCCTATTTAGGCATGGCTTTCTGGTGGTGTTTTACATGGACTGGATGCCTGGGGGAAAGGAATTCTGCCTTCCTCTTGGAGAAGGCCAAACATTTGGGATGTCACTGTAAAGCAAATGCTGTTCTGTCACAGCCTGGCCAGAGGATGGGGCAGACACCATCCCCCTTGGAACTGTGGAACTGAGGTGGCCCATGCAGCTTCATTTGTTTCCAACATGAGTTTGGTCAGTTGGCAGATGAGAATTTTCGAGAAAAACCAGCTGAAAAACCCTGGAAATCTTGTGCTTGTTTTTGTTTTGAAAGTTTAATTTCGAGTTCTGTAGGTAGATTCCTGTGGGTAATTAGTGCAAATCTTTTCATATCCTACTGGCAAATCACTGTTTCCCCAGTAAAGCCTGGGATTTCAGTGTCTCCACAGTGTAACTCCCAAATGTCTGACACTGTTACAGCTGGCCTGGAACCTAATTGGACTGGTATGTTGGAAAGTTTCTGGAGCAAGTCGCTTTGGCTCTGAGCTTTGTGCCAGTGAAATGATGAAGTACAGCAGGATGACTCTAATGAACGAGCTTTGTTTAGAGAGCTGGACAACAGTATTAGTGTTGTTTTAAGTTTCCATCTCTGCCCATGGATGTATTGCAAGTAGATTTAATAAGCACAGTGTCTCACTGTTCTTTGGGACAGTCTGTAGCCAGTTGAGAGTGTTAGTTAGAGTTTGCCTTGCTGGGAGGTGGCAAATCAGAACCTGAACTTCTACAGAGCAGAATTACCCTGCAATAAAAAAATACTGTTTCAAGAAAACCTGCCACAAAACATGTGTATGGCAAATCCTTCCTGGGAAGAGGGTTGAACCATTTTTCTCATTCACAAAAGTCTGTCCTGTGCAGCCCTTTCCTAGGGGGTTTTAAGTTTAATGGATTTAATATGGGCTTTTATTTTGCTTATACCTCATTGAACAAACTCTTCTAAACCAAAAGTAGCCAAGTGCTGGCTCCAGAGCTGAACTCCTCAGTGCCTGCTGCAGAAGAAATGACAGACAGTGGGGCTGAGCATCTGTGCTCAGACAATTGCACATAGATAGTGAGTGCAGTAAGTGCAGTGGGAGTTCCCAGATGTGTTAGTGACAGAACTGCAGGGACGGGCAAGGCCGAAGGCACCAGGATTAATTAAATCAAGGTACTTCTGCAAAGAGTGGAGGTGCTGAGCAGCATCTGGGCATTTCTGTTGTTGTCTGAGGTGTATCCCGAGCAGTGAGGACTCTGCAGTGAGCTCACTGTGTCCCGTGCTAACGAGTGTTTTGGTGTGCAAGGACTGTTTTTTCTACGATGCATCAAGAGCAGGGAGAGGCAGCGGCTGCAGTAACACAGAGCGTGGGAGTGCCTCAGTGTCCCTGCTCATGGAATTTCCACGGCTCTGTGGATGGGGCTGAGGGAAAAAGCGAGCAGTGGCGAAGCCTCGCCTCGGGTGTGTCGTGTCTGGGGGTGCATGAGGCACAAAGACAATCTCTGCCCTTCAGCTGGGCTCTGAAGGGGAGCGCTGGGGGTGCCCCATCAGCTGTGCTCTGCTCTGCTCTCCACAGGTGCTGCTGGTGAGCAGCAGTCGCCATCCGGACCGATGGATTGTCCCCGGGGGTGGCATGGAGCCCGAGGAGGAGCCCGGCGTGGCCGCCGTGCGCGAGGTCTGTGAAGAGGTGAGTGGCTTCACCCTGCCCTGTTAGCCCGGCTTCTGTGGGTTTGTTTTCATCGCCCTTCCCTCTTCTCCTGGAGGTGGAGAGGGAGATAGGGTCACTAGTGATATCCCCATCCTACCTCAGAGAAAAATGGAATCTTAAGTAAAGACAACATGGGAGTGTAATTAAACCTCTCGGTTGGAATGAACTTGTACCTGGTACAAGTGGATTAACTGAAAATAAAGATCAGCTCTAGTCACTTCAATATATATATATGTATATAGTCTCTGCTTCATTTTCTCTGTAAGAGAACTTCAAAATTCAGCTGTGCCTTTGTGGACCTGTCTAGTGTTTGGGTAGAAGGTAGAAATAAATCCTTTGGAGCCACTAAAAGCACTCCAAACATAGGGATCTAAGTATGTTTTGGTTTAGAATACATAGTGAGGTTTATGTGAAGAAGTGAAATTGGCCATAGGTTACCAGCAGCAGATCCTAAAGTGTGCATGGGCTGGTTGGTTTGTTTTCTCTTTTTTGCTCAAAGCTGTTTCAGGAAGGAGATCAAACAGCAGATCAAACACAGATCAATGGGCTGTAGGGAGAAGGCACATTTTTCTCTTAAAGCTGGCAGAACAATTTTTTTCTTCATAAGAAGTGTAAAGGCAGCAAATGGCAATTGACTGCAGTGTATGTAAAACGTGTCTTTAGAATTTGCTTCTGAATATTAACCAGTTGGGGAGATGCTGAGGTTCAGAAATGATTGCATGATTATAGATGGAATGGCCAAGTAGGTTCACGGTTACATAAGGCAGGATTAAAAATGCTTTCAAGAGGGTTATAAATCTTTGGGCTCTGAGCAGAACAGAAAGCAGGAGCTAATTGATGGGACTTGGGAGGAAGCTTCTCCTTAGCTCATTCTCCTGTAGCTGCTTTATTGAATTATCTGGTATATGCAGGTTTCTTCCTGAATTATTTGGAAGTACCTGCTGCTCTCTAACAAAACTCTGAATATTCGGACTGTTGGACTAACCAGATGTGGCAGATCTCGAGTTGCGTGTTTCTCTTTGGATGCTTTTATAATCTAGCAGTTTATCAGAAGGAGATTATACAGTCAAAGTTTATTTTTTAAGTGTCTTTAGCTCCCTCTAATACTGGGAATTGCTGCTTGCAAATTTTATTTCCAGCTCATAACCCAGCTCCTGCTTTTCCAGTAACTCGGCAACCTTTCAACTGCTTTACAAGCCAAAGCGAGTGTAACCAGAACAATAGAAATATTTTTAGCTGCAGACTCCTGCTTTTCAGCCCAAGCATTATTAATAACGAAGTGATTTGCTACAGAAGTTCCAGGGTTCATTCAAGAGGTGCTGAGCTTCGCCTCTCAACCCTTAAAATAAATGTGCAGGGGCACTCCTTGCAGCGCCCTGAGAGAGCCGCGCTCTTTCCATGAAGCGCTGGCTGGAAGGGAGCCCTGGCACGGCTCCGGCCGCGCAGGAACTGGTTTGGGCTGGCTGAGATAATCCCGCTCCTCGGCTGGTGTTCCCTGCTCACGTGGAGCTGTGCCCACTGCCAGTGTAACTCAAGCCCTGGCAGCCTGGCAGGGCTGAGCTCTGCCCAGCGAGGCACCTCCGCCCGGCTGCGCCCAACGCGGAACGGCGGCAGCTCGGAGCGCCGGGAGCACCCGGGAATCACCTGGGCATTCCCGGCTCACCTGAGCATCCCCGGCTCACCTGGGCACCCCTGTCTCATCTGGGCATCCCCGGCTCACCTGGGCATCCCTGGCTCACCTGGGCACCTCTGTCTCATCTGGGCATCCCCAGCTCACCTGGGCACCCCCGGCTCACCTGGGCATCCTNGGCTGCGCCCAACGCGGAACGGCGGCAGCTCGGAGCGCCGGGAGCACCCGGGAATCACCTGGGCATTCCCGGCTCACCTGAGCACCCCCAGCTCACCTGGGCACCCCTGTCTCATCTGGGCACCCCCGGCTCACCTGGGCACCCCCGGCTCACCTGAGCATCCCCGGCTCACCTGGGCACCCCCAGCTCACCTGGGCATCCCCAGCTCACCGAGGAGCTGACACGGAGCTGTTTGACACGAGCACCCTGCAGCTGCCAGTGGTGCTGGCAGAGCTTTAGGGGTGCGAGGCCTTCTCCCGAGATGGGCTGTGCTCATATGCTGCTGCTGAGGATTTGCACACAGAATTATCCCCCACATCCCTGGCCTCGAGTTCCAGGAGCTGTTTGCCTCCTGCAGGAGTGTTGGGAAGACAGGAGCACCCACCTTCCCAGTTAATTTTATTGGTTTGGCAGGAGGGGTTTTGGGAGGCTGCTGGGAGCCCTTGCTCTCCCTTCCCTGTGAATCCAAGTGTTTTGGGGTTGGTTGGAGCTGAGGCTGATTTCTGAGCAGGTTGGAGGTCTGTGCTTCTGTCCTGAAACAGCCACTCGTGGGGACACAGGTTAGCTGAGCAGTTCCAGTTTGTTGCTTGAGGTGAGAGAGTGAAAATCCAGTTTTCCCCATGTCAATGACCAGTGCTGCTCAAAGCTGTGGGAGAAATGTGTGGGGTTTCTTTCCTTGACTTTGGTATGCCTTTTCTAACTTTTAATAAGAGCCAGTTGGAAGAGCTGTAAGGACTTGTGACCCTTCTGTTGCTTGTGGCTTTTGAGGATGACAATAGGCTGTCTCTTCTCAATTCATTCTCTTTTGCATGGTGTGCATTTTATTTTTTTTCCAAAACATGCTTCCCGAAACGAACATTTTAATTTCTGCATTCACTGTTTTAATTTTACTGTGTATGTGTTTGGGTTTATCCATGTTATTGCTGGAATAATTGTCATCTAAAGTTACCTAACTTTTCCCTCTTTCTGTTCCAAAAATGAAATGTTGATTCTGAGTGAAAAGCTGTGATCCCTCTGTCCCAGTTTGAGTTCAAGTCCTTGTCCTAGTTTGAGGTAGTCCTTATCTATATTAGTCTGTACCAGCACAAGTATTAAAGTAGACAGGTACCAACACTTGTCATGCTCACTGTTGTCTGCGTGAAATTGGAAGTGACTGGAGTTGTTGGGCATTGTTTGTGCAGAGTGACAGCAGACACACAGCAGCTCTGGGTCAGAGCAGCCTCTTCAGAATCAACCCTCTCATTTCCGACAGGTTGCTGAGAGAAGTGCTGTAGTCAGTCTTACAGAGCTGGGAACTCCACGTGTGTTCTGAAGTTCACCTTTGGGGAAGGTGTGTGCCCTTTTCAAACAGGTCTTGGTGCTCGTGGAGTGTGTTCTTTGCTTAGGAATAAGAGGCTTTTTTATGAGTGTGAGCAACTGGTGAACATCATGGTTTAGAAACAGATGCCTTAAACTTATTATAGAGTGACTTTGAAAAAAGCCTCCACGCTCATCTGTGAAACTCAGCACCAGTTCGTTTTTCACTTAGACCATTCTTGACATCCTGACCTTTAAATATTTAGTAAGTGTCAAATGTTGTAACACTGCAGGAGTGTTAGTTGTGCTTTCTTCATGAGAGTCAAAAGCCAGGTAATCTGTGCTTGATCTGTGATCAAACAAGCAATTGGTGCCAATATCAGGAACAGTCCATCATGGCAGTACTTTGATCTGGTTGCTGGAACATTTTTTTTTCCCCCTCTTCTAAACATACTTTATAGATAATCTTTCCTGTTTCATGTATTTTGTTAGTGATTTAGAACACAGATAGTGATATCTTTCAGTGCTAAAATAGGAAGATTTTTTTAAAAGTACTGCAGGGCCCACAGATGAATGATGAGATGAACAACTAGGTATGACCTCTTTGGTCATACCCAGTGCAAGTGGCTCAAAGTCACTGTCCCTTACCCTGTGTACTCAGACTTCACAAAAACGAGTGCAGTGTCTGAAAGTTCTTCATTCTGACATGAAATTTCATTTCTGTTTCACAAGTGTAGAAGCAAATAGAGGTGTCATGCAGTACAGAATTAGATGAATGAGTCTTACCCTCTCTGAGGTGGCAGAGTTTGCCCAGCTGACCTGGAATCAGCAGCCTTCAAACGTGCCCACAGCCCTCCTGGGTGGGATTTGCACCTTCACAAGTGCAGGTCTTAGAGCAAAGATTTGGGTGTTCCACCACAGTCCTCTTGCCCAGCAGTAATCTGTAGTAGATGCAGGCTTTGAGCCTAATAGAGCAAAGTAAAATAGCTGAAATTCCAACCCACATTTTCCTTAGCTCAGATGGAAGGAAATAAAAGCTGTCCCGAGGAACAGATGGTGTTGCTGCAGGCTGCTTTTTGCATCTGACCCCAACTTATTTTCAGCTTTGAAACCTGAACCTGCTGTTCTTGGATGTCTTCAGTAATTTTTCTTTATTAAAACAAGTTGTTCCATGAGCAGCAGAACTAGTAAAGCTTCATTTCCTCCGGGTTTTTGTTCCTTGTCCTGAGCTCCCAGCCCACCCCTCTGGGTGCAGTGGGGGGTTTGAAGCATGTCCTGGGCAGGCAGCTGGCTCTGGCAGTGTCTGTGGCAGATGTGCTCTTGCCAGAGCTGCCTTTTCCTCCTCCCTTGGACCCTGGACACCGATTTAGATCAGCAGAGCAGGGAAAAAGCTCATTTTGCCAGCTCTGTGTGTCCCCTTGTACCTGAATGTGCCTCTCCCAGGGAATCCTGTTGTGTGATTGCCTTGCTTTGTTTCCACACCTGCAGCTGGAACAATTGGTGCTGGTGCTCTCCTGCCCCTCCTGATGGGTTCAGGAACATCCTCCTGGGATCCTCCTAGGATTCTCCATGTACTTTGAGGATTGCAGCACTTCCAGTGCTTCGAGGGGCACAAAATCAATTGCTCTGTCTCACTGTTCTGGCCCAGAAGGGCACAGCATTCTCAATTCATTTGCTATCGAGGAGAAAATTCCTGAGTCATCTGCTGCAAATTAGGATTTAGACCCTGCTGCAGTCCTGGGTGAGCCCAGGAGTGGGTTTAACTCTTCAAGAAAATGCTTGTGGTGACCCATATGAAGGGAGGAGATGGGGAGCTTGCCCAGAGAGGAGCTTGGCAGTTCTCTTGCTGTTTACTGAGCTTGACTTCTTAGTGATAACAGCTGTGGGTTATTTTCTCAGGTGTCTTGGGCAACTTCTATGTTAGAAATTTGTGTGAGACTGTGAATTCCACTGGCATGCTTGTTTGTTCCATTGTACAGCGACCAACTCTCCTGTTGGTGTGGGAATTTAGTGCTCTATCAAAAACAGGTGTATGACAGTCCTGTTGGTGTTGGGTGTCCTGTATGTTGTCTTTAATATCCACTGTACCTGGAAAATGGGCTGAGAGAGGCATTGGCCCCCAGGAGCAGTGGCTGATGTGTTTTGCAGGCTTTGGTAAGAACTTGCTTTATAAAATCAGCCCAGTGGGGTTTTTTTTAACCAAACCATTCTTTTATGTCGCCATTTACAACTGTACATGAGAAGTTTGTGTGTGAAGCAAAGCTTAGAGCTTTTTTTTTTTTTGTCTGATGATAATTCAACATGATTTTTCTACGAGATGTGTTTATCTCAGCATCGTTTTTTGTGCCTTTTTGAGCAAATAAGACCAGGCAGGACAGAGCAGGAGGATCCAGAGCATTATTTCCATTGCCTCTCTTTACCAGCACAGAAGGAAGTGCTTCTCACCTCCCTCGGCTACTTCCAGCACAGTTCTAGAGCTGAGATAAACTGCCTGGGAGGCTGCTTGAGCAGAATTCATCCTTCATCTCCAGGTTGGCCAGTTGCCTGGAGATAAATTTATTTCTAGTCAGACTTGAGAGTTCACTAAACCATCACAACAAAATCCCTGGCTTCTGATTCAATGCCTACAGGTAGGGAGAGCAGAAATTCAACAACCTTTTCCAAGAACCAGTGAAGCATTGGCTTGAGACAGTTATTTTCCAGAAATATTTGATTGTGCTTCACCTTTTAACGCATTCATGTCCGTACGTTGTGAAGGTGGAAGCCTCCACTTTCTCCCTGTGTTAACTGCTGCCCGTTGAACGCAGCTTAACTAAAAATAAACCCCCGGTGCTGAAAGAGTTCCTTGAGGGAAATGCATTTGGAGCATTTGCATTCCAGATGCCTTGGGAGAAGGCTGAGCCCAGGTCAGCAGGGTTGGCAGAGGAGATGGAATCGCTCGCCCGCAAAGGTCAGGCGGGCTCTGCCTGGCCCGTCCTGCGCACGCGGGCACCGACCTCCATGGAATTGCTGCTCCTTCATGGAGCTGCTGCTGGCTCCAGAAATAGCCCCTGGAGTCACAGTCAGTGGGGCACCTCTGGGCTGAGCACGATGTCACAAGTACTGGTGAGACAATAAAGCTGGTGTCCAAAAATGAAACAGAAGATTCAGTTGATTCACTTCCTAGAAGTGGAGCTCGGCGAGTGCGGTACCAAAAGGATTTATAGATTGGTTGTAGTGAGGGGGCTCCAAACCCTTTGTTTCTGGGGCAGTTCCACATCAGCACCCTTTAGAAGCAGGAGTGAGGTGTGCTGTGTCTGGATTGTTTGGTAGCTGTTCATGCAGTAGGCTGAACCTTAACCAGGAAAATCGTCTCATTAAAGAGAGTTCTTCCTTTCTGACAGCACGAGACTGTGCAGCAGCTGGTCAGTAGGACAGAGAATTTGTCGTGTCATTAATGTGACTCAAACATCTTTTTTTAAAAAAAAAAAAAAAGAAAAGCCTGGCATAATCAGATCCCTGTATCTCATCTGCAAGAGGCACGATTTCCCTGGGCTGTTCATGGGATGTGTTCCAGCTGCCGGAGACAGGGCCGACTCTACCTCCCAGTTGTGGCTGGGTCGTGTGCCAGGTTGTGTGGGTTGGTTCAGACCTGTTAAATCATGGAGCAAGATCTCATCTTCTCTGTAGCACTTGAGTTCCAACCATTTGCAGTCATAAAACGGGGGGAATATAAAGCCAGGGCAGGAGAGTGGGATGGGATTTTGCACGGAGAGCTGAGCGGGGTGGGGAGGGAGCCAGCAGAGAGGTACCAAAAGGACACCAAATGTGACAGAGTGGTACATCCTCAGTAGTGTTCAAACAGACAAAACTGTTGCTTAGATCTCTTGATTTGTGTCACTGCTCAATTCAAGGGCTTTGTTTCAGTGTGCATCTGCCCTTTGTGTTAAATCCAAACCCCTCTTGCTCCTGCTGCCAGGGCCACATCGCAGCATTTTGTGTTTATATTGGCTGGTTCAGGTGTGTGCAGGACACCCCTGAAATACCTGGGAGCTGTCAGTCACTCTTGGGCTGTGAATGCCTTACACATACTTTTATTTCCTTAAACTCTGATTTTGAAGGGGTAGAACTGCCAAAGCCAATGTTCCCCGTGCTCAGGCTGTAATAACCTGCAGAGGAGATTCTGGTCACGAGGACTGTATTGGTATGCAAGGAGTAACTCCTCAAATATTTCTCCTTCCTCCAGATTGAATTCAAAATTGTCTGAATGTAGGAAAACAAGAGAAAGAAACCCTGGGAATGCTTGGATACATTTCTGTGTTTTGCCTTGTGACTGTGTTGATTTAAGAGGAGCAGAAATTTAGAGCATTTTTTTCCTTTCCTAAAGGAACTGGTCCTGCACGAGAAGTAAGAAACACATACTGAGCTGTCCTTAAAGCATGTTTCTTTTCTCTTTGAACTTCCCTAGGCTGGAGTGAAAGGGACGTTAGGAAGATTAGTGGGAATTTTTGAGGTAAGTTTCAGATGTGGGTGCTGTGAAATTTTGTTGCAAAAAAATCATTTTGGAGTAACAATGGCTCTGCAGGGTTGTGGAGTGAGTGGGTGCTGGTTTGGTACAAACTTCAAAGTCCCTGATAAATAAAAACACACCTGCTCAGCAATTCTGATCTTTGCAGTGGGCACTTCAGTGAGATCACTGGGGATAATTGATGTGGCTGAATATTCTTGGTGCTGCCAAAAGCTGGGGTGTGGGGTCCCCCCCTCCATTTTTAGCACTCACAGCCACACCTGGCACAGTCAGCAGGTACCAGACACGGCTCTTCTTGCTGTTCTTCTGTCACGGACTCCTTCCAACTCATATGAAATAGGTCAAAACTCAGCTGAAGAACTGATTTGTGAGCACATCAGTCCACAAACTACTGCTCCAAAGATCAAGAACTACTCTTTTGGGTGTCCCTATTGACACTTTCAGACCTCTCTGATTAAAACACAACAGTTTTTAGTAGCTAAGAATGAGTTGTGCCGTGGGAGGAGCTGCACCTCAGGTGGGCAGTTTGCATCTTGCAGTGGCTCAGTGCCCTGCTGCCTAAAAAAGTGAATTGTTGCTGTTGGTTGGTTGTTACTGTGTCCCCTTTGCCTTCCAGAACCGGGACAGGAAGCACAGGACATATGTTTACGTACTCATCGTCACCGAAGTGTTGGAGGACTGGGAGGACTCTGTCAATATTGGTAAGCTTGGTACTTTGCTGCATTAAGTGATGGAAACAAACCCCAAGTCAGCTCAGCATCCCCCCTGAGATCTGGAGTCTGTGTGAGTGTCATTTGGAAAAGTTGCAGTGGTGTGTGTCCTTTGGTTGCTTGGGGGAAAAAAAACGGTGGTGAAATTGGTGAGTTTGTCACCTCTGTGGCCCAGGAGAAACCAAGTAAGCATCCAGCAGCCTCTGCAGCAATTTTGTGTTTAATTCTTGCACTGGAAGCTACCAAGCAAAGAACACGAAGAACTGTCCTATCTGACACTAGAGGAAATACAATGTGGGCAGCGTGGGTTAATCATTCCCTGTTATCTTTGAAATCTTTGTGTTTAAATTGGATTCCTAAGTGGAAATGAACCTGTTGTTGCCACAAGGTTTGTGATGGCACTGCAGCAAATGGAACGTGACTCTCCTCAGGCTCTTGATGGAAAGAGTAAGGACTGAGAGCTGTCCACAGGAAACTGAAGTCCACTTGCAAAGTGATGGAAATTGGGGGTGCTTGGTGTGTGTGTGTTGTGAGTTATTGTAAAATGAGCATCCGGCTTGAATAGAAATTGCAGAAATAGCAAAATAATGGGTTTTTTTAATTCAGAAAAGCAAGACAGGGGATGTACTGCCCTAAACAGAACCCTGTCCCTGGGGATGGGGAGCTGTCAGTGTGGGGCTGGATGGGGAGGCCCTTGAGATCAGAGAACATCATTCTCTTGCATCTACTGCTTTCTCTCTTTGCCCCCCAGGAAGGAAAAGGGAATGGTTTAAGATAGAGGATGCCATAAAAGTTCTGCAGTATCATAAACCAGTGCAGGCCTCGTATTTTGAGACCTTGAGGCAAGGCTGTCTGGCCAACAACGGCACCCCGGTGATGAGCACGCCGTACTCCGAGAGCTCCGTGTCCGACATCAGATGACTGACAGTGGCCCAGCGAGAGCAATTCCCAAAAGCAGACTGAGACCTGGATTTCCCTCCCCTCCCCGTTTCCATGCCTCCTCCCTCACGCCAGGCATGGGCAGCCGCCTGGGGCAGAGCAAGTGTTCAGAGTGCTGCGATTTAGTGCAAGGTGGGATGATTTGTTTGTTTGGTTATTTTTT
>VWYO01017671.1:0-30975 GCA_013400275.1 Rhadina sibilatrix | reverse complement strand
TCCTCTGGGGTAGTCTCCTCTGGCGTGGTGGGAGGCTCGGTGTCAGTTGCTGTTGCCTCAGTGGCGTCAGGGGTTGGGTCTTCTGTTGGGAGGATGTCAGTCGGGTCCATTTCAGTCGGTGGTTCCTCTGTGGCATCAGGGGTCACATCCTCTGTATCCGGAGTGGGAGGGTCAGCTTCAGTCACTGGTTCCTCTGTGGCCTCAGGGGTTGTGTCCTCTACCTTTGGGGTTGTGGGGGTGTCTTCATTGGTAGTTGGTGCCTCTGTGGCTCCAAGGGTTGTCTCTGGAGTTTCCGTAGTTGGAGCAGGAGTAGTCGCTTGGATTTCAGGATCTACAGAACAAATACAAATTCAGTTCAGCCATTGGAATTACCATGCCAATAAGTGTTACCTAAAAATGTATTATGCCCATTAGCTATAGGTGCATCCTTTGGAATAGCAAGATCTTTTTTGAACAGCCAAACTAACCTGGACCGGGTGAGATGGGGCTTCCTTTTGTCTGCAGGGGACTTTGCAGCAGCTGATCTTAGTTTTAGGTGATCCCTTTGGCCATCCTATCACTGCCTCAGCTTCAGAGTTTACTTTGGTGTTTGTGGATGAGGCTGCCTGGTGTTTCCTGCCCCTTTCATGGAAAGGAAGCTACTTTATAAAATAGTCCTTCTAACAGAACAGTTCCCTTCTCAGTCTGTTATTTTTGTTTATTCCACTGCCCTACATTATAACTTAGCCTGCACCAACAAACTGGAATTGGAGGAGAGAGGTAGGGAAGCAGGAGGAAAATAATTCCTGAACACATAGTCCTGACTGCATCTCCTGCTGTACCTTTATTCCTTGGATTGTTGTCCTCATTGTGATGTATGGGTTTAAGGCTCTCTTTTCTTGTGTTTATAATTATATTGATTTGAGTCAAATTGTTGATATTCAGCAAAAAGAACAGTAAATGCTTCTGCATTTCCATCTCTCCCTAAGTGTTCTCTCTCTGAGATCTTGTAGTTTAGTTCTGCTTTCACAAATGTTGCATGTTTAGTATGAGCAGAGTATTGCAGAATAGGTTTCACTCCCATCCCATGTGTCTGAAATACCATAAGCCAGCTGGGATCCTGTTAAAGGTTATTTGAATTTCCTTAATTTTCTTTCATTTAACCCACTATATTGTTTTTGGGTTGTGTTGTTGTGGGTTTTTTGTTTGTTTGTTTTGTTTGTGGTTTTAATGTTTGTTTGTTTGTTTGTTTTTGTTGTTTTTGTTTTTTTTTAACAGGAATTTGGAACAGCAGAAAATAAGTAATCCAAATTGAAAACAAAACCAAGAAGAGGGAGGAAGGATTAAAATATTGACAGACTTCTAGTGTCTTTTCAATTGTGTTTCAAGTTCAAACTGGTCTCCTGAGTTATCACTTCAAATGCTGGAACACAGTACCAAAGAACACAGGAAAGCAGCATATTTTCCAGTCAGAATAAATAAATCGTGTGTTCTCTGAAGCAGCGTAAGGCCTGGCTTGATTAAAGCTAGAGGAACCTTACAGGACATTTTCCTGTGCTGCCAGCCAGCCACAGATGCTGTCCAAGACTGACAATGGTCTGTACCCTGTTTTTGGAGGATGTGTGTGAAAATCCAATAGGGACACAGGAGACATCACCACACTGCACCATCTGTGCTGAGTGAACTCTCCAAAGTCCTGAGGGCTCAGTGAGGTAATCAGTTTACACACCAAGTGCTTCCAAGCTTGGTAACTGTCTGGTAATGTCTAGGATCAGCTTTCTATTTCCAGAGCAGGAAATGGTCTTTAATGTTCCTTCAGGTAACACCCATCCTGGTGCATCCATAAACTTGCCTACCTTCCACAGCTTCCTCTGGTGACTCTTCCTCATCTGTGGAGGACCTTTTAGATTTGTTGTCTGGAGGAGTCTCCGGGCTTGGCTTTTCTGTGGGTGCTGAAAAAGAGAAATGCTCCCATTAACATCATTTTATCTTTGTAGGTGCTTGGTGTCGCCTGTGTAAGAGTGATTACAAATTTTCAGTGACAATCTTCCATTTAAAACTAAGTTTCTTTTTATCTATAGGATTCTTTACACAGTTGTTTGTGTGAAAAAGAGCAAAAATACCCTTTGGATCCTGAAGTGTTTCATCACAGATGGGAGCAGTATTTTTCCCAGAAGTTTGAGGTGAGGTATTATTAGCTAATGGCAATTTTGAGGTGGGAAAAGAGATGAATTCTGACTGCAGCTCTATGTTCTGAAAATTTGTACTTCTTTTTCTATGTATGACTTTTCACTACTTGACTTTCACTTCAGATAACTAACTCGAGTGGAAATAGGAGAGCTGTCACATTAGCCAAGAATTTACTTTGATAATCCCCCTGCAGTTCTTCAGATGTGATAATTCTACACAAGTGATTGTTTTGGAGAGAAATTTTAAAATAAATGATTTCCTTGAAGGAGACAGGAGCTACAAAGCAGGCATGGACCAAGGAAACATCACGGGTATTAAGCAAACTTCTAGTAGGCTGAGTTTTAAGAGAAATAGGAGATTGTGTTCAGATTTTCCAGCTCTGAAGAGTGAATGGAATTTCAGTTGAATCCAGTAAGAGCCAGATAATATTTTGTAATTAATTGTTGGTCAAATTGTACAATTGGAAAGGAGGTTCTAGCATAGCCTTGTAGAAAGAACTTGTTAGTTGTGAAAGAAATATGATGGGGCTCAGTGAACTGGCCAAATTATTTTGTTCCAGCCAAAGGAGCTGATAACTGCCAGATGTGTGTGTAATTAGCTTTTTACAAAAGGAATGGGATTTTTGTCCCCAGGGATGACCATGGTGTCAAAAGATTTACTTTCACAGCGAGCTAGTGCTCAAAGCAAGGAAGGTTGGGTATTGCACTATATCCTGAAACCTTTATTGAGAGAAATTGTTCTTGTTGAAGGTGAACGACTCCTTTGAAAGCCAACTGTTGGGGAGGGGAACATTTTGGTTATGTGTGTACATGTATTCAGGGAATAAAGAGCTTCTGGAGGACAGAGAAGATAACAGTGAGCTCTGGATGTACATCATACACTAGGATTTACTAACAAGAAAAAAATGTTCAGAGGATGCTGAAACAGCAAATTTATTCCACAAGGTTTAACAGATTTCTGTTATTCACACATAGCATAAGTAGTAAAATACTGAGTACAGTGGTCTGGGGGATGTCTGCTGGATTTTTTGACAAAAATTGATAGCAAAGTTTAGTACAATACAGAAGAAACTCTTTAGTATTAGGAACGGTTGATTAATTCTTCATTATATTTAAACTGAAAAAGTGCAATGGAGGATGCTTGTTTTGTGAGTGTTAATTCATCAAGGGTGTGATAAATTCAGCAGAAGGAGGGAAATATTAAGCAGCCGCAAAAGTAGCAAATTCACCTCATTATCCTTCCAAGACACTTCTCTAGACATTCAGTCAAAAATGCTGAATACAGACTCTATTTCAGTCTAAATTACTGTGCAATTGTGTGGCAAAGCCAAGCCACTATCCCAGCACTTGGGGACCACTTGGGTGAAGAGAACCAAATGACAGTTGTGGCTTATGTTGCATGCTACACTGCAGGCTTTGGGAATTGGCTGCCTTGGAGGTGGGCTGCTCTGTGGATGCAGCAACCCACTGCCAAGCCACATCAGACAAGTGTGTTGACAGAAATTAATTTAGGTCTGTAAGTACCAGAAAGTTTAAGGACATGATGAAATGAAACATATTCTGTTGTTTTTTAGAGTTCGTTTGCTGGTGTCCTTAAAGCTACATGAGGATGGGACTGCACCTCCAAATCTGTGCCTTTGTGCTCAGGTGAAACCCCACCAGGCTCTGCAGAGAAGGACAGAACAAAAGGAGTGACTGCAGGTCAATTTGATTCTGCCCTAGACTGAACTTGCAGCCTAAAGGTAAAATGTGTGTTTTCTTAAATTTTTTCTTGCTGCAGTGTGAACATGTTCATCCAGTTCCTCCCTCCTGCCCCACAGGATGGGTTTCTGTGTTGGGTTGCTCTTCCCACATTAGATTTGAGATGGGGAGAATCTAGGATGTGCATCTCTAATATAATGCCAGTGACTGTGGTGACCCCAAGCAAATGGTCTGGAGATCCAGTGCTATCCCAAGGCATGGAGTAGCCATTCCCCACTTTTGGATGGGTGGGGATTTTAAGGGAGTTGAACCTCCCACCTTTTATTAATAAGAGGAACTCTGCTTTTTACTGCATTTCATTTATTCATTTGCCAAGTGGAAAAGGCCCTGGGGGTGCTGGTGACAGTGGCTGAATATGAGCCAGGTGTGCCCAGGTGGACCAGAGGCCAATGGCCCCTGGGCTGTGCCAGCCCTGGTGTGGCCACAGGCCCAGGGCAGTGGCTGTGCCCTGTGCTGGCCCTGCTGAGGGATTTTGAGTGGCCAGTGTCCAGTTCTCATGGCCAGACAGACCTTGAGGGGCTGGAGCATGTCCAGGGAAGGGTCTGGAGCACCAGGAGCAGCTGAGGTAGCCAGGCAGGGCTCAGCCTGGAGAAAAGGAGACTCAGGGGGGACCTTTTGGCTCTGCACAGCTCCCTGACAGAAGGGGACAGCCAGGGCAGTTGGGCTCTGCTCCCAGGAACATGGCTTAGGACAAGAGGAAGTGACCAGGGGCAGTTTAGGTTACCAGGCTGCCCAGGGCAGGGGTAGAGTTCCCATCCCTGGAGCGATTTAGAAGCTGTGTGAATGTGGCACTTAGGGATATATTTTAGTAGGGGCCTTGGCAGTGCTGGGGGAATGGTTGGATACAATGATTTCAAAAGGTCTTTTCCAAACAAAACTGTTCTGATTCCTTCTCTCATTGAATTCAATTATTGGTGTGCAGGCCTTGTCCTTGCATGTGGTTTTCTGAGTAAGGGGCCTGATAGTCAGAGCATGGCTAGTGCCAAAAGAGCCTAATGTAAAATACAACTTTATCCTCAGAATTCACGCCTTGGTGATAGCTTCCAGGATATCTACCTATATGTTTCCATAAAGTGTTCATGCTTCAGAAACTAGCCTTTTTTTTTTTTTGTGAAATTAGGTTTTGTCATTTTTGCCCTGCTTTCTTTCGCCCAGTTGTTACCAAAGCCCAGGCAGTTTTGTTTATGGCAAAGCAAAGCACCTCTCTTTAAATACATCTTTAAAACCAGCGATGGAGAAATGCCTTACCCTCTTTGCAGTGCTTGGCGTAGTCCGGGCAGCATTTGCCGTATCGCTCGCAGTCGGCATCGCAGTCACACTCCCTGCCCCTCTCGAAGGATTCAAAGCAGCGTCCCTCGCAGGAGGCGGCTGCAGAGGCAGAGCAGCACAGTCAGACTCTGGGCCAGCTCACCTGGAACGCTGGGACCTCTCTAGAGTGAAGTCTTTTTGCTCGAGCTGGTGCCAAGAGCAGCTCCATAAAATCAGGCGCTTATCCTGACCTGATGCAGGGTTTGTCTGTAATTGTTTGGATTAGGCAGTACCAGCAGAAGGGCACTGTGCCACGGCAGTGAGTCAAGACCATCAGGTTGACAGTGCAATAAAACATGACCGCCACGTTCACTTTAGCCAGGTCCCACCGTAGGAGGCTTCCGCTTCCCCAACCGCAGAGCAGTGATCTCAAGAGTGATATTTAAATTCTGGGCTGGGTTTGCAGGAGGGTGTTCACCAGGGTATCCCTTTGCAACAAGAATGATGTTTCTACCAAAGCTGAAAAATATTCCAAAAAATAATTGGCCTAATTGGGTCACAACCGAGTGACCTGGTGTGTCCCAGCAAACACTGCAGCCTAACTGTGTGAACGAGTTAACCAAGTTACCCCGAGAGACCAGTCTGGAACTGTTTAATACCATTCTTAAATTATTAGTACTAAAGGACTATATACCATGTTTTGGCACGATTAATAACCACGTGATTTTAATATTTCATTTTTGGTTAACTTCTGAAACCTCACTGACCAAACTGCTATTTCATATCAAATAATGACCACATTGTGGTAGAAAGAGTGTGCCACGGCTATTACAGACTTCAGAAAAAGCACTTTCTCAACGTACATCTCTATTGAAATCATTGTCTCTGTGGCACACAAGGCATAAAATCATATTTTACAGTTAAATCACTATCTAGAAAAAATAGGATTACTGTATAGGCAGATTCTGAACATCTTTGGATTAGTGTAGTTGTGGAATTGGTGTTGATGCCAGTGGATCCATCCCACATGCACAGGTGAGAATTATTTTTATTATCTTAGGGAAGTTTTTATTCATAAATAATGTGTGGCATTTCTGTCGTTTAGTCAGTGTTGATTCCACAACAACTGGACAACAGTCCTTAGCCAGACTGCCTGCAACCTTTCAGGATGCCACTTACTGTGCTTGCCTGGACTCACTGATTTGGAGTAGAACAGGGAAAACTTCCTCTAGCCTTCAACTTTTGGTTAAATGTTGTGTAGAAGCCAGAATATCTTTAGAATCTGACCCACAATGAATAGCCTATATAATTTAAATGCCTCACTCTGCATCTTCAGCTGTGAGAAATGCTGATGTCCCCCCACAAAGCAGAATGAGGATGGGGAAGACTGAAGGCCAAATTGTCCCCAGTGTGTGTCAGGGCAGCAGAACTGGAATTCTAGGGAATGCTAAGTCTGCATTTTGGACAGCACTCAGTGGTGTTGCTGGTTCTGAGAAGTATTTGTTACTCCTGTAATCCTACTGGAACCACAGTGTAGTGTAACAAACTACTGTTATCCAAATCACTGACATTTCTGACATTGGTGATTCCTAAAAAAATGCTTTTAATGCTCAGTAAAGCAGTTTGAAAAGCCTATGTTTATTTACATTGTACAGTTTTGCCTATAAATAAAGCATAAATTATAACTCATCCAACCACCTTTTCCAGCAGACTCTGACATGGTTCTGATCCAGAACCAATTTCTGTCAATGAAAGGACACCCTGGCTTTGGATTAGACCCCACAGCATCCAACACTTCTTAAGTTTGAGTAGGAATATGTCAGAATTTCTTTCTGCAAAACCCTGAACTGGCTTTTACCATTTTTTTTCTTTGTATAAGAGACAGACACATACAGTACAAATGCACTGAGGAGTAGAAAACAAACAGTAAACTGTTTTTGCCCATCTCTTGCCTAGTTCTGCTTTTGTAAAAAGCAAGATTCTTTGCTTGGGAATAACCTGTGGATACACAAATTTCTTTGGATTGCAAGAGGTTATTCTGATTATTTGAGGGAGACAACAATACATGTATTAGAGGGAACAAGGACACAGCAAAACAACAGACATTTAAGCATTCAGAGAGGAGACACTGGTGTGGTAGGGAGCTGGGAGGGGAATTTTGAGGAGAGGAACTGGCTGTGTTTGGGAACTTACCCACTGTGCAGACTTTCCTGAAGTCAGGGCAGCACTCCATGTAGAGGTGACAGTTAAAATCACACTGGCAGTCATGCTCTCTAGAATACCCTGCCCCACATCTCCCTGTACAGCTCGATACATCTAAAATTACACAACACTGGTGTAAGCGTTGCCAAACCACAATGGTCCTTAAGGAAATGCTGAATGGAAAAGGAGNGAATGTGGTTTCTTCACTCACTGCTGCAGCAGCTGAGGGCCTGGTGTGACCCTTCCTGAAGGTGTGGGGAGCAGAAGTTTGCTCTGAGGCAGCCTGAGGACCAGCAGCAGCACATGTTCAGGTTAGAGGGGTCTTCCACTGAGCTAACTTAACCCATTTCTTCTGAAAACTAAGGAATCCTTGAGGATTGGTTTTGTAGTATAACAGGCATCCAAGCTAGCCCCTTAGAGAGTATATCAGCTTTCCTGACTTATTCTCCAATTTGATTTACTGTCTGTGTGGTAATAGTTGTGCATCTGCACACCCATACCTGACAGACCCCCTGGGTGTCTGATTTTCACTTTTGGTAATGCTGTTCCTAATAACCCATCTAATCAGGTTAGCTTGCAAACTGGAGAGTACTGTCATAATAAATACAGATCCCTGAAGCCATTTTTACTGGAAATTTCAAAATCTGCCTACTCCCTACACTATATTTCTTCCCTTGATGTCAGGGAAGAATTTGGTGTCAGCTCCAAGGTCAGAACAGTTGGGATCTAGCCCTGCAACTCCTATGAAGTACACTTTGTTAATTAGAAGATTACTTACTAGCAGACTAACAGAAAAGCCCATCCCACAACGGTTTACTGCCAGACTGCTGGGAAATGCTGGATAATAAGAAATGATGCAGATAACAGGTGGTAAAGCAAGACATCAGGAGATGTCTTGCTTTAACCTGTGAGCATTCCAGCTTGGCAGTGCCTTGCTACCTTCTGCTGCCAAATCAGATATTCACCCTGCAACCCTCCCCTTCTTCTGTGAAATCTCTGCTAACACAACCAGCTAACAGCTTCTTCTGGAAATGAAACATGCAGGACCACAATGGAAGCGTCCCTAAATACAAACAAAGAAGCTGAACAATCAGCAAGCTCAAACAGATAATCAGCTGAAACACTGAGGACCAACAAGGAAATAACATGTAACACAACACGACACCAAAGACAATTTCTAACAGTGCACACTCCACATGTGTGTGTCTGAAGGAAGAGCATGGGATAACAAATACTATGTCTATTACATATACTGTGATTTTCAGCCTGTACTTGTAATTCTTGCTACCACTTTGCTGCAAATAGAAAAGTGGAACCAAGGAATAACTGGAGAGATTAATGGGCTTCAGTTGCTGGGCTATTAATACAGCAGTTGAAAAGGCAAGTTGGACATCTTCCTTTATAGATATGTGCCCAATATATTGAGCCCTTCTTCCTTTATGGAAAGAAAATTAGTCCAGTAGTTATATAGTTAATATATAGTAGTCCAATACTTATAACTTTTAATTTTTTTGTTTCTTTTAAGTTTAAGACTTGTAAGGTATGGAGTTACTTTTAAGAAAATGCTTGAATGGTCCTGGTTGCTGTTGGCAGAAGTCTTGATTTTTGCTGAAACTGATGGGAAGGCATTAGTTATCAAGGGGTTGGTGTAAGGTCACATTTGGTATGGGGTGTGCCCTGAAGGGCTGCTCCAATACATGACATTGTGCCTTCTGCTATCAAGTAGTAATAAATCATTTTCTACCAGCAAGTAATACCCAGTGTTATCCCCCTGAAAATTTGGGAGCCACCAGAGAACTGCAACAGCACAGGATTTGCCAGGTGGCATGTTCTACTTCCCTGTAACTGTGTTACTTTAGTTAGGGAAACGATTATAGAGCTTGGAGTATCATTAGACAAATAATTCTGCAAATTTGCCTCAGTGATGTAATAATGGTGCATTTAATGCGAAAGCAAGGCAGAGACATTCCTTGCCCTGAGCTTGAAATATTTGAAATATTTCTAGCCAACCTTTGTGGATATTCTCATGGTAGATTCTTCCTAAATCAAACTGCACATCACTAGGGCTAAACACGTCAGTATGAGGGCAAGAGGCTCTGTAGATTGTCTACAGAAAAAGTAATAGGTTCATATACATTTTGTATTACATTTATATTTTTATGTTATTCCTCAAAAAAAGAGGACCACGCTACACTAAAATTTATTCATGGAAATATTCAGTGATGAAAAACAGAATCATATTTCCTGTCTGAATAAAGTTCTAGAACTTAGTATTTTTATGAAGATGCATTTGAAATATTCTTTGTGTGTGTCAGGCACACACTCCTAGACAGCCTGCCTTCAGCTTTGTGTGTTACAGTACCTTGAGAAGACACTTCTGGGATCAAGGACAGTGAAAGGACCACCAGGGATAAGCAAAGTATGTTCCATATGATCATAACTTTCAGGTACGACATCATTCCTAAAAAGAAACAATCTCACATCACTATCTGCAATTCACTTAATTCATAGTTTAAAAAATGCAGTGCATATCTTTATATGTAAGACTAGTTCGATAAAAACATAAAATAAATAATAAAACTGTTGAAGGAAAAATTGCTAATTTATAATTATTCCATAAATACCCTCTTGATAATTAGTCAATAAGCCATTAATTCTGTAATAAGACTATAGAAATTCATTATTAACAAGTAATAGAAATAAATTCTTGCAGAATTCTATTACATGAAGACTACAGTCACAGTAATCTTCCTAACATGGGTACACTTCAGCACAACAATCTTTAAAGTTATAATACTTATAAATGAAAATCTGTAATAAAACCAAATACTGACATAACATTAGTTATTCAGCAACATAATTTTATAAACCATAACCTAACATTGAAATATGTCAAATGGAAACATAGACTAAAAGTAAATCTTTCAAAAGGAAAACTTTGGGTTTTCTGTCCCAGTTCCTTGTTTTCCTATTGAAGAAGAGCTCTGGCTAGAGACAGGTGTAGCACTTACCTAGCAGAGAGTGTGTCTGCTCCCAGGGCTGTTCCAGAGTCCTTATATATTGCTTTGGAACTGTGCTGGGGTCAGGTAATTAGGCAGCTTGTTAAACACACCACCAATGACAGCTCATGACAGCAAACTTTCCACAGGGCTTGGAAGAGGGCCCGGATGACTAGACTAACACAACATCTGGAAAATACTCCCATTAAGAAAAACGATTACAGAAAAACTAAATAGGGACTTACTAGTCAAAACACATTTTGATTAGTGAGAGAAATGAACAAATTGTCCTCAATGCAGCTGGAAGGCATTAGAGAGTATTGCAGAGCAATAAAAAATCATTACAGGCAAATGCTGAGTGTATTTTCTTTCCTGTCAAATGGAGCTTAGGTGACAGTAGCCTGAAATTATGCAGTTTTATCTGCTACTGATGGTGTATCTTCTCCAAAAAGTTGTGAGAGCTAATTCATACAGACATAAGTAATTCAGCACTTGCACTGAATATTTTGTACTTTCCCCTGAACTGAATGGAAACGCTGCCAAGTCATTGGCTAGAAATCAAAGAATTGAGTCAAATCTCAAAGTTATTGAACATATGATATGTAAGGCATCAAAAATGAATGAAAGAGCCCTTAATTGTTTTAATGGTCTTTGTGCTCATTGGTTCCAGATTCAGGATAGTGGAAATGGTCATTTGTAACTCTCAGAGCCAAAGGAGGTTTTAATGGAAACTTTTATAGCCCTGACTCTTGGGGTTTGGGAGGGATTTTTCATTCAGAAATTATCCTAAAGGCCAGGGAACTTTAATACTTCTCCTTTATGGTATTACTTGAGTCCCAAAGTAGTTCTGTTAACCCAAAAAAATAAATACAGTATAGTATACATTGATCCCAGTTGAGAAAAGGACTTCAAATGAGAATGAGTCTCTTAAGGAAAATAATGCAGAACAGGAGTGAGTTTAAACATGTGTTTAAGTGTTTCCCTCACTTGGCTCATTGACTGTACAGCTTTAGTATTTTTATGCTAGAATTTCTAATTTCTGTATTATCACAACAGAGAAATTTTCATTCAGTCTTTCTGCAATGTGTGCAGATGGAATAACTATTTACTTCAATTAAATGGAGTAACTATTAGTCTATTTTATGGAAAGGGGGAGACTGAGTTTTTATGGAGTTTATTCAAGGTCATACAAAAAGAAATGTATATTACATGTCTTAAAATAAGAGTTTCAGGGCTGCCTTTAGTGGACTATAAGCTTGATAAAGAAGCCCTGGCTTGGGTAGAATGGTGCCTGTCTATGATTACTTGAAACCTAGAAAGAAGTACTTTTTAGAGTAGCCAAATAAGATCAACACACAATGTGAGGTTTCCTAGAAAAGTACTGAGATCCTTATAACTTAATTAATTTATAATTTGATGAAGCAAATCATTTAGAGACCATATTAATGAGTGTATCCTTACTTTGAGATCCATGACATGGAGGAGGTTTGTTGTCTTTTCCATCAATTCACAGCTGGTGCAGCTGTGAGTCCCAGCTAATACTGGCTGGCTCCCTGAGGTGAATATATGCATGTATGTATGTGTGTGTATATATATATGACTCAACAAAAAGGAACAGAAGACCAAAATTATTGTAATTTTTCTGTTAACATGCTGGGGCTCAACTGAGTCTTACAATTAGGTACAATACACACTTGAAATGTGGGTAGTTGTGACTGGCTGCTACATTGTGTTAAGGATGTTCCTTTTGGTAGGATTGTATTGTTTCATTTCTCTTCTGAATTGGAGTTTTGGGTTGTTAGAGGTCACATGGGGCTGCAAAGCTTGAGTGCAAAGAGTTTCTTAAGTGGATCAACAAGCTGTGAGGAGCACTTTAGACATCTTTAAGTTGTAGTGTCACTGTGGCATTGAGATGGCTGGTCAGACAACACTCAGGTGGGGGCTGAGCCTGACCAGCTTCTGTTGGTCTTCCCTTTGTTTATAGGTATGGATTTTGAAATCCTGCTTTATATTATCATTACGGATTCTCGTAGGTGGCAAGAAAAGCACTCAGGACACACATGCTGGGCAGAGTGTGCTCCTGCTGCTGTGCCCGGGTTGGAGTGCCAGGGAGAAGGGCCTGGAGAGGAGCAGGGAGCTGCATGGGCCAAGGAGGGAGAGCTCCATCCCAAACACAGATATAACATAGGGAAAGTACAAAATGTTCCATTTCCTTCTTTTGATTTCAGTTGCCTTTAGGGAAACAAGACTCATTACATTCCTGATGAGTAAATAAGATACATGGCTTCACCAGCATTTTAATTTGTCTTTAAGCAGCACATGGGACCTAATATTGTGCTTAGTCACTCCAATCAGAAAGAGAGAACCTTATTTTTTAATCTGATTTTTATTCCTTCACTTAGATATCAACTGGCCAGTCATTTAATTTGGCAAGGTCTTCAGGCTACGTAAACCCTTCATCAAACCTTGGCATGTATGTCCAAAATATTATCTGTACTTCCAAATTCCCTAGTAGATTGCATAAAAAAAAAGAGGTTAAAAAAAAAAAAAGGCTTTCCTTACAAGCCCTGCTTTGCTTATGTACTGCAGTGATCCCAATTACAGCATAATTGCTGTTGTTTTTTATTTCTGGGTGAACAGATTCCTTACACTGATGCCTGTGACCTGGCAGTGCCTTTTGAGGCCTTGGCTTTTCCACAAGTTCATCAGTCAGTCACATTTATGATAGTGGTTTGGGGATGTGATCATGTCCACTGGGATCACATGGAAAATATAAGTCAGTGAAATCCCAGAAAACAGTTGTTGGGATGATCTGGGCCTGGTCTGACAGAAGCCTTACTGCTTTTTCAGATCCATTATTGATCCCCTTTGTAAACCCATCAGGATCCTCAAAATATCCTGTGATTTTTCAGATGAACAGTAAGTTACCTTGGGTGCTGAGTCCCTGTGAGGACTCGGGAAGAGCTGCTGGGGAATCCCAGCAGAAGTGACATAGACAAACTGAGCTGAGCTAGGGGAAAGGATATTTGGAGTAGTGTTGGGCTGTTAAATATTCACTGATTAGTGAAACCTTACTTCAGATAAAAGGAATCATGGAATGTAATTGCAAGTTAAATGAGAATGCTGGAGGTCTGACTAAAGTTACCAAGAAAACTTACCAAGAATCACAGAAAACTTTTGGTCTTGCAGGAAGGACTGACAGACTTTCAGGGTTAGGGTCTTGGAGGGGCAAGGAAGAGAATGGTGTAGAGGAGGTAAAATCTTCCTGTGGTAAACTCATGGGATTACAATTCTGGGATAACTGATCATTGATCAAAGGTGCTTCCTTGTCTTGCCTTCTACAGTCTGTCACTTTCTTCCATGCACAACTGGCTACCTTTCACTGGCATTTTATCTGATTGTGGGGGGGGAAATAAGAGTTACTTTGAAAGAGCACCTCTGACTTTCAAACAAAGGAATATTAACACCCTAGCTTTGCATGGTTTATAAGTAGCAGCAGTACTGCAATGAATTCTGCTGCACAAAGGCTCAAAATTCTCACATACATCATCCAGCTGATGTAAATATAGATTTATTGTATTTCCAAATCTGAAAAAGGTGAGAATTTTTTTTTTTAAAGTAAGAAGTGGAGAGGAAAATGGGACTTAGATATTACATTTCTTCTCACAGAAATCTCAGGTGAGCCCAAAATGAAAGGTAGAAGACGGCTAGAATCTGTAGGTTTGTGTTATTTTTATAGTACTACCAACATCAGTAGCAGAAAACTTTTTATTCCAGAAAATCCTTTAAACTCAGTATAACTGCAGACATTATGGAACATCTTGAAGAGCAGAAGGAGGAGAAGCAGATTTACTGGCAGGCTGCATCTGTGGATGTAATGGACTTCTCTGGAGCCTTGGCCATAAGAACATCACTTTATAGCTCTCATAATATTTCTCAGTGGGTCCTCACAAGTTTCTCTAAAATAATTTTAAAGGTTTTTATCCCAAAGCTAGGGCATGGATTTATCTGAGCTAGACTGGAATCTCATTTTATGTGGAATCTGTGCTCTGATTCATACAACAGGACAGACTTCGTGGCAGAGAATTACTGGGAAAGATCTTTTGGGGAATGTCTGGCAGAAGAGGACCTTATTAAATAAGAAATTATCAACTTCTCTTTCTTTTCCCCTACAGGAATTATTCCTCTCTGAACCTGGGCCTAGTGAAATGGTTATTGATTTGAATACAGCTAGTTGATAGAAGTGAGTACTGTTTCATAAAAAAGTCTCACAAAATGAAATATATTTCTTATTGTTTGTTCTTTTTTATTCGTATAGTGTATGGACTAATTCTACTGAATCATAGCTGCAAGAAAACAAGAAATTTAACTGTAGGAAGAAAAAAAGTCAACCACCATTTGATTAACATGAGGAATGGCCCAGGATAAGAAGAATGAAGAAAATTAACATGAGAAAGGTAAATCTAGGAGAGCAAGAAGTTATATATATGTCTGTAATGTAGGAAATTGTGTTTAGCAGTTAAATCAGAATTCTCAGTTCAACAGTTGGAGCTGTATTAGCAGTGGCTCCTGGAAATCTTGGGAATGAAAGATGCATACAATTCTTTCAGTTTAGTTATGTCATTACCCCGTCAGGACACATAGTAGAGGCTCCCAGAAAAAGTCACCATTTCTCATATGGCAGAAAAATAACACCCTCAGTTTGGCAAAAGAGCAGTGAAAAGGTGTCAGACGGGGTTTTTCAGACTTGGTATGAAGTAATTTTCTTGTAACATGAAGAATCATCTTTCTTAGACATCACACTCAGGCTACTATAAATAATTCTTTTAACACATTTTCAAGCTTTCTCTTCTTATGTACTTATGCAGAAATAATGTGTTTGAATGTGTATATGAAAGGGGGGAAGTCCTCCTGGATCAGCATAATTGTACAGAAGAGTGATGAGTAGATTTTAATGTATATGGCTCTGAGAAGTTTTGATTTTTTTCTTTTTTGAAACTTTCTGCTGTTGCTTGACTTCTAGAATAGTATTTTCTGATGTACATTCAACAGGAAGCTCTCAAAGGTCAAATAACAAGCTCCTGTACAAACAATTCTCCTGGCACATTTGAATACTGTATATTAATAGTAGTGGAGAAAGCTTTGGTTAGAGCTGCTAGAGGCTTGTGGAACCTGCTTTCTTTCTTATTGCAAACATTGTTTTACAGGAATCTGAATTGTTTCTGTGAAATGTTCAGTACTTCTGTCTATTCGGATTCTGTTGTTTAAAGGACACCTACAAGTGAACAAGGGTGGCCTGGGTATTTGGCAGAGTGAATTGTCTCAGCATGATAAATCCCCTTTTTTTGGCAGAGGTAAAGGTATTTAAAACACGAGAAAATACTCATTTCCCCTTCAGTTTCAATGACCTTTGAAATTGTTGTATTCTCTTTTAAATGCTTTCAGCATGAACTCTGCCTCTAAAAAATCAGTTTTCTTCTCAGACCTCCTGCAAGAGTTGAATAAGCACAGCATGACTGCAGCAGCTCCAAGCAGGGCACTGCAGCATAGCAGCTCTGAGTTTGTACTTCAAATATAACAGGACTTTTCTGTCTACAAATGAAAAGATGGCAAAGATGTAAATTATTCAGCAAGGCTATGTTATATCAGAGGTTGTGCAGTGCTGATCTGAAGCAGGAATGATCTGCTGCAAAGGCAAAGCTTTTGACCTTAACTGATGAGGGAAAACAAAGTTTAAAAACCCCCAAGCTATAGTTGTTATCCAGATATCTTTCTGATATATCAGGAAATTTCTAGGCATTGGCTTCTGTTTGCCTATTATTAAGTCTGGGGTTAGAGTTGAGTATTAGGTTTTAGAAATCTAAAACTGAAAGCCCATGTTGGAACCTGTTTCTCAAGGGCACCAGCATGGATGGTAGGAGCAGGGAGTTCTGTACCTCTCCTGAACAGTTCTCCTTCACAGCATGGCCTGCCAGCACTCACAGCTACTGGGGCTGGGGTTGAGAATTAGTCCCCATATCCTTCCTGAGGGGTGACTATGTTGAAGGTTGGAGTCAAGGTCAAGCTTTGGAAAGATGAGCCTCTGTGGATTTTAACAGCCCAAGGAGTTAAAAGAGTGCTGGCAGCTTTTCTGTTTAAATGATTCATCCCCCTTCTAGACTTCAAATTAATTTTATGGTTTGAATTAAAGTTAGATTATAAGTCAGTGATTCAACTTTGTGGTGTTCAGTATTAGGGAGGTGCCTGGCATGGCCCTGCTGCTCTCATTTACTGTAGGGATTGATCAATACACTGATATTACTAAGCACTTATTTGGGCTCACAGTCAGGGCTTCTGGTGTTGGAGCTCTGGCACTAGGAGGTTAAAAAGAGGGCTGAGGGCTGACAAAGCTCTTACCTTCTGCATTATCACAGGAATTGATCTCCACAGTAAAACTCAGTTTGGCGTCTTCATAATATTAAAATTTATGACTAACATTCAAAATACACTCAGTAATAGCATTTCAGTGTTTTTCATTAAAGTTCAATTTATGTATTTCAGTTTCAGTTTAAATTTTCAGAGATTTGTGTGTTTCAGTTGCTTGGCATGTTACTGTAGTGATTGGCCTTGTTGTTGAAGTTAGCCTAAGGATTTAGGTTGGAGTCAATATTTAGGCTTTTACAGCCCCAAAAATGTCAGCAGACATGATCCACAGCCATGTATTTTACTTTTATAGAGGGAGTCATCTCTGCCTGAAAGGGAGATTGGATTTAACAATTCAGCACATCAATATATACATTATCTGGGGATTATAGAGGTAGGATTAGAGTTAGGAGAAATCTAATCTGGTACTTAAGATAAGGGTTGGATTTCAAATTAGGATCATGAAATTTGGAACCCTCTGTGGTATAGGTTTTTGGCCATTGACATGTCTAGGTTTTAATTGGGGATTGCCTTTGTGTTTAGAGTCTGAAGTCTGAGAACTGGTTTTCTGGTGTACTTTACAGAGCTGTAATTTGTACTGATGTCAACCTTTGGCTGTAAATATGTGATATTTAAATATTTAATAATATTTTTTACTGATAGGTGGGTATGTTATAGTCTGGTTAAACATTTAGGAAACTACAGTGTCAGAAACCCATTTTATTGATTGCTGTTATTGGTGTTACTTATCCTACCAGGGCTTAGACTAAACCCATCACAAACTGCAGCCTTAATAACAGCCAGGGAGCAAGCCCTTGTAATGTTCCCAGAAAGAGAAAACAGAAGCATCTCTCTATCCCAGCTCAATTACCTCCATATAGAATATATGACCATGATGCATGTCTAGGAGAAGGATGTGGGCTATCAACTGCTCTGCTCTGGGACGTGTTTAATCACCAGTCAGCAACAGGAAAAGACACCTTTCTCTACCCCAAGGCACAACATGGGAGTGCAGGTGCATCTGACAGGCTTTTGTACCTTGATTGGCATCACTGTCAAGGGAAAAGGAACACCCAAGTCTGGCAACTGTTTCCTGTATTTTCTGTAACTGACACCTGAGAATGAGTCAGTGTCACCAAACACGGTCTGCTCTGTTTCTGTCACCGTGTTCTCTGTGCTGATGGCTCTTTAACTCAACTTTTTGAAGGACTTTGAGCTGTAATGAGGACTGCAAGGAAAAGAAAATCTCTCCAGTAGAGAATCGAGCAGTTTGCATCACTCTCTGATGGGCTGACAGTTTTATAGAGAATACCTGCCTGCAAGAAAAGCCTAGTTTGAAGAAAGACTATTTCCCTTGCTTGTCTGGACTATGAAGATTCCCTTTCTAGCATAGACAGTGGGAAGGTAGCTTTTTCCCCCCCACCCCCTCTTATCCCAGAAGATTAGAACAGATTAGGCTTTGGATGTTATATTCTGATGTGAGGAGGAAGTAGCATTTGTAAAGGACATGCTGGGTGTTTAAGGGAAGTAGCAGGTAGGGAAAAGGGAAAAGCTTACAAGCTTTTCTTCTTCCAAAGGAAAAGGAAGGTGCTTTGCAGACCAAACAAGAAAAAGTCCTTTCTCCCTGCACCTAAAAAATCTTGTTTCAGTACATTGTCAGAGATGTATCTGGAGGATGGGACTTCTTACAGGCAGCCTTCTTTTATTCACTTCAGAATGAGTCATATGTTTTTGTGACTGAAGCAGTTGGTTTGAAGATGAAAATCATAAATAATGTACCACCCTTAAGACAATTCTATTCCTGAAAGATTGAGCTCAGGGTATTGGCAACATCCTTTGCTCAAAGTTAGTTTTCAGAAAATAAGAGAAAATCCTAGGGATGCTGGTAAAGAATATGGGTTGACACAAGCATATTCTTACAAGAAAACATAATTTATCCTGTGTTTATAGGTGCTGTGCCTGAGAAACAAATATCATAAAGGCTCAGACTGGAAAGAAAAAAATTTGCATAACTATGATAATATACAATAACTGCTACTTAAAAGCATGGCCTTCCAGAAATCCTGTCAGTAACAAAATGACATTGCTAATTACTTCCTTTTCTGCTGAGGAGTGAAAACCTTGAGCATGGGGTGGAGGTGCATGTGCCAAAATACTGACAATGCACATTAGAGTCCCTGCTCTGCCTGTAAATGATTCAGCTGGATTCTTGCTGCTGTTCAATGCAGGAAATGACAAAATAGCAGGATGGAGAGACACAACTTATGGGAAAGCTCAGTGTAACAGCATGCCAAAGCCAATCCCATAGGAGCTTGGTGACTACACTGTGCTGTGAAATAGCAGTGAAAATGAACTCTCAGATGAATGTGGGGGCCACGTGAGGAGGAACAGCCCAAAGAAAGATTCCACAATGGTCCTTTCCTGGTACCTGATCATGGATTCTTGGTTGTCCTGACCACACTGAAAGGAAAAGGAGCTGGAAAGGGAAGCATCTTGCTCAGCCCTTCATGCCAAGATCAGTGAAAATTCTTGATGTTTTAATTAATTTAATTTAATTTTTTCTCCTTAATTCTTCAAGAATACAGCATGCATTTCAACTGAGGATATGCTCCAATCTCACCAGTGTGTTCAAGAGAACAGAAAGTCCTTCTAAGTGTTTAGTGTAACTCTTAGATTAAAGTAATTTGTTGTAAATGTGATATGGACACCATATTTCCAAAGTGATCCTTAGAATCCATAAAGTGGACACCTACTAGAGGATGAATTGCTAGAAAAGGTTTAAGGATGGAGAAGATAAAGCAGTGGGACTGCAGGCTGTCTGTCAAATTCTAGAAAATTAATTTCAGAATGCCTAAAAAGATGCAACTTTTATTTGCAGAAAAAGAGTTCCTGTGAAGACACTGTATCTTAGTTAACATGTTCTTGTGTGAAAGTATGAGATGAGTTTAAACTAGAAAGATCTAAATTATAAAGAGAGATAAGGTGCTTCTCCTTGTGTTTGACTTTTTTAGTTGGGTTAATGTGCTGCATAGTCTCATCTGTTTCTATGAAAATTTTTCAGCTCCATTAAGCCTATAGAAAGATAAATTTGTGACTGGCTTGAGTAAAATTATTTTTATAAGCAAAGTGTTTCAGATACCAGACATAAGTATTTTAATTCCAAATCCATTTCAGGCTTACTTTTAATGCATTACAGAGATTTTTATATACAAATACTAGAGCTGAGAGCATAGGCTAGGTTAAAGGGGTTTACTTCTGAAATAGAACACAGATAATATAGGATATTTTTCTAAGCTTATATCAAGCTCTGATGAAGCTTAAATATTAATTGTGCCTATTTTGCCCAGAGTGAAGACCAAACAGGAAAACTCAATTATTTGCCAAACTTTATAAATGTGACTATAAATATTTCCTTTAGGACCTTGCAACAAGTAGTTACTTGAATGATCCTAAGAATGATCCTTAGAAAGGATAATTTAACTAGGATAATTTCCTAAATTAGTTATGCATGTAAAATATATACATAAAATAATGGATGTTATTGGAATGTATTCCAGCCTATTACCTCTAACTGAAAAGCCACAAAACAGACAAGCTTTTTTTTTCCCATCTGTGTATAATAAATTTTAAACATTAGGATCCTTTCAAATTCCCAGGAGTTTCACACTGGTTTTGGAATACGTACAAATCCTGAATATTGTCTTGAGGCTTTACTGAGATGTGGTGTTTCTTTGCATATTCCTGATGTGGAAAACAAGAAGGACAGACTGGCCCTGTTATTGGACCATCCTGGTTTGTAGGTGGTGTCCATATGGGATGGGCCCTTTTGTTTCACCTCAGGTTTACTGAAATACAGGTGACTAGAGGGTGCACTGTGCCCTGGATGGCCTTGTGTTTTAACCAGCTGCATTATTAGATCCAGTGAGAAATGAGGCCAGTTCAGGTGAATTTTAAATATGGCATTAACGAGAACTTAGCAGGAGGCAAGCTGAACCTGGGCAGTGAAGGTCAAGGAGATGCTGGGAGGCGTAAGCAGAGACTGAGAGGCTCTGTGGGCTCAATGAGTCCCTCAGTGTTGGTGGAGATGATGTGCTGGTTTGTTTGGCCAGCAGGACGTTGATGGGAATGGGCTGGGCTGCAGACACAGGACGTGAGAGCAGCAGGAGGATTTGGCGTCAGCGAGCAGCTACCAGGCCGTGGGCAGCAGGCACTGCCTGGAATACTCACTCATGGAGGGGTCGGGAATAGCCTTCCCTGCCAGCAGATAGGCTAAAGTGTTTTTGTCTTTGGGAATCCTAGGGGATGGGGGAGATGTCTGTGGAATTTGCAAGGATTGCAGAAGTTTGGCACCATTTTCGGCTTGATGTTATGTTCATAACATTCTGTTCCAGGCTCTGGCTGGGGCTGATGACTGTGTTACCTCATGGCAACGCCCTGGTGCTCTGCTCCTGAGGGCTCGGGTTACTCAGTGAACTTCACTGTGTGGCCAGATAAAACTGCCCCTTTATTATGACACGCTGTTCAAACTCTTCTGGTGACATTTAGACCAGCGCAGCTCAGAAATTCAGGGGCCTGGATTCAGTGAAAGCAAACCATGGGGCTTGGTTAATATTTTTTGACTGATATGGGATACTGTGAGCAGCTTTGGCTGCCTGAGCACGAGGTACTGAAAGTAAGACAAATGAGAAGAGGCTGCAATAATAAATAAAGTAATGGAAAGATGCAAGAGGAAAGCACAGAGGAGTTTAGTTTGTTAATTCTAGCAAAGAAGGGCTTTGATTTCTGTGCATAAATACCTCCAGGCAATAAGGATCTGGGAGACCAAGAGGAAGAGGATTATTTGAACCTTTAGTTTAATAAAACCTTTAGCAACATCAGCAGAAGTCAAATCATTTTAAGCACTTTGTAAGATTGCAGGAAATTAGAACAAGGTTCTTAAGCATTATATCACTGAGACTTGGGAACAGCCTGCTGGCAAAATGAGTTTTAAGATGGAGTTGGATGCATTTTTGAACAAGGTGGGAGAAGGATCGTGGTGGCAGGAGTTCCTTCCCAATTCCCCTCCCTGCCTGGCTGCCCTCTGTCTGCATTGCTGTAAGAGCACAGGGAAGCTGGGGCTGTAGCAGGAACCTGAGGTGGTTTTGGAAGGCTCTTGCTGTAGGACAGTAGAGCAGGGACAGTTCCTTTGGAGACATTACTTCACTGTAAACGGATCTGATGTATTTCCATTTACTAAGTCGTCTATCACAGCCGCCTGTCGGAGTCTTCTTTGGACTGGTAAAACCTTGCCATTTCATAATTAATGGAGAGGCAACAACACTCATTTCTCAGCTTCCTGCTGCTGCAGAGCAAGTATATTGAGCCAATGGCCCCAATATTTTACTTCAGCCCCTCCTCGGTTAGGGTAATTTCTGCTTTCTCAGTGGCCTGGGGTGAGAGGGGAGAATGCCTCAGTCGCCCTTCTGAAATTTGTCCTTCCATGTCTGTGAGCTCTGTCGTTCAATTATTGGTTTCTCTTGCTAACTGTGAAATTTAAGCAAATTTTGATGAGAATAAGAGTCAGAAAAATCACTCCAATAGTTGTAAAAGAGAAGGTGTGTAGCATCTGCAGGTTTCTGTGTATAGAATTGTGAAAAATATCCATTCCTGCTGCTCAACAGTTTCCCAACCAGTGGTTTGGGTGTTTTTAGTTTCAGAAGCAATGTTTCAGTAGATAATTGTAGTTGCTGTTAGAGCATTTTGATCACAGTACTAGTTTGCCTTTTAACCCAGTTTTGAAACCAAAGCTAAAATTTAAACTTGTATCTCAGTTACAAAGATCATCTCTCTGAAACACTGCTTTAGGTTAATACAAGAAAATTTAAAAACAGCTTGCCTAGTTTGTAGCAAAATCACATCATTAGAGAAGAGTGAGAAAGCGTAGATATTTGCCATTAGTTCCTCCTTAAAACTTATGTCCTACTGACAGGAAACATTGGTATTGGCCTAATGATAAAAAAGATTATGATGATGTTCTTTTGAAGTCCATTCCAGCTTTGCATTTGTTAATGAAAGCAGTTTAATTCAAAAGCATCACCCTTAATTGTCTCAGTTAATCTATGAACACTCCCTTGAACAATTAAGTCGTCCATAGAACATGATAATCTGTAGGTTTTGCTCCATTATTCTCTTTCCTTTTTTTTTTCTCCATGTGAACATCATGCATGCTCCCCTTCTGGGACCTTTGGGTCCTGCCAGGACAGTAGTTTGCTTGTGATTCATACATGAACTTCAGAAAATATGGACACTTGGTGATGATTTCAGGGATATGATGTTACTCCCATCCTTTTAGCTTTTTACATTTTTATCATCACTTTATCTGGCATAATATTAAAGAGCATTGCAAATAACATTTATTTGGAGTGATTACTCTTGCACAAGACTGTCTGGCATATTGCAGGCATTTCCAGATGTTCTGATTTACAAGTACTGTTGCTCATCTCATTAAAGTAAATGTATTTAATGGAAGACTAGAACAGCTTAAAAATAAACAATCACTGCATAATAGGTAAATGCAAACAAATATTATCTTTGCTTACAAAATCTGTCTGTGGAAAACTGGAGTAGAAAATGAATGGATTCCCTGACAGTTCTGCTACAGACACAGAAATTATAACTCTCAAAATATTTGATTTTTTGTTGTGGTTGTTGTTAAAATAGTTGTTGTTAAAACACAACAGATTTAATCTAAAATCTCAGTCTTCTGAGAACATCTATCAATAGAAGAGATCTTTGTAACCTGTGACCATTCAGGCAATAAGCAATGGTTACATGTCAGTCTCTGTCAAAGGGGATCTACAGCTCACTTGGAACACGGGGACATAGGATATAATACTCCAGGTGAAATTTTATAATAACTAATAAAAAATAAGAATGCATAGCATGTAGGCAGTGCTTTGTTCAGGTATCTCTAGGGGGAGTTTTTTCCATCTCTGTGTGAGAACATGAACTCTCATTTTATTGATCAGTTTTACTAAGCTAATTAATATAACATTATTTCTGCCAACAGTCTTACAAAGACAACAAGTACATATTCCTTTTGTGCTGGAGACAATACTGAAAAATATAGAATTTCATCCCCTAAGCACAAACCTGTAACTGCAGGCTTTGCTTGCTAAGTAGCAGAGTTTTTTGATGCTCTGTGTTCTGATATCTTAAGAAAAATCAAAATAATTAAATCCCAATTATATTTACAAAAAATACCTGTCCACTGTTTCAGCAAATATGAACTTAAATTCTGGTTTCTGTTTTGAAGTTGTCCCAGTGTGCTGTGGACTTGAGGGTGCATGATAAGTGCTCACGTACTCCAAGTAGCTGCTCAGGATGTTGTCAGGAACTGGTGACAGCTCCCGCTTGAACTAAATCCATACATCCATGGTGTAAAGTAAACATGGCCTGGTGTTTGTGACTCCTGGGGGTTTGGTGCTGCTGAGTCCCTCATGTTCATGGATGTCTCTGACCTAGGGATTTTTCATCTCTGTGACCAACACCTGATATGCATGGCAAGTCTCACTGGGCCACCTGCAGTTCAGGATTTCTGTTGCCAGTGCATCCTTCCTTTGGCACCACTACTGTCACTGTCCCCTCCCCTGGAGCAACAAGGGCCCCTTCAGTCAGTCCTGCCAGCTGAAACTCTCTGGTTTTGGTAGCAGTGTTCATGTGTTCGAGAATACTTCTCCATCACGGGTTTTGGTGTGGTACCAAGGCATTCCTTTTAAGATAATGTGTAAGATTGTGAACCAGAGGAACCTCCTGTTCTTCCCCCAGGAGCACATTGTGGGACAGGTCCTAAAATCAAAGCACACACACCTTTGTCCGTAATGGAATGGAGTTTATCTGGACAGAGTCTGTAAAACTGGGAAAAACAGCTCAGTAACCAACCCTCTCGTAAGGGAAATCATTATGAAAGTGCTATTTACCAACATGATGTTATACTGGAAGGTGCTTAATAGCTTCCAAAACTAATTTCTTAGGTAACTTGTACAGAAAATGGCATTGGACTCCTTTCCTGTGGTTATACATTTCACTATCTTTGTTGTATTTATCTCTGATGACACCCCAGCAGAGGAGTACTCTGGAGAAAGAGTTGAAAGAGCAAAATGAAGTCGTTCTGTGCAAGGAGCAAACTCTTGCCAAATGAAAAAAGGCCAATTTGAGAGGAAGAGCAAACAGATCTGGAAATGTAGCAAGGCTGATTCCTGGCAGTAAAGACAGGCTGAAGAGGAAAGGAAAGGAGTAGCTGCTTGTGTTTGTAGCCTAAGATCAAGATCATTGTAGCAGTACTCAGAGTTATTGTGAGTGGGAGGGAAAGGAATTGCTGTAGTCAGAGGAAAGGTTATTGCTGTCATCGAGAGGTGGCTGAGAAGTTGATGCTCAGGTACATAAAGCTCAGACTTTGACTTCAGGGTAATTGGGACCAAATATCTAATTTGAAGATGTTGTCTGGATGTGTATGTGAGTATCAGAAGCATTTGTTGAAAGACACAAATGATGACAGAAAAGTGGGAGAGTTTGAGGTTTGCCAAATGGAAGAAACTTCCATCGTGTTTTTCTCAGCTCAGCTTTAGGGGGTCACAGGACTTTGTCAAAATATTGCAAAAACTTGTGGAAATGGGCAATTTACTCATGCTACTCTAAATCATGAAAATATCTCAGACTTTAGCATGACTGGTTTAAATTCCAGTTTCAGTTCTCTATTTTCTATTGATTCCTATTTGGTTTTCTATTTTCTATTAATTCCTTTCTAGCACACAAGGTGGGAGCAAAACCAGTGCTGTGTGATTTATTTGGATAACCAGCAGGGCTTTGTAAATAAACAGGGGCTAATCTGGCAGTGCTGAACTTCACTGCTGAACCTGCTGAAGCACAAAAAAAAAAACAAAAACAAAAACAAAAACAAAAACAAAAACNAAAAAAAACCACAAAAAAAACCCAAAACCAGCTTTACTTCTGCAAAAAGCTGATTCTCAGCTAAGTTCAGCCTGTTTCTATTAGCTGCTCTGCTGGTGTGTTTTTACATGCTGTGGTAATTCATTCTGCAGTGGGCCCTTCTGTCCTGTTTATCAATTTCAGATCTTTATCAGGACCATTTGGGTTACATCAGGTCTAAGCAAAACCTAGCTTTTGGTATTACTTGTAGCATCTGCTGAGGACTTTTCTGTGATTAAGATAGATTTTGATTAGCTGAGGTACCCAGTTCGAAGGCAGTTGGAGTTTTTTTAGCAAGGTTGTGACTGGCTTTCATTAGATGTGGCTTTTTGGTAATTGCTGATGGCTCTTTGCTCGTCTCTAGTAAAGCTACTACAGGTGGTAAAAACACCATGATATTACCTTGCTGTGCATTTGGGCTAGTGAATACAAACCACTTCTGTCTTAGAGCCTCATCTATTAAAGGACAACATTGTTTATGCATCCAAAAATTTTTCAAAACATGAGCTGTGAAACGTTGGCGGTAATATTTTGGCACAGGCTTTGCAGGGTTACACCCAACTTGAGGTTCTCTATCAGTCTCTGCATCACTGAGAGCATTGCAGAGTAACCAGTAAGAAAACCACCAAAATATCCTTTCCAACAAGGCCACAGCAGCTGAGAAAAGCAGCCTGGCCTGAAGGATTGGTAAATAGTGAATACTGGTGAGGTAATTCTGCTTGCAGACAGATGAGGAAGGATGAGACAGATGAGGAAGGATGAATAAATTTGATGCAATCAGAGTTATTTACAAGGTTTATATTTAAAGTCCAGTTCTTCTAAGTAGAAGAGAAATTGAAGTGATGGTTTTGCTGCAGATTTTTTCAGCCCATCTCTTTCCCATAAGCTCTTGAGCATGGGAGTTGCTAGGACGTCTCAGCAGAAACTGTCTGGTTCTGGTAAAGGAAGCTTTGTCCTCCCCTGCTTATCACTGGGGCTTCTGTAGTCCTTTCAGTGTTTTAATGTTGTTTTCTCATGTTATTTTTGCTTCTTCCATTTCAGTCAGTCATGCAGTGGCAGCAGAGAATCTGCATTTTCCTCTCTGGACATGGGGAACTCTTGTTCCTTTGCCTGCTTTATGTGAGAAGCTGGCATGCTCCAGTTGTTCCTGTTGTATTTGGGAGCTCATTCTTCTCCCAGATCTGCAAATCTCATTTTTTACATCTACAGCAGCAGATTCCGGAGACAATGCAGCTAAAATCCTGTGAAGAAACCTTGATGCTGTTTGGAAGTGAGCTTTTTTATGTGCCACTGTGTTTATCAGGGACAGTGGTAATAGGGAATACAGGGAATCCCATATCCATCAGGGAATGGGTAATGAGGATTCTTTACTTCAGGGATGCTGGTGGGCATTGCCTCTGAAGCTGGTGACACCAAGTTAGATACATTCATTTTCTGAAGCTTTTACATACAACTTTGTGTTTGCCAGTGGTTCTGCAACAGTTTTGCATAGTAAGAGTTTGGCCTTGTTGTGAATTATGGGCTGTGCAGTGTAGATCTTGATACCTCTCAGGTGTTCTCTATGAGTGCAGTCCTTGAGATGCTTCTTGTGATCAAGCAGGAGGGCAGGACTTGATTTGTGTGACTGCTGTGCAGGAAGCCGTTCAAAGGTGTGGAGGGGAGCTTGTCTCAGTCCTTAGCAATGAGAAGTTATTAATAAGGAAGGCAGCTGCATCTCACTGCATTGCAAGACTACCTAAGCTATCCAGAGCCACAGGAGATGTGCAGTGCTTACATACAGTGAAAAATAAGATTCTCTTCTCCTTGCACAGCATTACTTCAGAGCACTTCTTGACCTTTACTCTGTATTCTGAACAGCCCCTTGGCTTGGTGATGTTTGTGATGCCCCCATTATTTAGCTATTCATAAATTATAATTTGAATCTATGTTAGTGCTGAAGAGCACCTTTTTATCCATATGCCTTTAGCTGTAAGCAAGATTCCTTTGCTTTGCTTTCTAACACTAAAGTTGTCAAAGCAGAATAATCCGGCACTGAAAATGTGAACATTGAACCCAATGATCTGAGAAGTGATTGGAGTTGTGTGTCCAGGCATGCAAATGTGTTTATAAAAATCTGCAGCCAGCTGGGCATCACATTTAACCTTATTCTGAGGGCCTGGCTGGATGCACTGCTTGGATGTTGAGATGATTAGTGCAGTGCTGCTGCAGGTGTGATGCCCAAGGCCCCGTTTAGCTCTGGCCATCAGCTGGCACTCCCTGGTGTTTCCTTGCTGTCCCAGCTCACACCCAGAGGCCTGTGCCTCTCAGTCTGCCCAGGGTTACAAGGGACAAATGAAGTCATTCACTAAGAGTTCTTGTAGTCCCTGTGGAGCAGCAGCTCTGCATGAATGGGGAACTTCTGCTTGTGCAAGAGCTGAAAATGTCTCTGATTTCCCCTCAAGAAACTGAGCTGCACTTACGCCATTCAGACTCTCCATCATTAATGGAAGTTGGCACAGAAGGTTATGTTTCCAGATTTCATTGTGGTGCTGAGTGATGGCAATAAGATCCATTTGGTTTTGGGATGAATCAAAGCTCTCCGCTGGAGCAGAGGCTGGAGCCCACAAGGCCAGAGGAGCCTTATCTGCCTGCAGGATTCTCCACAGAAACAAAGCACAGCACTGCCCAGCAGCCCTCGCCCATCCGTGCTTTTGTACATCCCATATCCTGACTGAGGTGACTGGAAACGTGCCAGGTGCCTCCTCTGCACCCCGGCCAGGGGGATCCCACAGCCAGTGCTGTGTCCTGCTCCCACCCATGTGCGACGGCGGGGCGGGCGCTGGGATTCCAGCCTCGTAAAATAATCCATGGATTTCAGCTGCTGCACCGTGCCAAGTTTTTATTGGCAGGAGCCTGGGATTTGAGCTGCCAGAACCAGAAACGCCTCTGAAATCAAAGGGCACCAGAACTCCCCCCTGGACCCCGGGAGCAGTGTCCTGCCTGTAAGTGCCCCGCCGATGTGGGCAATGACGGCTGCATTACTCAGCATCCGGCCTGGTTTTGCACCCACTGTCTGGATCTGACTTGGAAGTGGACATTTCCCAGTCAGGCACAGCTGCTCTGGTCTTTGCTGAGCATCCATCTCACCTGATGACAACTTTTCCCTTTAGCCCACAGTGCTGTGCATCCAGCACAGGCTCAGTACTGTACTCCTGCAGTAGCTTTTTACTTCAGCCAGTATGTGAAGGAAAGCAAAACCTCAGTGCATTTCCTCTCTCCGGGGCCTGGCAAGCTGGATCCCTACAGAAGATGTGAGGGGCATTCCCTACCTGCCTCTGGTTCCTGAACACCTGCCTTGTATGGTGGGTGTGAAATACAGACACCCGATGCTGTGGTGGGGTTGGCATTAGGGCATCAATCCACTTTAACAGATGCTGGTTGTGAATTTCCCAGCTGGGCCTGGTTTCATCCCTGAACTCCTTTTCCTGCCTTACTCCTCTCCTAGACCCTAGATTTGGAAGGAATCACATGGGTTTTTGCAGATTTGGAAGGAATCACACAGGTTTTTGCAAAGGGCTGTATATAACTTGTAGTTTCCTTTAGGCTTTTACCAAGGATTGTTTCTGAGAGAAAGAGCAGGTCTGGTTGTGCTCTGGCAAAGGCTGGTGTTTAGCAGATGTTTTCCTGGAGTACAGGCCTGGGCTGAGTGCTCTGGGCACTGTTGCAGCAAGCAGGTAGCTGGGATCCAAGGTGTGCTCAGCAGGAGGTGAGCCTCAGGAGACCTGTGCTGGGATGCCACCAGATGTCAGCCTGAAACCACCCCTATGTACAAATTCCTCACTACGGGAGGAATTCCTCTTCTGCCATTGTATTTTGATGCAGAAAACACCTGGGTCTGTTGGCAAATTTCTCATCCAGGTAGAGCTAAGGCCTGGCCACTGCCTAAGCTCTAACTGGGAGAGAATTCCCTAGACATATTTTAAAACAAGGCTCTTAAGAATCTTGGGGTGAAAGACTAATTGAACCATCTAATAGCTGGTCTCTGAAATTCCCTGAGGATAGAGATGCTTTAAACACAGCAAACTGTTGGACTGCTTCTGTAACAAGAACTGGGACTGCATCTGGTTACTGGGAGTAAAGGTCACAATACCAACAGTTCAGAGGAGGCTTTCCACAAAGCTCAGGTGTCACTTCTTGGAACTCTGAAAAATACTTTAAAATCATGAGACAGCACGTGGTCAAACCACTGAGCCAGTGCAGAGACTGGCTAGAGAGACAGCCTGGTCTGAGAGATGCATAAGCAGCTAGAGAACAAAAATGGATCCTGGAATGGCACGTGTCTTGTGGATAATTACACAAAGAGATGGTAAAGTACATGAAAAGCCTGCTGTAAGACAATAATATCAACTTAGGAATAATGGTATTTATCATATCAATAAATTTGCACTAGGCAATTAATATTGTTACAGCAGACCTCAAGTTTGAGATGGAGACGAGTCAAGCCACAGACTCTTGTCTAATAACATGAAAAGGTCACAGTTTATTCTTCTTTATACTTCAGCCACCCTGATTTTAACTACTCACTGACTTTTGACTGCAGCAAACTCCCATTGTAGGTTGTTTTTGCAGACTCTGACTGCTGGTTATTTCCTTCTAGAACATGACTGCAAGTATTTCCTTGCTGCCTCTCACTGTGCCTTTCACCCAGCTCGGCTTTGACTGCAAACTCTCACTGCAGAGCCAGCCTGACCTCACAGCAGACTCCTCACAGCAGTAAGTGTCTCTGCCATTTGGTCTGTCTTCTAGTGTTCCCAAACTGTTCCTTCAATACTTTCAGTCCCTTTTGCCTCAGGATCTTCCTCTAATCAGCCAACCCATTCTTTCATCGTGCTCATAACACAGCTGTGACTTATCAGGGGTGAGGTCGTCTGTAACTTTTTCTCCTAAAAATACATCAATTGTAACTATCTGAAAAAGTTGAGATAATATATTCCAAACATTCATGTGTCTATAACAGTAAAATGAAACAAAAGAAAAAACACTGAACAACTTACTAGTAAAAGCTATATTACCTCAGATTGAATAACACTCAAACCTGGTATAAACTCATTTTGACAGTGATAAAGCTTAACAAAATGAACTCAATAGAACTCTGCCCTAAAAGAATTTTATATTAATAAAATGTAGCTCAATTATTACCTCAGAAAAACAGAAGGTACACTTAACAAAACTCAAAGTTAATCATTATT